>CM042475.1:40764306-41364306 GCA_023621385.1 Quercus gilva | reverse complement strand
TTAGTTGCTATTATTTTTTGTTGATAACATTTTAGATAGACACAAATGTTATAGTTGTAAATGAAATACTACTTTTTTTCATTACTTGATTTGTTATATTTATCCAAAAAATATGTATATATCTATTCTTAAAATCTAAAAATTTATTAAAATTTCTGCAATTTAGTGAAGTCACGTGGCGCAACCACGGCGTCTAAGCCCAACTTTTATTATATATAATATGATATATATATATTACTCAAAACTAGTATTATGTTTGTTTGATGCACAAATTAATTAAAAAATTTATATAAAAGAAAAAAATATTTTAAAAATAGTATTAAAACTTTAGTGAGTCACTTGAAAATTTAATAGACTTTCATCTAGGTTAAATTATGGAAATGCAAACATATATAAAGATACATTGCGTAAGTATGGTATGCAACGTGTAAATTTTATGATATTAAAATACAACATTATGATAGATGATCAAAATAATCAAAATAAAATTTAAATTTTATTTTAAAATTTTTGAAATTTTTTGAAGTAGAATTTTAGTTGGAGTAAAATTTTAAATTTCTTGAAACTTAACTAAAAGACTTTTACCTAAAGTGAACTATCCCAATCAATGATAATTTAACTATTTGTCACATGGATAAGATAGCTACTTTGCAACGGCTTTTAGACCTAATTTTTATTATATAGTATATATAATTTCATAAGTAATTGTGACAATTGTAGAGACTAGAGAGAACAGAATCTACAAAATAAAAGAAATTGGGAGATTAACCGACTACAACCCCAACCAAAGAGACAAGAAATTGGGAGATTTACCTATAGCAAACCCTAAAATCCCAAAAGAGAAGAAATTACCTTTAATTGTAACTTTAGCGATCTAGTCACTTGGTGATTGAGTAGACATTCAATAAAAGGGAGAGAAAGTAGATGGTAGAGAGAGGTGAGGGTGTTTCTGAATGAAGCATTATCATGAGGCATTAATGTTTGCCTCTCCCGTTAGTTTGAGAAATTAAAACAAAAGTTAGGTGTCCTCTTTTTATCAGCAGCACATGGAGTGGAGCATAATAAATGTTATAGAAGATTTTGATTCATTTAAGGAAGTAGTAGTCCTCATTTTGGGGCTAGAAGCTTAAAATGTAAGAGATCTTTGCATTTGAATTGAAATCATCCCATAGTATTATATAAGGCTTTGATTGGTTGGGGGACAGGAGTTTGGAAAAGTGGGAGGATAGAAAATTGTAAAGGATGAAAAAGTGGTGGGATAGAAAAGATTTGGTTTTTCCTAATGTGTGTTTGGTTAGCCATAGAAAGTGGATGGATATATATATATATATATTTTTTTTTTGGTTGAGAAGAAAAATAAGATAATAGAAAATATAGTTTGTATAAATTTATTTTCATGCCTCTATTACATTAAAATTCGTAATAATAATATAAAACCTAATGTTGGGGAGATAGGTACATTTGTTTCTAAGTCCCTCTTACTTCTCTATTTTCTCTCCAATTCCCAAAGACAATGAATGGCAGGCCAAAGAGAAAACACTTGGGCCTCACAATTTCTACCCATTTTCCCTTCCCCGTCAAACAACCCTCCACCCAAAATCGCCTCTATTTTCCCTTCTCCTTTTTTTCATCCCCACAAATCACCCTGTCCAAATAAACACTAAATTCTCAGCTTTGTATAGCCTTGAAATAAAGCTCATCTTTTCAAAAAATAAAAGTACATAATTACCCCTATTGTAAAGTAAACTATAAATGATGGTTTCTTTATATAAAAAAAAATAATAATAATAAATACTGCCAGGTTGGTTGGTTGGTGAACTAGGATTTCTATTTAGCCCACGCTTTTGCCAGTATTAGGGGTATTCACCAAACCGCACCAAAACTGTCCGCAAAATTGCATAACTGCACCGCATCGCATAGTGTAGTGCAGTTTGCAGTTTTATAATAAAAAAACCACACAACCATACCACACCACACCCTTTCTATATATTAATATATTTATTTTTTTAATATTAAATATATTATTAATAGTTTAATAACCCTAGTTTTCAACCCAAAAAAAGTTTAATAACCCAAGCAAATGTTGATTAGGAAAGCCAACCCAAAATAAAGAAAAACTAGTTTAATAGTTTAAAACTTGGTCTAAAACAACAGCAAAGTTCTCGTAGCCCATCTCTTTACGAAACGCAGAGTAAACATGGAAGCTCTGTCACGTACGCTCCGGAGTATATGGTGCTCAATCCCGACTTTTGAAATCCGAGACTTAGGCTCCAATACTGCTCTAATACTCTTTGAAAACGAAGCCAACTCCTTGAAGATTCTAGCACAGGGATCGTGGTTCTTTGGTAAATATTTGATGAGTTTATACAAACCTAAGAAAGATGAATCGGTGGACGATGCAACTTTCGACAGTGCTTCTTTCTAGGTTTAGATACACAACCTGCCTATCAGAAGAATGATCAAAGCCAATGCTGAAGCCATAGGGCAGACACTAGGCAGAGTGGAACAGGTTGATACATCACCCAACGGTGAATGTTGAGGATGCTATCCCAGGGTCAAAGTCTATATAGATATCAACCAACCACTTTGCAGGGAACGAATGGTCAACTTTGGCAACTTGCAACCTCAATGGGTGTCTTTTCAGTACGAGCACCTACCTATCTTCTGCTACTGGTGTGGCTTGCTTAATCATGATGAGAAAGATTGTACACTATGGACAAGTAGTGGTGGTACCCTGAACAGAGACGACCAATAATACGGACCTTGGCTACATGCCACACTGACCAACATCCAACAAACACAAATCGTAAACAGTAAAGCCATGCCAACCACCATTCCTACTCATGGCCCACCCCGCGGCCCCAGCCCAAAACCTTCCCCTCCCACGGCCCTAACCACCACACCCCCACCACCGGCACCATCGACCAATCTTGTACCACCACAACAGCCCACTATGGACACAGTCATTAATTCCCTCACAATCTCAGCAACGGACTCTCAATCAATGCCAGCGGTCACGAATATTTTGGCTGACACAAATCTCTTCAATGCGCATTTAATGGACATTGACAAAAGTTTAAATTTGTTTCCCTCTATATCTCAACCAGCTGCCTCACATAAACATAACCTCGATCTAGGGGTCCCACCTCTTAATGAGATCCCTGACTTCCCTCCTCCTACTGATACTTGATCTTTTCCCTCTTTACAAACCAATGCCAATTGCCATATAGTCACCTCAACAAATCCTTCCGATACTCGATCTTTTGCTTCCCCATAAACCAATGCCAACTGCCATACTGTCACCTTAACAAATTCCTTGATCACAACACATGGTACATGAAAAAAAACTTGAGCGTGCAAAGCACATGATGGACACTAGTGATACTACTTTGTCCACTATTGGACCAAAAAGAAAAGTGGAGACTTTGCATGGCATGCATGGCACATGTCTGGATAAGAAACAGAAGTTGAATGAAGAAACAACCACACCAGACTAGCTTATGGTTCACAACATGAGATCGATAGTGCCTGCTATGCAGGACTGGCAGGTCCAATGAGTATTTTAAGCTGGAACTGTCGGAGGCTTGTGAACCCCCGTACAGTTGATGCTCTAAAGAGAGCATGGACCAAAGAAGCTCCCATTTGTGTCTTCTTAATAGAGACAAAACTCACCACTGAACATAAAGAAACAATACTGGGAATACAATCAGGGGCTAGCGATCTCGAGCATTGGCTAGAGCGGTGGTCTAGCCCTATTATGGAAGCCAAAAACATAAGTACATGTGCAAAATTTTTCCCGTTGGTTTATTGATGCCTACATTCTTTGTTCTAAAACAAGTTCAAAATGGAGATTGACGGGGTTTTATAGACACCCAGACACAAACAAGCGTGAGGAAACCTGGACTCTTCTTGAGTCTCTCAACCGATCAAATAACCTCCCTTGGCTTTGTGTGAGTGACTTCAACGAGATCCTGTATCACTCAGAAAAAGATGGAGGCAGCCCACGTCTAACTAGACAGATGGATCGCTTTCATAGAGCCATCAACACATGCGAACTCAGTGACCTTGGCTTCTTTGGCTCTCCATTCACTTGTTCCAGAAATCACCCAACTGAAGGGTGGATACGCATTCGCTTAGATCTTGCCTTGGCCAACTCAGCCTAGAACTCTTTTTTCAAGGTGCCATTATCCACCATTTATCTATGTCCACCTCAGATCACTCCATGCTCTCTGTCCATCTTCCCAATTCCAGACCTTGTTGCTGCTTTACTAAGCCTTTGTTCTGCTTCGAGGCCATGTGGCTGCGACACCCAGGTTGTGCCGATGTCATTCAGGAAGCTTGGATTGAAGGTTTATACAAACCCAATGGAGCCTAAATCACCAACTGTCTTGATAACTGTCGTGCTAGGCTATCAGTGTGGAATAAAACTAACTTTGGCCACGTTGGGAGGCAGGTTGATAGACTGACTAAAAAGTTACAAGCCTTAGAGAGATAGCCTATTAGTAATGAGGATGAGATTCATGAAGTCCACAAAGCCTTGAACTGTTGGCTTGACACAAAAATTACGATGTGGCATCAACGATCAAGGAGCATGTGGATTACTGATGGAAACCAAAACACCAATTTTTTCCACTAGAAAGTATCCAACCGCAAATAACGAAATGTCATCCAAGGCCTGTGCGATTTAGGTGGGGTCTAGCAAGATGATGACCAAGTTGTGGAGGGCATCATCTTGGATTATTTTACCTCAATCTTCTGCTTAAATGACACAATTGATATGGCCGTCCTCCTTGATGCCGTCCAATCAGTTGTCACCAAAGCTATGAATGACTACCTAACATGTGAGTTCAGTCTAGATGAGGTCCACAGAGCACTCAAGCAGATGCACCCAAAAAAATCTCTTAGTGCTGATGGTATGCCCCCTCTCTTTTATCAACACTTTTGGTCTTTAACAGGTGAGTGTGTCACAAAAACTGTGCTAGATTTTCTAAACTTGGGTATTATTCTGCCAAAATTCAATGAAACACATATTGTCCTCGTCCCAAAAATAAATAAATAAACCTCACAAAGATAACCCAATACAGACCCATAAGTCTTAGTAATGTCATTTCTAAACTCACCTCCAAGGTCTTAGCAAACTGCCTAAAACGCTTCCTCCCTTCTATCATTAGTGAAAATCAAAGTGCCTTCATGTCTGACCGCCTCATTACTGATAATGTTTTAGTGGCCTTTGAAACCATGTATTACCTTAACCAAAAAAGAAGTGGCCGTGTAGGGGAGATGGCTTTAAAACCTGACATGAACAAAGCTTTTGATTGTGTAGAGTGGGACTGCCTTAAACAGATCATGATAAAAATGGGTTTCAATAATAGGTCGGTGGATCTAATGATGCAATGTGTTAGCTCTGTTACATACTCCATCAAGATTAATGGCACCTCCGAGGCCATATAACCCCCACAAGGGGTTTAAGACAAGGGGACCCCATATCTCCTTTCTTGTTTCTTTTCTATACAGAAGGACTCTGAACTATGATACGTAAATCTGTGGATAATGGCCTACTTCGAGGTGTTGCTGCCTACCCTTAAGGCCTTCACATATCCCACTTATTCTTTGCTGATGACAATATCATCTTCTGCCAAGCCACCACTAAACAATGCAATCACCTGGACCACATCCTCACTACCTATGAAAATGCCTCAGGACAACAATTGAATCGGGAAAAGACCTCCCTTTTCTTTAGTAGGAACACTCCACAGGACATCCAAGAGAACATTAAAAACCGTTTTGGGGTAGAAGTTATCCGGCAACATGAAACTTACCTGGATCTCCCATCCCTAGTAGGAAGATTAAAGATGAACACTTTCCATGCTCTAAAGGAGAGGCTCGATACTAAACTCTCAGGATGGAAGGAAAAACTGCTCTCACAAGCAGGGAGAGAAATTCTCATTAAGGCAGTGGCCTAAGCAATCCTCACCTATACTATGAGTGTTTTCAAGCTCCCTAACACTCTTTGTGATGATATGACTAGCATAGTGCATAATTTTTGGTGGGGTCAATCCAATGGAAAGAACAAAATGGCATGTTTGAGTTGGGAAAAAATGTGTTCTCCTAAGGAAAATGGTGGTTTAGGCTTCCGTGACCTCAAAGCTTTCAACTTGGCTCTTTTGGCAAAACAAGGGTGGCGCCTACAAAATAATCATGGCTCTCTTTTCCACCGTGCCTTCCAAGCCCGCTACTTCCCATGTACAGATTTCCTTCATGCTGAACTAGGTTCAAAACCTTCTTATGCATGGCGCAACATCATGGCTGCCTAAGCTGTGGTGAAATTTGGATGTAGATGGCAGATCGGTGGTAGTGTGTTAGTGGGCATTTGGACGGATAGGTGGCTTCCTAAACCCACAAATTTTCAAATTATCTCCACACCATGCCTCCTCCTATTGGACTCGAAAGTATCTAGCCTCATGCACCCTGAAACAGGAGAATGGAACACCTCCCTACTGAAACAAATTTTCCTCCCTGACAACGTTAACACCATCCTGAGCATCCCACTAGGAAGTTTTAAGCCGAGAAATCGTTAAAATAGGCTTACACACCACGGGGAATCTTCACAGTGAACAGCGCCTACAAGCTTGCGCTTTCAATGACTCAAAGCTTGGCCACGGTGGAATCATCTGATGGAGATACCCATAGGCTGTTCTACACCATTTGGGGACTTCGTGTTCCAAACAAAGTCAAGACTTTCACCTGGAAAGCTTGTCGCAACATCCTCCCCACCAAAGCCAATCTCTACCACAAACACGTACTCAATGACTCCATTTGTAAAGCATGCAACTTAGCTGAAGAAACTAGCGGACACCTCTTCTAGGAGTGCACAAAGGCACAAGAAACATGGAACATATCGGGTATCCCTTTTGACAAGACCGGTGTCTCACATAGGACCTTTGTTGACCTCCTCTGGTACTTGATCTTCATACAACACTTCGGTCAGGAACTCCTTGAGCTCACTGTGATGATTTCATGGTGCATATAGTTCAACCACAACAGAACTAGACTGGGCAGTCCACGGAAACGACCCTAGGAGATCCTTTCTCAAGCCCGTTTCATGCTAAACGAATTCCAGCTTGCTTATTATCGACCCCCTCGACTCAAGGATGCCATGGACAATCGTTGGGTCCCACCAGCATACTCGTGGTATAAAATAAACACCGATGCTGCCATTTTTTCCCAGGTTGGAATTGTTGGCATCGGAGTTGTGATCCATGATCATATGAGTTTGGTGGTTGCTGCTTTAAATAAAAAATTACCATTGCCGCCGAGTTCGCTAGAAGCCGAAGCCAAAGCCAAAGCCATGGACAAAGCAGCCCTCTTCGTAGCAGATATTGGTATCAAGGATGCTATCTTCGAAGGTGACTTGCATATTGGCTACCTTACCCTCACGAGCTTCACTCCTACCCACGCTTCAATTGTCAACATCATTGCCAGCACTCACCACAAGATGCATGGATTTCGTACTTTTAATTTTACAAATGTTAAAAGACAGGGTAATAGACCAGCACATCTCCTAGCAAATTTTGCTAAAGGAATTGATTTTTATGTAACTTGGTTAGAGGAAACTCCCTTCTTTATTGAGTCCTCTACATTACATGATGCTATGTATTTTTCTTCGCTTCAATAAAATTGATGTATTTCTTATAAAAAAAAAAAGGAAAAATTAGTTTTTGGTTGGGCAAGAAAAGCCCAAAATTTGAAAAATATACTAGCTTCAAACCGCATCTTATACATCGCACTCCACATGTGACCATAAAAATGAGGTGTGGTGCGATTATGGTTTTGGCTAAATTTTAAACTGCACTATGACCGCAAAAATGAGGTGTAGTGTGGTTATGGTTTTGGCTAAACCGCATCACAAAGTGCAGTGCTAAAAATGGCCAAAAACCGCACTGCACTGCACCATGAACACCCCTAGCTAGTATACACCAAGCTTGGGCCTCTTTTTAATCTTTGAAAAATTACGCTCTACCACCTTAAATTATTCTTTCGTTTGCACTTATTTACTTGAGCTTTTAAGATGCATGATTACTATCTTAAACTATAAATTGTGTTTCACTTTACACCCTACCGTCAATTGATCTGTTAATTTGGATGAAAAAGTATATTACATGCGACTTACATGACATCATATGAAAAGACTGAATTGCCCATTTTCAATCACTTAAAACAAAGTTTACATCAGACTACAAGAGTTAAGTTTATTTTTTTATTTATTTTTTTGAGAATCACACACAAGAGTTAAGTTTATTTATTTATTTTTTCAATCGCACACTCTTGAGAGTTTAAGTCTCCAGGAGGGAACTTCACACACATATACACTTAGATTAGATTAGAGTAGAATTCTATCTTGTATAAAAAAAATAAAAATAAAAGTTTGTTAAATGATTTTGTTTGTTTGTTTTTTATTTATTTTATTTTAAATTATAGGCCTAAAATAATAGGCCCAATATGGTATCCTCACTTCATGGGCCTAAACTATTAGGAACCAAAATTCAAAATCTTTCATGAAGACATTCCCCAAACAGTACATAAACCAAAACAAAGGAAACGCAAACAGTAGGCAGCAGAATTTGGGTCTCCCAGGAGTCCCAGTAGACTCCAAACTCCCCAACATCCGCGTTCATACCAAAGTTCCACAGAATCTTCCGTATTTTTATTCTCATGTACACAGAATCTTAGTTCTTCTCAATCCTCTTTTTTAATTCAATAATAATTGTTTTTTCTTTTTGTTTCTCGGTGGCCATGGCGCTGAGATCCGACGATAGAAAATTGTCTTTCGAGGTTCTGAGCAAAAGCATGTCTTTCGAAGAAGATGAATCCTTATTCTTCTACCGCTCAAACTCAGATCCAATCCAAAACGGCGACGTCGTCCAATCCAAGCCCAAGCCCAATCCCAATCGCAAGAAACGGAAACACAGGCGAAAGAAACCGATCCACTCCGAGTCCTCCATTATCGAAGATCCGATCGCCGAAACAACCCTCGATCCCGATACGAGCCGCACCAATGAATTGGAATCGAACTGCACGCACAGTTACAGCGTCGAGAGCAGTAGCGTGTGTACGGTGGTGACGGAGCCGGATTTCCCGAATGTGCGCGGCGAGGGGTTCAATTTCGGGGAGCTGCGGCAGAGGAGCGTCAGCATCAGCGGCGCCAGTGACGACGCGGCGTCGCGGGTTGGGGGAGACAATGAGAAGGAGAAGGAGAAGGAGAAGGAGGAGGAGGAGTGCGGCGGAGAAGTGAGCTCCGCCTTGAAGCAACGGGCCGAGCCGAACGGGAGTGTCGGTTCCAACAAGTTAGAGACTGAGAAGTCGTTGGATTGGAAGCGGCTAATGGCGGATGATCCCACTTGTAAGCCAATTTTGATCTTTTTCTCATTGCTTCACTGTTGTATGAAACTGTAAATTTATCCCTTTTTTTTTCTGTGTTTATTGTACGAAAATCAATCACCACGTTGAGCTATAATCCTGATTTTATGATTGTTTTTGTTTTGTTGTGGTTCTATGTGTTGGTATCAGTGTCGTTTAAGGTGGACAAGTCACCACTGAAGTACTTCATGGAAGAAATGTACAATGGCAATGCGTTACGGAACACGACGACTATTGGTAATGAGGTAGAGCGCGAGAGAGTTTACGATACTATCTTCCGCCTGCCTTGGAGATGTGAATTGGTAATTTTTTTTCTCCGAAAACAATTCTATCTCATGCCATGCTAAATAAAGGAAGTTAAGAGGCAATATGGAAACCATTGAAAACAACTCTATCTCATTTTTAAAGACGCCACCAAACATAGGAAAATGAGATAGTTCCAAAAAATACTGCCAAACATAGGAAAATGACATAGTTTTCCAAAAAATAACTTTTGGAAAATGGATAATGTCAAAACAAACGGAGTGTAATATCATGTGCCAAGAGCCTTATGTCTCGATGGCATTAGCATTATTTGGTATTTCCAACAGAGATGGTCAAGGTTGATATTCCCTCTCCCCCACAAAAAAATGTTTGAAAATAACTAGAATAAAATCTTTCAATTGAAGTCGGTGTCTGCCCAATTGTGCACGCATTAGAAATCCTGTACTCATTTATTTTTTTTTGTTTATCTTTCTTTCGATTTGAATAGTATCATAGTTCCTTTGAAACCCACCGTTGAACTTGTTTGTACTTTTGAAGATAAACAGTTTTAGAGGGACTTTGCTGTTTTGAGGGAGAATTTGTCAGAATTAATGGTTTCTTTAACTAGTAGAGCAATTTATCTGAACTAGGATATGCCCAGAACTTTATAGCTTAATTGGTTGTTACCTCCTAGTGTTCCCAACTTATACATCCAGGGTTCAAATTCCTCCCTTCTCTAACTATTGAATTATAATTAAAAATAATAATTGAACTAGGATATTCATAATTCTTGTTAAAGAGGTTCTCAAATATGACAACATTTTGCAGCTTATAGATGTTGGCTTCTTTGTCTGCCTCGATTCATTTCTATCCCTATTAACTATCATGCCGACAAGGATTTTAATGACAGTATGGAGGCTCCTACGCACAAGGTTAGTTATCTTTTTATTTGGTTGTTATCATGGAATAAAGCATTAGCTGATATGCATGCAAGGATTTAATGGCCTATCTTACAACATAAGCTATGAGTCCGTTTGGCATCAACTTTTTCCTTCAGCTTTTAGCTTTTATGTACAGTTTTTTAAATCTCACATTTTCAAAGTACAAGTATACTTTTGCACATTTTTAGCAAAAAGCTAAATAAGCTAATGCGAAATGCACACATAACCATAGGTGTTAGTCACTAAATCAACCTAGGTAGAATACACTTTCGGTAAATTTCTCAGAATTGTATGCTCTAATTTATGCATGATTAAGAAAAATTTGACCTTTTTTCTCACCTATCCAAAAATAAAGGACCTATTTTGTCATTTTCCATAGTCTCTGAATGTTCTGGTATTGCCAATGAGCTCTAGCCAAATGGAACTTTTTCCCCTTGTAAAAGCAAGGCAGAGGGTGAGGTTTGGGTTTGAGACCCACTGGATGCATGTGTAATTACCAATTAAATTTATGATCTGTTTTTATCCTTCAGTTTATAAGTTCATTTAATTTTGTTCTGAACTTGTGTGGTGTGGATAGAAGTTTTCCAAGCCTTTTGTATCTCTGATTCCATCTGTTGTGTGTTGAAATACTTTTCTACTTGATAGTATGATAGAATTTGAGGACCGATTGTTTGGTAGTTTAGGTGGTTGATATATGTTTCTTGTCAGCTGAGCTATGGAACTTTAGCTAGAGGACTATTAGCACATAAGTAAACATGGTGGTACCTTTCTACCCATTTTGATGTACTTAGTTGAAAAACTTGTGATGTATATGAAATAACCTAACCATGCTTTTGGCAGGCAGTTCAAGATGTGGTCTGCAGCAGAACTGTCCGATTTTAGCTGTTTTCTTATAATGGCCTGTGGAGTCACTCTTTTGCAGCGAACAGGTTTTGTAAGGATATACAGTACCATTTATATTTGTGATATTCTTTCTTTAGATAATGTCTTACTAATTTTTTTTTCCTATAATATTTTGTTGCCTCAGATATCAGCTTAATATATCACATGATTCGTGGTCAAGGAACAATCAAATTATATGTGGTGTACAATGTTTTAGAGGTGAGTAAATAGAATTAATGAACGTGGGATGTAGAACAAGTATTTATTCTTAATCACTTTATGCATTCTATTCTGCTGCTTGTGTTGTGAATTGAGAAATAAAAGATAGTGTAGTCAATTCGAGATGACCAATCTCCTAGACTTGAGAGAGGAAATAGACATTTTCGGTTAATTTTTCTCGTTAATGCATTTAACATACATAAATAGCAGATAACCTCATCAACAAATCCTAAAACATAGGAACTAATCCTATCCTAAAACATAGGGATCAATTTGAATACAAGCAAATAACAATACTAATCTACCACTACCTTTGTTAGATAAAGATCTATCACTAAGCCAAAATTTAAATGCTTCTAATTCAAATAACAATTTATCATGCATATTATCTTGGGTAATAACATTCCCTTCCCCTTCAAATGAATCTTGTCCTCAAAATTCCATGATATGAAAATTGATGCTTGCTCATATTAATTAGAGAATACTCTACCTCGAACTTTAAATAGTTTAAGGATAAGAATTCGGACCATAAATATTTGCACCAATTCTTTAAGCATTTTTGTGAACAGAAAAGCCTTGATTTTCACATCCTTGAACTCACCGGGAATGACAAATTCAATTTGTGAAATTAGAGTAGGCTTATTTGAAATCATGAGAAGATCCCTTTGATCTATCTTTTCCACTTCATTAATCCTTTGATCTTCAAATGCAATTTGTACGGTAGGTGCCTCCTCCAACATATTACTCTTTTGATTCTCTGAAATTTAATGGGATCCTTGAACTTTTGATTGTTCTTTGATTTCCAAAATTGCATTGGATTGTTTATCTAAGACCTCTATCATTTGATCCCATGAATCTTGCATCTTTGCTTCCATCCTTGCTATGCTTTTGGACACGTCCTTGGTAATATCTAACGTTTGGTTGACAATCTCCGACATGTTCTCCATTCTTTGTTGGCTAGGATTGACACTCTTGATAGGTAGATGTGGCTTTTTTTTTTTTTTTTTGGTTGGGTGTTGCGGCAGCTGCCTGGAAGTGTGGTGGCTGTTGTTTGCCTTGGGTTGTAGATGGGGGAGGATAGTATTTTTTTTTAATAGGTAATCAGAAAACTATTATTAATGAGAAAAAATGAAAAGTACAAGTTGTTCATGATGATGAACAACAAGAAACAGAAGAAACAAACAGCAAAACAAAAGAAAAGGAAATCAGAAAGATAAACTAAGGGAAAACATAAACTCTGAAAGAGACGAAGAATCAATAAAGCCCTAACAAAGAGTCCACTCAAAAAGACTGCGCTGGCATAAAACTTTTAACTCATCCAACATCTTCTCCATGTTCTCAAAGGAGCGACGATTTCTTTCCAACCAAACAATCCACATTAAGCACCCTGGAATCAAATTCCAAATATTCGAGTTATGCTTCTCAAGCCACTAATGCCAGCAAGATAACAATCCTGCCACCGATCTTGGCATAACCCAATGAATACCAAAAGCCTGAAGCATGAAGGACCATAAGGTATGTGTAACAGGACAATGAAGTAGAAGATGGACTACCGACTCCCCATCACCACAACACATACAACATCGATTTACCAAAGGACGACCCCTAAGCATGAGATTATCCAAAGTGAGAATCCAATCGTGAGCAGCTGACCACAAGAAGAAGGCCATTCGCTTAGGAATCTTTGGTTTCCACACACCCTTCCAAGGAAACAAAAAATTCGGAGTACCTTGAATTGTTTGGTAAAAAGATTGGGTATCAAACTTACCATTCCTTTTAAGCCGCCAACAAAGAGTATCCCTCCTCACCCCCCGAGGAATACGAGGATGGATAAGCTGAAGTAGAGAGTAAGATGTAGCTAGCTCCCAATCTTCAAAAGCTTTATAAAACCTTAAGTCCCACACTCTAAAAGTACCTCCTTCCGGAGTCCACAAAACCTCAGAGATGCATGCATCCTTAGCAGCTGAACACGCATAGAGCTCAGGATATAGATCTTTTAGGGTATTATTCCCAATCCACCTATCATGCCAGAAGCGGATACAAGTGCCTTCACCCACTACAAAAGACAAATGCTTAGAAAAACTCTTCCACCCTTCATGAATGCTTCTCCAAAGACTACATCCATGAGTCCTCCTGCACACTTTCGTACGCCACATCTATGATAGTGTGGAATGAGAATACGATTGAATTTTATTTTTTCAAGAAACTGGATGGATTTGTTGGCTCTGATACCAAATGTTGTGAACTAGGATAATTTATTGAATGAAAAAGATAATCAATTCGAGATGACCAATCTCCTGAACTTGAGAGAAGAAATAGACATTTTTTGGTTAATTTTCTACTAAATTCTCATTAATGCATTTAACGTACATAAATAACCAAGCATGAGATAACCTGTCAACAAATCCTAAAACATAGGAACTAATATTGGTAGAGATCAATTTGAATACAAGCAAATAACAATACTAATCTACTACTACTAGTCAGATAAAGATCTATCACAAAGCTTGAATTTAGATACTTCTAATTCAAATAACAATTTATTGAGCACATTAGCTCAGGTCATAACATTTAATATTAGGAACTCATGGGTAGAACTCACCCTTAAAAATCGATTTGTAAGGGGAGGGTGCCCAAGAGTTTATAAACATATGGTTAAGTTTACACTTAATCCATGTGAGACATTAAGATTATAACATACAACCATGCTCGACAGCCGATGTCTATGATTGCTCACTCTAGCGACGCTAACCCGATGGTAGCCCTTTCTCTTTTTGGTGGCTCCACTCACCTGTTAGTTATTTTAATCTAGCCTCTAGGTCGTCCCCTCCGAGATCCAACCACAAAATCACAACTCATTTGATCCCATTCTTAATGAGCTACGCTTGATTACTCGACATGGTCGTTGGCTTTGATATCAAATGTTGTGAACTAAGGAATAAAAGATAGTGTAGTTAATTCGAGATGACTAATTTTCTGAACTTGAGAGAGGAAATAGACATTTTTGGTTAAATTTATACTTAATTCTCACTAATGCATTTAACGTACATAAATAACCAAGTATGAGATAACCCCATCAACAAATCCTAAAACAAAGGAATTAATCTTATCCTAAAACATATGAATTAAATTGAATACAAATAAATAACAATACTAATCTATCTAGGAAGATTTATTCTATCACTAAACTAAATTCAAATAATTTATCGAGCACATTATCTTGGGTCATAACAGCTTGGAAGCACATCTCGGGTCATAACAGCTTGGAAGCAAGATGAGCATTTATATCTCTTGTGAATTGATCTGTTAATGTTGCATGACAATAGAAATATTGCAGTAGACTGCAACATATGGATAAACAAGCATGCATCAAGAACAACAAAGATGTAATGAAAAATTTTTCCTATTTGGAAACACAAAGTACTGCTATACACACAATCTCATCTTTTTTGATAAGTCAGTTTATTAAAGACCTATAGGCTATAGTACAGGAAAGGGTAAGTACTCCTAAATATCGCAAACAAAAATTTAGGAGATCTAAAAAATTTTAAACAAGAGACATGGAAACTGTCCCAAGCAGACATCCAGCCATACAGAGATCTCGAAAGTAAGATTTAGGTTCAAGAGTAGAGGGAGAAATGCTTTTAAAAATCCGATTATCCCTCTCTCTCTCCAAATAATCAACAGAAGGCAAAGAGGACATGCATTCCACTGAACTACTCTTATGTCACCCAAACAGTCCTTTCCAACTAAATACACATGAACTATCTTTTTTGGCATCACCTACTGGAACTCAAATATAGAGAAGAGTAGACAAGGAACCATAGCTCACTGGCATCTGAGCAGTGAAGTAGAAGATAATTAACTGATTCCCTCTAGATTTATACATGGAAACCCAGTTCACAAGAATTATGTTCCTTTTGATGAGATTTTCCAAAGTTAGAAATTTCCTAATGCTGCTGTCCAGACAAGAAAAGGCGACCTTTTAACAAGCTTGGTTACCCCAAGTACTCTTCCAAGGAAATAAATATTACCTGATCCTCTCAATGCCTCATAAATAAATCAGAAGTCAAACATACTGTTTGAGTTATTAAGTTCATTAGAGAATCAATTGACTTTAATTTCCAGTCCTGGAGATCTCAAAGAGGAAATGCATTCCAAACCCACTACCCTTACACCCAAACAGTTCTTTCCAACCAAATTACAGATTGACTATTCTCTTGGGTATTGCCCATTGGACACTAAGTAAAGAGAACACGAGGGGCCATAAAACATTGGCAAGTTATCAACTGACTCCCCATGCTACTGTAATGGAGGGCTTCCTCGCAAGAAGCTTTATAGCCTGGGGTGATGAAACAACTTGTTTGGCTTTCTTCTTTTTGACTACAAGGACTAATGACGTTTATTTTCGGGTTGCTAGGATCATTCACAGTTATCTTCAAATAAGATCTATTCGGCTTTTGCAGGTAGGCAATTTTTCAGCTTATCTCTTTATGTTTATTCTGATTCAACTCATGCTAATCTTGAATATTGGATGATTCTCCATGGGATAATGCTCCAATTTGAACTCTCAATGACCACTACAGGTATCTGGAGCCGAGTTTTCTCTCTTCCTTTGAATTTGAGGGTAAAAAACTCGCTTGTTATATAGGATCTGACACATCTAGCAAAACGAAGTAATGTTCTATTCTTTTTGATAGCATCCTTCTGCATTGGCAGCAGGTGGAGTGCCGCAGTCCCATTTTTCATTTTTTATCTTAACAAGCCAAAGCCCAAAGCACTGGCATATCTGTTTGAATGATGAATGAGTAGTGGGCACTTTGTGCTTCAATGTCAAATTTGATATCTAGGGATGGGCTTAGTGGAAATCATCTTTATCTTGAATTTACAAGAAGGATTTATGAGATTATCCAAAGTTTAGAATTTTGTCTAACGCAGCTGTCTAGAAAAAAAGGAGACCTATTTAGAAACTTAGTTACACCAATAACCTTCCAAAATGATGAATATCACTGACCCTATCAATGCCTCATTTAAAGATTAGACATCAAATATACTATTTTGGTTATGTCAAGACAATTTATTAGCCTCTTCACCCCAAATAGGATATAGTAGGACTATTAGAGAATCAAGCTTGAACATACTTGATATTCTAAGAATGTAGCCCCCTACCTTTTGAGTATTCCATATAAGAATTAATGGAAGCATGCTTATCATGCATAATCTCAAATAATGTTTGTGAACTAAAGAATATTGTTGAGCAGCAAGTGCTCTCAGCCCTGAAAATTATGAACTAAACAAATTGAAAGACTTTTTTTTATTGTATTTTGTGTTTGTGTGTGCACTATGTCAGTGAACAAGAATTGATATTGCTCTAATATCTTTCCATTAATTTGTACTTCTCTGGCTGCTGTAAGTGTCACATACAGCTACTGGCTAATGTTTACATAAGACTAATCTTGCATTTTTTAAAATTTTTTTTTTTATATGTACAGATATTTGATAGACTATGCCAAAATTTTAATGGGGATGTGTTGCAAACTTTATTTAATTCGACGGAAGGACTAGCTAGTTGTCCACCTGAAAACCGGAGAATATGGGTGTGGAGATTCATTTTTGATGAAGCTTTAGCCATGGGTGCTTCAAATATCCTTCATTTGTTAATGATTATTTCTTTTATCAGCATTATGGAGATTTATGTTCTTGTTATTTTATTTATCTACCTATTTGGCTCCTTGACTATTCATACTTGTTCATTCTTTCATATTGCTAGCTCAGGCAATTACTTTATCTACAGTTATCGTTGCTCACAATAATGCCTTGCTTGCTTTATTGGTGTCCAATAACTTTGCCGAGATAAAAAGTAATGTGTTTAAGCGTTTTAGCAAGGATAACATTCATGGTCTGGTATACTTTGGTGAGTTAGCATCCTCATAACTTTTCTTCAGTATATCAAAATGACTAATGATATTGTTATCCTTGTTTTTGAAAATGATTGAAGTATAGGAAATAAAATGCTCTGTTGATTCTATGATGCTAGTTTATTTTATTTTATTTCTTTTGGATGCCTTGTTACTCACAGAAATAAAATTGACTCTCTTTATTAACATACCTGCAGTTAGCATGATTCCTTCTCATAGTTTTTGATAAGTAAAATAATTTTATGGGTAAATTTCATTTTAAGTCCTATAGTTTAGGAGTAGTACAAATTAAACCTATAGTTTTGAAAGTATCAAATTAAACCCTGGAGTCAAAATTAGTCTCACTGTTAACTATTGAAACTGCCGTTTAAAGTTAAACTAAAAAAGAAAAAGACGCCATGGGTGGGTTCACATCTTTCCTAGAAGGCAGTCTTTCTCGGGATGGTGGAAAAACCATGAGGTCTTCCAAAGGAGGTGTTGGAAGGTTGGTCCTGGATGCAGACAATATTTCTATGGTTCTTCCATTTGAAAACACTGGGAGTTAGGTGATCATGCCAATAGGAGCCAGCATCCTAAGCATTAGAAAGACGGTAACAGTACTTATTGGGGACCCTCTCCATTTTGATAGTTTGTTTAATGTGGAAGAAGCACATGTATCAAGAGGAAAATTATATGATGCTGTAGCTTCAAAAATTGGTCATCGATTTCATGAGTTGAAAGCTCAAGTTGATGAATTAGCACTCGAACAAGTTATGCAATTACAAAAACAACCTGTACGAAGTGCAGAATGAATGGTGGCATGCAGCTAGGGGGGCTTGCAGCAATTGATGGACTGTCTTGCAGTAGGCCCTTCTCTCTCTCTCTGGCTCATCATGACTCAGATTCAAAATTGTCTTTTTTTATTTTTAAAATTTTAAATTTAATTTAAACGGCAGTTCTAATAGTTAACAGTGTTAGACCAATGAATCTAAGAAAATAATTTCCATCTAATGACATCCACCAAAACAGGAATCAGGCAACAAACATCAATAGAAACCTACCCCCCACACCCAAATTAAAGGAGAGAAAAAAAATTCAGAAATCAAGTTTTGCATTATGTTATCTTTATATTGGCATAATCATGTCATTTCTTGTTTCAAAGCATGAGCATGGCATGAATTTATCCATTTGGGATGAGCCCAAAAGAGGTTACATTTTCTTTAACATTGTGGTGCCATTCTAAGTTTATGCCTAGTTTCCTTCTGCGCTTGAAAGAAGCACATGGATTTTATTCCATATAGTGCTCCTTGCATGAAATTTGATATATGCTTAGTTAATTTCCCGTCATTGTGCTCCAAAGGTTAATGTGAATTCCATTTCCATTTGATGTGTATTTATTTCTAGTGTATTTGTGTTGCTTCATTTCATTTCATATGCTTTTTTTGTTTTGTTTTTTTAATTAATTTTTTTAATTTATACATGTCATTGCTGCCAACCAGATTCAGTAGAGAGATTTCACATTTCGGCATTCATGTTATTCGTTTTGGCTCAAAATATTTTGGAGGCTGAGGGTCCCTGGTTTGAAAGTTTTGTTTCTGTAAGTTGACATAGCATTTCTTAGCACACTATTTTTAGTTGGGAAAATTTTTTTATAAATGGAAATTTTCTTGCACAGCCTGTTTGGCTTGCTAATATATGTTATTTGGATATGGCAGAACGCACTTATGGTTTTCATCTGTGAAATGGCTATTGATATCATAAAACATTCATTCATTGCCAAATTCAATGACATAAAGCCTACTGTATATTCTGAGTTCCTTGAAGACCTATGCAAGCAGGTATATTTTCAGTACAAAGCTACAATTTAACCAGCTATTTTTCTAGGAGATATTTGTATGTCATCCATGGCCATCATCATCTTTTCCAAAAATATATTGAATTTAATTCTTCGAATGTTTAAAAAGGAAATAAAATAATAACATAAATTGATTGATTTTAAATATATACTTTGAATGCACACGGGACCTCTCCCCAGTTAATTACATTTATGTAACTGATAAAAAAGTGAAGTAGAAAGCAAGGGTCAGAGCATAACTTAAGTTTAGCTTCGAATTGTCTTAGTTGCTCTCTCCTAGGGATGGCTCTCTCCAAAGACCCTCTCTAGCAGTGTAGCATTGTCGTCCCTTCCTGGAGGAGTCTAAGTCCCTGTGAATAACAGCGTTATTCTCAGGCTGGTTGGTTTGTTTTTTTCGGGGGATACAGGGAAACACCTTGTTTACTTCCTTTTTTTCTTTTTCTTTACTTTTCTATCAGTTTTTAGCTATGGATGACTTGTCCAAACACTGGAAATCCCTCTCACTATCAGAGAAGGAAGGCACCGGTTTGTCCCTGAAACCTGAACAAGCAACAACGAAGTTCTCCATGATTGCCAAGTTTCTTACGAAAAGACCCATCAACCTTGAGGCCATCGCAAATACCTTCAATCCCCTCTGGCGAACAAAAAAGGGCTTTAGGATGAAGTTCATCGGGGACCATCTTATCCTCTTCTCCTTTGACTCCAAAGAAGAGGTAGACAGGACTCTAGCAACTGAACCCTGGAGTTTTGACAAATGCATCATGGTCCTTTCACGATATGACCACTCGGCTCCGATAGATGCCTCGGCCATGAACACAGTTTCCTTTTGGGTACAAGTACACGATATTCCACTACGTTTCCGAAATAAGGAGGTGGCGGAACAAATTTGTGAGGTTATTGGTCTGGCTTTCCAATCGGAGAACCAGAACGATTGCGACGGAGGTACATTCATCCGAGTCCGGGTCGAAGTGAACATCTCCCTTCCTCTATGTCGTGGTCGGCTCCTCACCCTCGACAACAACGAAGTCCATTGGGTCTCCTTCAAATACGAACGCCTCCCAAATCTATGCTACTGGTGTAGGTATCTCACCCACCCAGACAAGGACTGTGCACGATGGATCGAAAGCGAGGGATCGCTGAACAAAGAGGAGCAACATTATGGGCCGTGGCTCAAAGCAGCTCCGTTCATGGCGTCCAGGAAATCCTCTCTCTCTATCCCGGGCTTTTATGCCAGTAAGAAAAATGAAAATCCCGATCAAGTACACGCCGGAGCTCATTCCCAGCAGCGGGTTTACCCAAATAAAATGGCAAGAAAAACCTCACCTGCTCTGTCTCCGGAAAATCAGGGGCACATCTTGTCACCGGAAATCATGGTACAAGACGTGAACCTCGCCTCGAACAGTCCCCAAGGTCAGCCAACTACTGAAGTGGAATTCACGGGGCCTCCTCGTGTAGTTCCCATACTGAAGCCCGCTTAGCCAATTGACTTTGATCAACTCATTGTTGAGATTGATGAGGGCATCCGCTGTTTTGACAACTTGGATCCAGCAAGCACTAGCCCAAATGACCCTCACTTGGGCCAAAGCCCATTGATAGAAAAAAAGGAAAATGCTATCAGCGACCCCCCTCCCAATTGCCCCCAATCCAAGCCCACTAACTCAAACCCCCTTCAGGATATCACCAATACCTCCCCGGCCCAAAACCTGAAGTTTCCACCGAATGACAAAATGCAGCGTCCCACTCACATTGCAAATGAGGAAAATACAGTGGTATCTTTGGGTAAAAGGGGGCCATCTCCTACCATTGAATACTACAGATCCCAGAAACAGAGAGCAACTCAAGAAAATGGCTCTTCAAACCCCTCACCTCAAACGGCGGTGGCTGGCAAGCAGCCCCGCCGATCCCGATGAGTCTGCTATTCTGGAACGTGCGTGGGCTTGGGAACCGGCGCACCGTTCAGGAGCTCGAAAGGTACATTCGGGCACAAGATCCCTCTACCCTCTTCCTGGCCGAGACGTGGGTGGGCGAAGCTAGGCTGATTGAATTATGTTTTGAGTTGGGTTTTGATCATTACTGGGTTACTTCGCAAGTAAATCGTCTGGGGTGCCTTGCATTGTTTTGGAAAAACACTATTAAGATTGAGATTGTGTCCGCATTGCCGAACCACATTGACGCTACGGTTGGTGTTGTGTTGGAAGAGAAGTGGCGCCTAACAGGTATTTACGGTTTCGCCGATCCAGCTAGAAAGGGGGAAACTTGGGCACTCCTCTGCCAGCTTCGAAATAGTCCTCCAATGCCTTGGCTGTGCGCTGGAGATTTTAACGAAATACTCTGGTCCCATGAGAAATGTGGTTTGGGCCCGAGAGGCGAACCCCAAATGCGGGCTTTCCGCGACGTGTTGGATGAAGCTGGCTTGAAGGACTTGGGTTTCGTGGGGAAGAAATTCACTTGGAAAGGAAAACGCCGCGGTGGTTTGGTGCTCGAAAGGCTGGACCGTGCTGTGGCAAACAACCTATGGCTTTCCAAAAATCCAGGTACGAAGGTCCAACATCTCCATTCTTACTCTTCTGATCATCAAGCCATCATTGTTAAACCCGATGGCATCATTCCTAGACCAAACCGCCCCTTCAAATTTGAACAAATGTGGCTGCGTGACAGGGGATGTAGCGATACGGTCACTAGTGCCTGGGGTCCGCCTATAATGGGTGCTACAATGCCGGAGGTCGCTGGGAAAATTCAAATTTGTGGAGAAAAACTCTCTGCATGGAGTAAAAATAGTTTTGGGTGCATTAGGAAGCTTCTCGAAGAAAAGAGGAAGCTCCTGACCAAGGCGGAATTGGTAGCAGCAAGGGGTGGGGACCAATTAATGGTAAAATCGCTCCAATTGGAAATTAATGCTTTGCTCGATAAGGAAAGCCAGATGTGGCAACAACGCTCAAGGGCGCTTTTTCTGAAGTGTGGTGACAGAAATACATCTTATTTTCATAGCAAAGCCTCCCAACGCTTCCAAAGAAATCGAATCCTCGGTCTAAGGAATAATCAGAACCTTTGGTGTACTGAAGAGTCCCAAATAAAGAACATTGCCTTTGAATACTATCAATCTTTGTTCTCTTCCTCTGCTCCATCTGATCTTGATGAAGTCCTCTCAAAGGTCCAGCCCACAGTGACCGATGAAATGAACTCAATGTTGCTTCGGCAATTCGACAGGGAGGAAGTAGAAGCGGCTATGAAGCAAATGGCGCCCATCACAGCCCCAGGCCTGGATGGCATGCCCCCCCTCTTCTACCAGTCCTTCTGGAGCACCGTGGGGGTTGATGTTTGTTCTGTCGTCCTTGACTGCCTACACAACTGTAAGATTCCATTTGATATAAACCTAACCCACATTGTTTTAATTCCAAAAACTAAATCTCCAGAAAGAATTATTGAATACCGCCCTATAAGTTTATGTACTGTGATCTATAAACTGGTGTCCAAGGTATTAGCTAATAGGCTTAAAAGAATTCTTCCCTCAGTAATTTCAGAAAACCAGAGTGCTTTCCAAGCTGGTAGAGTAATTACGGATAACATCCTAATGGCTTTTGAAACGTTGCACTACATGAAACATCATCATGCTGGTAGTTCTAGCTTTATGGCCTTGAAGCTCGACATGAGCAAGGCATACGACCGTGTTGAATGGAATTTTTTGGAACTAGTGATGAAGCGTATGGGTTTTGCAGAAAGCTGGGTGGCCTTAATGATGGAGTGTATCTCCACGGTTAGCTATTCGATACTTATCAACGGTGAGCCCTCTTCCATCCTTCACCCAGCTAGAGGCCTCAGGCAAGGGGATCCGCTCTCCCCTTTCCTGTTTCTTTTTTGTACGGAAGGTCTCCACAGTCTTATTCAGCATGCTGCAGCTTCGGGCCAAATCAGGGGAGTCTCTATTTGTAAGAAAGGTCCTCGGTTGACACACCTTTTCTTCGCCGACGACTGCTTATTATTTTGCCGGGCCTCTATATCAGAATGTCACAAGATTTTTGACCTTTTGGGTTGTTATGAGAGAGCCTCTGGACAGCAACTAAACAGGTCAAAAACCTCCCTCTTTTTCAGCAAATCAACCCCAGCGGAATCCATTGTTCAGATCACTAACTTCCTCGGGGCCCAAGAGGTCAAACAGTACGAAAAATACCTCGGCCTGCCAACCCTAGTGGGTAGAAACAAAAAAGCCAGCCTTTTGTTCATCAAAGAAAGAGTGGGGGCCAAGCTTCAAGGCTGGAAGGAACAACTTCTCTCTCAAGCGGGTCGGGAAGTGCTGTTAAAGGCGGTTGTGCAGGCTATTCCAACTTTCGCCATGAGTTGCTTCAAACTTCCTGCCACCCTGTGCAATGACATTGAGCAGTTAATCCGAAAATTCTGATAGGGGCATCGAGGGAACCAAAGGAAAATTCATTGGTCCAAATGGAGCACGCTCTGCCTCCCTAAGGATCTTGGTGGTTTGGGGTTCAAGGAACTACAAAAATTTAATGATGCCATGTTGGCAAAGCAAGTGTGGAGGCTCCTGGAGAATAAAAACTCTCTGTTTCACCGTTTTTTCAAGGAAATTTTTTTTCTAAATGGGGATATTTTTTCTGCAAAGGAAAGCAGTGGCTCTTTTGCTTGGAAGAGCATCCTCAAAGGGAGAGAAGTCATCAAAAAGGGTGCCATTTGGAGAGTAGGAAATGGCGAAAACATCAACATATACCAGGATAGGTGGCTGCCAACTCCCCAGCCCACTTATATCCAATCTCCCCCCCTCTGCTTTGGCTGTGATGCTCAGGTGTCTGTACTGATTGATAGGGAGAGATACTGCTGGATTAAAGATGCAATGGATAACAACTTCACACCACACGAAGCTATGATGATCAAGTCTATCCCCCTTTGCTTCACTGATGATGTTGACAAGTTGTATTGGCCAAGTGTGGCGAATGGGGCCTATACGGTCAAGGCAGGTTACAGACTCCTGGTTGAGGATGCGCATCTCCCACTTGTTGGTCCACTGCCTCCCTCCCATCCGAAGTGTACTTGGCGTGGACTCTGGAAAATGAAGGTCCCCAACAGAACAAAAACGCTTATGTGGCGAGCAATCTCGGATGCTCTCCCATCCCGGCTCAATCTGGTAAAGCGGAAAGTACTCTCCGATGCTACATGCCAACTCTGTGGGCTGGATCAGGAATCTACTCTTCATGCCCTTTGGTCATGCCCGAAACTGCATGGGGTATGGGACGTACATTTCAATTCACTAAGGGATGTAGCGAAGGAGTGTGTGTCTTTCATGGAAGTGTTTAAATTGTGCATGGAGAACGCCCACCCCACAGACTTATTTGCTATGTTAACATCACAAGTCTGGCTTAGAAGAAACAAGTTTAGGCTGGGTGAAGTAGTTCCTGACCTGCGTTTACTAAACTCTTTGGCAAGCGATACTCTTCGGGAATTTCAGCATGCCCATTTGGTTGAACCATCCCACCCTTCATCACCTCCCCAAACTAAATGGGAGCCGCCCCCCCCCCCCCCCCCCCCCCCCCCCCCACGGGTGGCTTCAAAATCAATTTCGATGGCGCCATCTTTCAGGAAAAGAATGAAGCTGGTTTGGGTATCATCATCCGCAACGACCATGGTCTAGTTATGGCTGCATTAACACAAGTTATTCCTCTACCCACTTCGGTGGAGATGGTGGAAGTGTTGGCAGCGAGGAGGGCCCTTATCTTTGCACAAGAGCTCACCTTTGACCATATCATCCTGGAGGGGGACTCTGAAATTGCCATCCGCGCCATGAAGAGTGATACTTACTCAGCTGCAAGTTTCGGTCATATAATTTCAGACATAAAGGCCTTAGCTTCTCAGTTCAGGCAGGTGGCTTTTAGGCACACTCGTAGACAGGGAAACAAAGTTGCCCACAACTTAGGTAGAGCAGCCTGTAATTTTGATCCTCTTTGTACTTGGATTGAGGAAATTCCTGTATTTTTAGCTGCTACCTACTTAGCAGAAGTTGTTAATGAATAGTTCCTCCCTTCCCTTGGCTTTTGGGGTCGGTTTTCTCAACAAAAAAAAACTGATAAAAAAAAGTTAATTAACATTAATGAGAAAATACTTACCCATGGTTTACAAACTCTTAGAAATGAGATTTCATGATATTATAAGTTTAGAACATATATATTTAGCTCATGTCCTCAGCATTGAAGAAGAAGGTTCTCAGCTTTGTTTTGTTTTTAGAGTGATAAGGTCACATCTGTATGCCAAAATGTTATGTCTTGCTATAAATCAATGATACAAATGATTTAGATAGTTAACTTATCTGCGAAGACTAGGTTTTGTTGGGTTGTGCTCTTGGAAAACATTTCTTATAGAATAAATATAATTTCTGGAAACATGCTGTTTGTATTGGGGTAATTTTCCCAACACCAAAAGAGAACATGCTTATGGTGAAAACATGCTATTTTCAAAATTAGTGCTGTTGTTTCTGTGACTTTGAGAACTTTAAGGCCCATGACAAGGGCTCTAGTATGATGTGATAGCGACATCTCAACATGGTGAGTCTCTAGAAAGTAGGACCCGATGCAATTGGACATGATAATAATGTGTGTATGTATATGCATGTATACACATTACACACACATACTTGCATACATATTTTAGACACTGAGTTGAAATTCATTTGTTATATATATAAAGGCTAAATACAGATCACACCCTTTAAGTTTGGTTAATTGTCATTTTCGTCCTTTAAATTTTGTTTTTGTCAACTTAGTCGCTGAAGTTCACATTTGTTGCCAACTTTTATCCTTCCGTCCAAAAACTGCCTTACCCATATCAGATTTCCTCCCTTTTGATCTTGACTCTTTACTTTCACCTCCGTTTTCAAAGCTGAGTATAAGAAAGTTCTTGTTTGCCAGCTCAAGAAAGATCAGCATCTCTCGGAAGGACAATGTAAATTTGACCCATCGATGCTGCCCCTGCATTTGATCAAACCCTGCCAAGTGATCCTGATCCACTGAAGAAATTGAATTTAGGTTTGAATTATGCAACTAGTTGATCTCTTGCATTGACTCCAAACCCATAAGCCTTGCCATTGTCCCTGCTTAGTGGTAGTCTTTATATTTTCCTTGGCCTTCAATTCTTGATCTTTATCACATACCACTGAATCAGCTTCTTTGATTTGATCTGAAAAAGGGTGTGTATGAAGGTTTCCAGGGCAGTGTTGTTAAAAGCGCTGAGCGCACTTAAGCGCAAAGGCCTCCTGGAAGCGCAAGCGCGCGCTTGATCGATGTGAAGCGCACATTTAAAAAAAAAAATTATTAACGATCAATACAACAATCAAGTGATCAATTAATCATATAAATTACAATAAAACATTTTATATAATTTATATAACATTTATATAATTCTATTGTGCTTTACAAAATATATACAACCATGATATTTGATGGCCATGATTACAAAACATGGTTGAATCAAAATAGAAGTATAGAACCAAAAAGGCAAAGGCTAAAAAGTATTAGAATATTAAGTAATGTTATCTTTGCCTAACAAAATATATTTTCCTAACAAAATCATTGCAAATATGCAATGAAATCCTAATCTACATAATCATCCTCATCCTCATCAAGCAAGAGACCATCATCATTTTCATCACAAGATTTGTAGCCCTCATCATTTTCCTCATCATCTTCATCTCCATCATGAGGAGCATGTTGTGAACTAGAACTTGAACTTGTAGCTTGTCCTAATGGTCCCATTCTTGATCTGAAGTTGAATCTTTCTTCTTCAACTCCAAAAGCTCTAGCAACATTGCCCCATGTCAAAATATCATCATTAAACATAAGATCATCTTCAGCAAATTCTTCTACTTCATCTTCTTCTACTCTTCCAATCAACCACTCATTGCTATCATCTACATCTTTCAAGGAGATTGGATCAATTGTGTCACGCAAATTATATCTTCGCTTCAAAGCTCTATTGTACTTAATATATACCAAATCATTCATCCGGGATTGTGCTAACCTATTTCTTTTCTTGCTATGTACCTACACAATCCATATAGCCATATATTAATATGCATAGATGATGATATTATGATAATTAAATCATGAAATAAATTTCACAATTAAGTCCCTAGCTTTTTAGTCACTCACATGTTCAAACATACTCTAGTTCCACTCGCACCCTGATGAACTACAAGTTAGGCTAAGAACTTTTACAGCAAATTGCTGTAAACTTGGAGTTGAAGCTCCATAAGCAGACCACCAATCAGCTGTTAAGGAAATAAAAAATGGTCTTAACTCTTAAGTCTTAACCCTTAACTCAAACTTTATAAGAACTAAATAATTTTTTCATTTAATAAAATGGGCAAACTAATAAGTAACAACTAACAAAAGCTAACAAAGCAAATACCTGGTGCTTTTTTCTTTCTCTGCCTCTTAGCCATTTCCAACCCAAAGAGGCCCTCTTCTCTCTTATATAATGTCAACTCTTCAAGAATCTTATCTTGTTGATTAATGTTTGGAACCAACCTTTGTATGCATTTGTATAGGCCAGCCATCACCTCTTCATCTCGCTCAATTTCAGAGCGATTATTATAAAAAAAATTCTGGATTCAAGAAATAGCCAGCCGCATGCAAAGGCTGGTGGAGTTGACAATCCCACCTTCGATCTATTATTTCAAAGATTTCTTTGTATCTTTCTTCCCTTCCATTAAAAGATTTTTCAGTTGCTTCTTTAGCTCGATCCATAGCCTCATAAATGTATCCCATAGCCGGCCTTTTCTCCCCATCAACCAATCTAAGCACATGAACAATAGGACCTGACACTTTAAGGCTATAGACAACAGTGTTCCAAAATGTAGGCATTAGAACTGTTTGAGCCACCTTTTTTCCTGTTAGCTCCTTTGCCCACTTGCTACGGGTCCAATCCTCTGAAGTAAACATCTTTCTCAAGTTTTCCTTTTGCTTATGTATACTTGATAATGTGAGAAAGGATGTAGCAAATCGAGTTTTAGCGGGCCTAAGCAAGTTCCTTTGCCCTGTAAACTGTCTCATCATGTTTATGAGACCAGTACGATTATATATATACCCAGTAAGCTCAATTGTCCTTTTTATTGTTCTCATGATTGTAGGAAGCTTTGCAATGTCTTCCAACATCAAATCCAAACAATGGGCAGCACATGGGGTCCAATACAAATGAGGTCTTTTTGCCTCCAATAATCGTCCTAATAATATAAAAATATAAGTATGACAATTAGTAACAATTAAGAAAAAAATAAAAATAAAATAAGAATACTATTTCCTAATTTCATGAGATTAAGATATATAGTTCTATACATAACTTCTTACCTGCCATCACATAACTTGAGTCATTATCAGTAATAACTTGTACAACTTTGTCTTCTCCAATTTTCTCCACCATACTATCAAGTAGTTGAAACATCCTTTCCCCGGTCTTCATATATGAAGACGCATCAATAGACTCGATAAACATGCTTCCCTTAGAGCAATTCACCAAAAAATTTATCAAAGACCTATGACTTTTATCTTTCCATCCATCAGACATAATGGAACATCCAGTTCTTGCCCATTCTTCTTTATGGGTCTTCATTATATCATTGGTGTGGACTACTTTCTTTTTCAATAAAGGAACTCTCACTTCATGGTAACTTGGGGGCTTCATACCAATTCCATATCGTCCAATGGATTGAACTGCAACATTGAAACTATCATAATTAACAGCATTGAATGGAATTGCTGCTTCATACATCCATCTTGCTATATCAACACAAGCCTTTTCTCTTAACTCTTTCTTGTAAGCATCATTAATTGTTGTTTGGACCCCCTTTTCACTCTTTCCCATTTGAGTTGATTTAGGAGGAGAGACAAATGCATCCATAGGACCTACATGCCTTGGTTTCTTTTTACTAGTGCCACTGCCACTGCCACCTACATTTTGCACTCGTTTGCCACGAGCATCAACTTCAACAACCTCATCCTCCTCTTCTTCATCAAAAGCCACATCATCAAATTCAGCCATCAAATTTACTTGCTCTTTTTCTGTTTTTTTTCTCAGCATATATTGAATAACTTCTTCCTTCACATGTTCAGGGCACTTTTGACAGCCAACAATAGCTCTATAACCTCCAACCAAGTGTTGCTTAAGTCTATAAGCCCCTCCTTTTGCAACTTTCCCACAGAAATTGCAAGTTAAATCATTTTTATTGTTTTGATTAGCTAGATACGCATACTTCCATGCAATATCTTTTCTTGAATTTGAATCTCCAGTAGCCATAATGCATTAATGCCCTATAACTAATTACTAACGTTAGTTAATAATTTACTCACTTAATAAATTTAAGAAAAATTCAATATGAGTCTAAGTGCTATGTTGACATCTATTAAAGTAACTAAAGTTACTAAACAATTAACACATATAAATAATTTCATACATTCATACATGTTTCTTTTTTCATGAATGACCCAACTAAGAAAGAGAGGAGCTTTGGGTTTCATTAATGAGGGAAAAAAATGGAACAGTTTTAAGGAAAAAAAAAAAAAAAAAGGAGAAACAGAGGAGCTGTGTGACTGGGTCGTGGGTTTCAAAATGAGGATAGAGAGAGAGAGAACGGAACAGGTTTAAGAAAAGGAAAAAAAAAAAAAAAGAAGAAGAAAGAGGAAGTATGTGACTGTCTCGTGAGTTTCAGAATGAGGGGAAAAAAAAAAGAGAGAAAGAGGAAGAGAAGAAGATTGAGGACTGTGTTTCAAAAAGAGTAAAAAAAGAAAGGTTTAAAAAGGAAGAATATAAAAGAGAGAGAGAGAGAGAGATAGACGTACCTGGTACCTTTGAATCTTTGAGCTTGATACCGAGAGAGCACTGTGATTGGGAGGGAGCAGTGGGGTTGGGAGTGTCTGATTTGTTTGTTTGTTTGTGTTTGTTTGTGTGTGTGTGGCTGGGGTTAAAAGTCAAAAAGATATCTAAAGAGAAAGTTTAGGTGTATGGTAGCACACCATACTATTAGTTTATTACATTAGATCAATGGCTTATATCAAATATATTTAGATCTAATGGTTAAAAATCAAATCAGGATTTTTTTTAAAAAAATATACAAAAAGCTCAAAAAAGCGCGCTTTGAGCTTAATAAAAAAGCGCAAAAAAGTGTGCTCTAAGCGCACTTTTGTGAGGGGGCTTCGCTTTAGAGGAAAAAAGCCCCACAGGTTGTGCGCTCTGCGCTTTGCGCTTAAGCGCACTTTTAACAACCCTGTTCCAGGGTGGAGAATTCGGCGTATGATGCTTGCTAGACACCCATCTGTGGCACTCTTCAAATTTAATAATTTTTTTTAATATTAAGAAAGTATTTTTTAATGGATAGCAGCAGCTTATGGATGGTAAGATCAATGTTGGCAACTGAGTGTGAACTTTTATGAGAAAAAAATGACAAAAATGAAACTTAAAGGACGAAAATGACAATCTTAGAGGGTGCAATTTGGAATTTTGCCTTATATAAACAATAAGCTCATAAAGATATTGTTCAAATACCTAAGCTATATCTCTTAAATGCCATCAACAAAACCTTTGCTATATTTTACTGATTCTATTTTAGAAGTAGCCCAGATATTTAGACCCCGTTTGGTTTAGAGCTGACTCAATTCTCAGTTCTCAGTTTTCAATTTTCATAACTCAAACTCAAAATCATAACTCAATTCTTAAACTCAGTTTCACTCAAAAATTGCAAAACACATGTTTGGGTTGAGTTCTTAGTTACATATTTCTACCACTTTTCCCCAAACCTGTGGAGCCCACCACTAACACTACCCAGTACAATACTGTTGCTACCCGCGGCTTATTAACAAAAAAATCTGAAGCCACTCTTCCTCTCCCTTTCATTTCTCTGACTCTCCCTCTTTTCTATCAAATTTTTCCACTTTTCTCTGTTTCTTTCTTAGCTTTCTCTGTCTCTCCCTTCTAAACCAAACAACCACCCAAATCAAACCAATCTCAAAATCCACGGCCAAACCAAACCACACTAAACCAATTCCAGCCACCTAGCCATGCAGATCTGAAAGGACACCCACCAAATTCAAATACAAAACAACATCCAAGCAAAAGAGAGTCCAAGTTTGAATTCATGCTCACAAAAAATTGTTCACATAAACAGGAAATACACAGCACCCAAACAACACACACACTCCGTTCATAAGCCCACACCTAGAAACCCATTAACATCTCTTTTCTCAGAAACCCATTTCACGCACCAATACCCAGCTACACCGAAACCCAGCTCCACCACCACTAACGGCAAACCCAGAAATTCACAACCACAACCTCCACCACTAACAGCCCTTAACACAACCACAACCTCCACCAAAAAACCCACAAACAAAAACCCACAAACATAGAAAACCCAAACCCAAACCCAAGAATCCTTAGATCAAAAACCAAAATCACGAAAATGGGGTGTGGGTTTTTGTTTCTGGGTATAAATTTATGCATGTATGAAAATGGTGGAGTGGGATCTGAAGAAGAAAGAAAGAAAGAAAAAGAAAGAAGAAGGAAAAAAAAGAAAAAAAATGGTGGAGTGGGTCTGAAGAAGAAGGAAAGAAAGAAAAAGAAAGAAGAAAAAAAAAAAAAAAACGTTGGAGTGGGTCTGAAGAAGGAAAGAAAGAAAAAGAAAGAAGAAGAAGAAAAAAAAAACGTTGGAGAAAGAAGAAGAAGAAAAAAAAATGTTGGAGAAAGAAGAAGATGAGGAAAAAAAAAAAAAAAAAAGCCTTGGAGTGGGTTTGAAGAAGAAAGAGGAGCCGTTGGTGAGTGGGTCTGACAGACTTGACAAAACACAATTCATGGGCCCCACAAAGTCCAGAAATTTACCATAGTGCTACTAAGATATGTATTTTAGAAACTGAAAACACCAATTTGGTGTTTTCAGTTTTCTGCACTGTAGCTCAACTCAAACTGAGTTTGAGTGATGAAAACAGGAAGAGAAAATCAAGTCAAACACAAGGTTTTCAATGGGTCCCACGCAATTCTCAGTTTGAGTGATGAGAACTGAGTCATATGACTCAAAACAGGGCTAATCCAAACAAGGCCTTATTAGTCCTAAATTAAATTGTTAACTAAGGTTTTTTTCTCCTCTTGAGAATTAGTGTTGAACTGTTCAAAGTATAAGACATGACATATGACAGTGGATCACCATGGGTCGAATGCATGTCTAACAAATTTTTTTTTTTTTTAATGAGTACATAATTTTATTGAAGAAGGAAAAGGGAAGGACACATAGGAAGGATATATGTACGATCCCTTTTCAAAGAATACAAATCGCAAAGAGAGAATCTATAAAATCAACAAATGACTGACAAGTGTTAGAAAAGTGTCAAGAGTCCAACGTTATAAAAATATTTGCAATTGTTTACCCTGATGAGAAGAGTCAGGGGCATGTGTTAGATGATTATTATTGTTTTGCAACTTTCTGAACCATTATTGCTTCTCTTTAGAGTTGGTGCTATGAAAATTGTAGTGCTGTAAGGGTGTCAAAAAAGTATGTTGACAAGAATTGATCAATACAATGAGCCTGAATTTAACTTGGTAGTATTTCACTCTCTCTCCTGTCCCCTAGGAGTGAGTAGGGCTACTGATGTGCTAGATTGTTCTCTTCAGTTGGTTGTGGTTTGACTTGCTACCTACTTGTTCAAGCTTGTATACTTAGTAAATGTACAGTGCTTGAGCCCTAAGTGGACATATCAGCATATGACACTTAGAAATATGATATTCTACTCTGAGTCATTGTCAATTTAGTCCTTGTTATTTTGAACTTGCAATCAATAAATTAACCGCTACTAAAATGTAAGGACCAAAATGATTTTTTCGCCCAAGTTCTAATTAGGAGGGGGAAAGAAAGAAAAAAAGGTGGTGGTGAGAAAGGGTTTTGGGGGGGGGGGGGGCTTCTCATCTTGTTATTCCTTTACTAATGTTACTGATTTGATCCGGTGAAATCCTATTAATGTGAGTTCGTATATGTGTGTGCTACTGTGCTTAAGAAAGACCAATACCTCGATAAGAATAATGTTGCTCTTGTACGAATCATTGAATCTAGATCCTTGATGTTTATAATTGCAACAATGAGACAATTTTGTTGTTGTTATTGTTTTTTTTTTATTTTTTTATTTTTTTATTATTGTTTTATTATTATTTTAAGAACACTATTGATATCTGATGCTTTTGCTTTATTCTTCTTGCTAGACTTTGAATACACAAACTGAGAGTGCAAAGAAAAATCTCACATTTGTACCTCTGGCACCAGCTTGTGTGGTAAGCATCAATTAATACTAATTTTCACATGGTCTATCATGCTTTTCATTATGTTTTGAACTTGTGCTGATTCCTTCGAAGAAATCCCTAGGGATTTATCTTAGCAATTGCATGGTATGCATGTTGCATATTCTTGAGGATATAAACTTAGGGGTAGAGGGTGAGGTTTTGGGTTCAAAATCCACTGGGAGTGTAACTAAGAAACACAGAAACAATATGACACAGGATACAACAATTTATATATATTATTGTTTATTTAGGTTTTAGAAATAAATGTTAGAACACATTTAAAATTAATTTAAAAGCAATTGGAGATAGCAAAGTAGTACAGTGATACCTACAGAAGTAATTTAATTATTACTAGTAATCTAACAATATTTATATATATATATATATATGTAGGGATTTTTTAACCTAGTGCTCTACTGCACTGTTTAATAATATTAAAAATAAGCAAATAATTGTTGTACATTATAACAATATTATGCTTTGGTTTTCTATTATTCTCTTTGTGGATGTCTCAAAATGTTTGTCCACTTTGAAAAGCTGACCTGACCGTGCATTTTATAACTTCATAAATTATAAAGTATTTGAAAATATCTGTCAGTACATACAAAATTATAAATTATTCTAGTATATTGGTCAGGTCATATTACGATCGATATTGAAACTGTCTCCAAATAAATCAAAGGGTGAGTTGGGAAAGTATAAAATATATGAAAACCTGACCTGATTGAGATTTTATTCCTTTTTTAAATTTAAATTAAAAAAGAAAAAAAAGAAAAAGCTTGCATTGCTTTTGGTTTTGTTGTGTATCAGTTTTTTTTTTTGGTTTTGTATTGCTATTTTTGTTGATCTTCTTGTTTTTGGCATTAGGTTATCCGGGTGCTGACTCCGGTCTATGCTGCTCATCTTCCATATAATCCCCTCCCATGGAGGCTCTTCTGGATTTTGTTCTTGTGTGCTATGACCTATGTCATGCTCACAAGCCTCAAGGTGATGATTGGCATGGGCCTTCAAAAGCATGCTACTTGGTATGTGAATAGGTGCAGAAAGAGAAAACACCATCTCCACTATGATTAATTTGAAATTAGGGAAAAGCAATTTTGTAATATTGGGATTAAGTAACATACTTAGCTTCCATACCTCAACAAATAATATATTGGGAGACTCTTGGACCTGCCGAATGCTCAAATACTAGGGGAGCTAATAGCTGAGTAGCCGTAGAAGTTTCTATGGTCGAGTTCACAAGGTACTGGCCTCAGATTTTGTTGCAAAGAAGGGCTGCTTGCCGATTCTGGAATGGAACTGTTTATATACAGGTACAAAGCCTGCAATTTTGCCTAATGAATGACATAGGTGCTCTCCCCTGATGTCTCTGGCTCAAATGTTGTAGCGAGATTCATTCGTTTTGGGTCATTCAAATATAGGTTTACAATTTTTCTTTTACTATATATGTTTTGTACATGCAACTTAATGTAAAATTCTTCTCATGTCTGAAGAAAGATGCAAAAAGAAAGAAAGAAGAAAAGAAGGAAAACTACATAAAAGAGCCAGAGGTTATAATTTAGTTCAATTAACGTCTTAAATTTATGGAATCATATCAATTTAGTCTGTCCATTGGCATTTGGTACTCCCTGAGGACCAACTCAGCAATGTCTAGTGCTCCCAACCCAGTAATATAGTGCCATGTATATAATTTAATTGAGACAAATCCTAATCACAATCCTAACCAAAATATTCACATAAAAAATAAATAATAAAAAAACTTTATCACAGCTTCCCGATTCCAGCATCAACAGCACCTTCTGGGGAAAAGAAGTCCATGGCATCAACAGGATGACGAGCTCTGTTGTGAAGATGAACGGGTTTTGCAAATTTTTGAGGATTATTTTTTGGATTGGATTTTCACGGCATTAAGGAAAGAAAACAAATACAAACAAATCCCACGCCTGGGGGGTTTTTAGAGCACAAATGCAAACAAATCTCACGCATGGGGTTTAGAGCATTAGGGAGCTCAACGATCATGCCTAGATTTTTCGTTATCTAAAGCTTCTAAAAAATCTAAGCCTGGATTTTTCATCATCTAAATATTCTATAAAAAAAAAAGCGCAAATATTTTATCGATTGAAAACTCTCGAAACACATCCAAACCTGCACCAAATTTCACATATTTAAGTGCCCAATTGGACCTATTGATGCTATCTATACATACAACTTGAGAAGAAACCCAATGTGGGAAGCGGAGAAAACGTGGTTCTACGAAGAAGTTCGGGAGCTAATACTTTAAATAATCAAATGACATGTGGGGGCTAATTTTTTGGTTTGAAATCCATTGACAACGTTCTTCCTGGACGAAGGATGAACAACGATGGACCTTTCCAAGTTTTTATTAGTCATCCTTAGTTTACCTATTTATTGAAACCTCCATTCATAGCCAATTGAATGGTTGGGTAGTCATTCAACTGTTCATTGTACCTCTCCCACTCCCCTCCCCATCTCTCTTGACACATTCACCCATCTTAGTAGGAATTTTCCAAAGAAATTGTTTAGTAGAAACATTACTAGTGCTTGTGATGACTTTAGGAAATACTATATAATTGTGTGAATTCTGGAATTTTTAAAACCCAATTTCTTGGCAATTAGATGCTTTTGGTGCGATGAGGCCAATGAAATCCATAGCCCAAGCTGAAAATGGCCAAGGAGCAACTAACATATGCAACAACCGAGGGGATGCTTGTCTTTAAATGAAGCTTCATTTCAAAAATGCCATTCTCTTAGATCAACACTTTCAACTAAGATAAAGATATCAATTGAGAATTCTTCATTCAGTGCTTCCAATGCTTGCTTTAAATTTTTTTTAAAGTTCAAGTGAGCCAAGAACTTGCTTACTTGAACAACTTGGTTAGCTTATGAGTAAGAGCCACTTTTTTCTACCCTTTGTCTTGTACAATATCTCTTTCTTATTTGAGAGTTCCATTTTTGTTCATTCCCGCCACAACAATATAGCCACCATAATATGAAGTGGGCGAAGTAGCTAGAAGCGCTCATTGTTAGCTTTTATTTATTCTTATACTAAGCATTAACGAAGATGAAAAAAGATGAGAAATCATTGATTAAACCTTGCGTTGCAAGTACGGTTTCTTCATAAATCACTTTAGCAGCCATTGAACAAAGAGTGTAGAGAAAAGGCTATGATTAGAGAGAGACAGTTTTGCTTTAGAGTGAGAAAATAGTTGCTAAAAATTGAAATTGGTTACCTTGGGACGTTTCTCCTTTTTCCCTATTTCATTATTTTCTTGAATAATATAGATAAACAGCGATTTCAAATTGAAACAGTTTTATAAATTTTAGATTATAATTGACAAAAAAATTGGAACTTAATATGAAACAGGGTATAATTTGGAATTAGGGCATATATATATATATATATGTATTTTTTTTTTTTTTTGAGGGGGAATTAGGGCATATTTGAAAGTTTATAAAAACAAGGATGGAATAGAAAAGACATTTTAGAGGATTTGAGAGTTAGTGCCTGTTTGTTTAAGCTTTTAGAAGTTGAAACACACTTTTTGAAACCAAAAAAATAAAATGTGCATTTGGTAAGTTTTTGAAAGTTGCTTTTTTCTAAAAAACTGCATTTTCATTTGTGAAGGAAAAGCCCAAATCATTAAAGCAGCAAGGAGCTCCATTGCAAAAAAGCGTTGAAGCGCGTTTCATGTTACCGTTGGAAGTTGCGCAAATTTCCCAAATTATCCACTAGTTTTTCTTAAAAATCCAATTTTATACCTTTGTTTATAACACAATTTTACAAAGGAATCCAATAATGAAATCATAACCAAAAAAAAAAAAAAACCGATTTGACCCATTTCTACCGCATGTCGTTGGTAGTGGGAAAGAGATCAAGCAGCAGTGGGAAGGAAGACAGGCGGCAGTGAAGGTAGAGCAAATCAACAGATGACAAAGGCAATTTTCCTCACTTGGTGATTTCCCCCTCTCTCTATCTTCGTTTGATAAGAATCAAATGGTGTGGTTGTGTGTGACCTTTAAGTTTGTGTGTTTTGATGGGATAGAGGGAAAGAAACTTGCAGATGAAGTGGTAAGAGAAAAGGGAGAAAGGAAGAAAGAAAATAAAAAAAGAAAGAGAAAGAAAGAGAGCTCTTTGGAATGTTCTGGAGTTTGGAGGAAGTGATAGGGAAAAAAAAGGAAAGAAGTAAAAAAAGAAAAGAGTAAAGGTACGTGTGTGGAGGAGAAAAAAAGAGAGAAAAAAGAAGGAAAAAAGAGGAAAGAAGTAAAAAAAGAAAAGAGTAAAGGTATGTGTGTGTGGAGGAGAAAAAAAGAAAAGAGTAAAGGGAAAAATAATGTAAAGAATAAGAAATTAAAATTGAAAAATGCTATCACAATATTTTCACAATAAATCTTAAGTGATAAGTTATTATTAGCTAATATTGGTGAGGGAAAAAAAATTTTAGAAAGAGAATTTTTTTTTAAACAGTACGTTCAAATTAAAATCAATATCAATTTATCGCAAATGATTTTTTGTGAAAGAGTTGTAGAAATATTATGAATGTAGTTTTTAGAAATGAATGAAGAAAAATTGATTTAAGTATTATGAAGTAGTTGATTTAAGTATGAAATAAATTCAAATATATATATATATATTGTCATTTTTGGTAATTTACCACTCAAATCACCACTTTTATAAGTGCTAGTCAAACATTCAGTTTTTTCAAAAAACACTTTTTAACAGCTTTTACAAAATATTTAGTTTTTTCAAAAAGCCTAGTTTCATATCGCATTTTTTAAAATCTCTACTTTTTCAAAAAGCATAATATCAAAAAACTGAACCAAACTCACTTTTAATTAAAAACAAATGGAGTAGGGCAGTGCCCTAAAGAAAAATAATGGTAAAAAAAACAAGCCAATGTTTGTCAAAAGTGAACTACGGTTAGTCAATGGTCAACAGCGGTTGGTTGCTTGAGGAAAATTTCATTAATTAGTCCCTCTAGGATTTGGATATTGGCTGAAACCACGAGGCAGGCGGAAAAAGCAAGGGAATAACATCCTCGCCCCCATTCCATTTCTCCATTGAGAACAGGGTGGCTTAGGAGGATCTGAACCAACGTCTTGCACCCTGGTAAAGATTAGTATACAACCTAAACTTGGGTAGGGATTAGGTGCTTGAGGTGAGGCGTAAAGGGAATTTCACGAGAATCGTGTAGTGGAGGGATTATGGTGATAGTAAGAGTACTAGAATTAGTCCTTCTAAAATATTTATCATTTGATCTGTCAAAAAGTTAGGGTATATTTGATAACTGTTTTTTCTAAAACAATTTTTTATTTTTGAGATTAAAAAACTTATTTGGCAATCCAAAATGATCTGAAAACAAAAACTGTTCTCAAAACTCAATTTGTGAAGAAAACTGAAAACATGCAAAATGCTATTTTCAGTTTTTAATTTTCAAAAGTCAATGAAAGCACGCATTTTATTTAATGAATTTGTCTCATTTAATGAGTTAGCATTAGAGTTTAAATCCTAGTAACAACATATTTTAGTATTTTTTTTTTTAATTTTAACTAATCAAACATGTTTTTTATTTCAAAAATACAAAAAAAATATTTTTTTTCTTCATATTCCCAAAAACAAGTTTTTGAAAATAGAAAACAAAAACTGTTATAAAACATAACCTTACTTTTCTATTTTAAGATAATATTAACATTACACCATACATTACATTTTCTATTCCTCCATGCAACATATTAAAGTAATACGTACAATACATTAGAATAACATAAAAAAAATTACTCCTAAAATATTTAAAAAAAAATTATATACAAATCCCACAATACCTGCACCCAACTGCCCAACACCACCCACAATCCTCCACCACCACCAACCACCAGCCAAAATCAACCAACCACCACCAACTACTGTAACCAAAACCCCTATAACCAAAACCCAAAATCAACTAAACCACTACCGGCCATCATGACCACGACCATCAAAATCAGCCCACAACCACCGCAACCCTCCAAAATCAATCCCCAACTACCAAAAAACACCACAAAAAAAAAAGGCCATAACCAAATTAAAAATAAAAACAAACAGGTAAGAGAAGCAAAGAGATCCGGTTGTGGTGGCTTTAGATTGCCATTAGTGGCTTAGAATGGCTTCATACCATGGTTGAGATGGGTTTCAAACCGGTGGTGATAGCAGCTTCAGACTGAGGCTTAGATGGGATTTAGATTGATGGCAATGGCGACTTCATGTTGTGGCTTGATCGGTGAGAGAGAGAGAGAGAGAGAGAGAGAATAAAATATAAGAGGGGAGAATAAAAAGATAATAAATTTATTTATAACATACTACAGTGTCGTTCTACTATTAGAATGACACTTTAGCACATTTTAAAAAAAAATGGCATTTGGAATATCTCATGCAGCATGCTTTTTAGTGTTTAGTACGCTAAATGCTAGAAATTTAGCATTTAGCACATTTGATGCTAGTGCTCTAATGTGCATGAGGGTGGTCATTATAGGACTTTTGCCATGGTTGGTACTTTCGTCACCAAATGGGTGAGAAAAGCTAAATAGTCCTATGTATTAGATAAAAACTCCTACATTTTCTTATAAAAATAATAATACATTCACAATAATTTCACAATAAATCTTAAGTGACATACTGTTACTTATTCTAATTTGGGTCTATCACTAAATTATCTTTTTACCTACTAGTAACGGTTAATAACATTTTGCTACTTAAAATTTATTGTGAGATTTATTGTAAAATTATTATGAAAATATTGCATTATAGACGTACCATTTCTTATTGTAAAATTATTATGAAAATATTGCATTATAGACGTACCATTTCTATTCTTGTAAGGAAGGAGAAATAATCAAACATCCTTTTTTATTGCTAACTACTTAGGAGTAGTTAGGACAACCATCCACAAGGACGGCACTAAGAAGAAAAATAGCATTTTGAACTACTGTTTTGTCCATGCTAATAACAGTACAGTAGTTAACCTAACATTATTACACCCAATGAAGCTCATTCCCACTACCTTAAAATTGAATCATTTAGGCTCATCATCCCAAACCAATTGCTCTGAATCCAAAACCATTAAGCCGATCAAGATGATTAATATCAAGAATTATCACAAAACATCAATACTACAGACGCTCATTTTCACACCAAATTTCACAATTTGCTAACTTATGTGATTGTGAGTGATCAACCAAAAATGATGGGTCCATGTATATAGAAGTGGGCAGAAAGTGTATCACCTTAAATTGCACACATGAGTATGTTGTGAAATTGAGTGTGAGATTAAGTATTTCCCTAGAATTATTCATTACGAAAAAATAGCAAACATGAAACCCTCTATATTCGAATTATAGAGATATTTAATGTAAGAACAAAAAGTGGCAAATATTGTACACTTTTTGCAAATGTTTACAACATTTACTACTTTTTGTGTATCAACAATATAAATTTATTGCAAAAACAATGTAAATGAAGAAGAGAAATGTTATATCCATAACATTTTTTTATAACAAATCTTAAGTGGCAGTAGTGGCGGCTCTAGAAAATTTTTTGGGGGTAGTCATTAAAAAACTTAAATTATACAAAATCTAATAACAAGAGAGCTTCATATATTGACAAAACACATACACACGCGCACACACAAATACATAAAATCTTACAATTTCATTCTACAAATTTTCTTATTTTGAAATCATTACATGATAGTCTCATTGTTAATGTTGAAAGCTACTTCTCTTCAAAAGTTTAGTTAAATAAAATTTTTCTCGGACTTTTTCTTTTTATTTGTAAGGACCTAATATATTGTTAAGAGGACCAAAATTTAAGGATAAAGTTTGGTTACAAACTTAGTTGTAGCCTAAGGCTGCAACTCTCATTAAACAAATTAACTTTGTTATATATTTTGAAAATTTAACTAATGAATTGCATGATCTCTGTATTCTTAAAACACATGATAAATTTTATGTCAATCGGATATTATTTGCTATTCATTCTATAAACTTATTTTTTATGTATAATTTTAGATTACAAAAACTTGAAATTTAAATATTTAATTGATGACATAGTATATATTGATCTTTAATCTTCTTGAAATTTTGTAAGTATGAAGGATATAAGAAGTAAATGTAATTAAATGGTAGATTTGTTAATATTCACATCTAATAAAAAATAATATTGAATGGAGTTGTAACTTTAGTCTACAACCAAGCTTGTTGCCAAATTTTAATTATGATGGGCCTAAAAAAGTTTTATGGTGGTCACAAATTTTTTCTAAGGATAAAAAAATCATAAATTAATAATTATTTTTTTTCCAAGCGAGGATGGTCATGTGACCATCCTGGACTCTATGTAGAGCCGCCCTTGATTGGCAAGTTGTTATTGGCTGTTATAGGTGAACAAAAAAATAATTTAAGTTGTAGATTCAAATAAACAATAACAATATACTACCGATGATTTGTTGTAAAAAAGTTGTGAAACAATTCTCAATTAAGAGTTTGTCTTAATATAAAAGAATATTAATATTAATATATTTTTTAAAAATATATATATATATATATATATATTACCGTTTAGGAATTAGGACATGGGCGTAAATATCAGGTCTCTCTCCAAGATATTTCATGAGGAACGTTGTAACTATGGAAGGAAAGCTAAATACTGCTGAAAGTAAACCCATAAATTTACCGGCAACTTCATGCTCAGGCATAAACCGGCCAGAAGAGTCGGTGCTAAAAATCATGTATGACAGGAGGTCATGCATCTCTATTCCCCTAGACATGGCTTCTTTCTTCTCCTTAATCAACAACTGAAACTCCTTAATTACTTCTTCTGCTGCCTTTAGGGAACGATAAAATTCGGTTCCTGGAAACTTCACAGCTGGAAAAGAAGTCATCGATGTGCCCATGGTAGCAATTAATTTAGCTAACTTTGCAACACGATCATGGTATTCAAGTCCCGCGAAGCATCGCATGGCTAGTCTCATTACAAGAAGCTGAACGAGGTTACCTCAACTTTCTGTGTGCCATTCCCATTCCAGTGCATATCTAAGAGCCTGTTTGGCCGCTCTTTTTTGCTCACTCAATTTCCGTCACTCAATTTCCGTCACTCATCACTCATCACTCATCACTCTAAATTATATACTTGTTTGGCACCACCACTTTATTTCAATAACTCAATTTTTTTCACACTATTCATGGACCCCACCTCTGCCACTTGGTGCAGCTTTTTTTTTTTTTTTCAATACCCAGAAACCCGAATCCAGTGAAAAAAAAAAAAAAAAAAAAAGGAACAAACCCAGGAGAAGACCGAACCACTGAAGAAAGAAGAAAGGAAAAAAAGAAAAAGAAAAAAAGGAAGAACTGAAGAAGAAGATGAGCTGATCAAAAGAAAGGAAAAAAAAAAAAAAACCAGGTGAAGACCGAACCCACTGAAGAAAGAAGAAAGGAAAAAAAGAAAAAGAAAAAAAATGAAGAATTGAAGGAGAAGACAAGCTGATCAGAAGAAAGGAAAAAAAAAAAAAAAAAAACAGGTGAAGACCGAACCACTGAAGAAAGAAGAAAGGAAAAAAAGAAAAAGAAAAAAAATGAAGAAGACAAGCTGATCTGAAGAAAGGAAAAAAAAAGAAAAAAAAAAAAAAAGAAACCCAGGACCAGGACCGAACCCACTGAAGAAAGAAGAAAGGAAAAAAAGAAAAAGAAAAAAAATGAAGAAGACAAGCTGATCTGAAAAAAAAAAAAAAAAAAAAAAAAAAAACCCAAGACCAGGACCGAACCCACTGAAGAAAGAAGAAAGGAAAAAAATGAAGAAGACAAGCTAATCTGAAGAAAGGAAAAAAAAAAGGGGTAGATTTTTCAAAAAGTTACGGCTGAGTTATGACAAGTGGGACCCAATGTGTTGTGATATTACAAAATTGTCATTGAGAACAGAAAATTGGAAACTGAAAACAGCCAAAAGTTGTTTTCAGTTTCCACAACTCATAACTCAAAAAGGTAAGAATTGAGAACTGAAAACAGAGTTATGAAAACAAAAAATAATGTAGCCAAATAAACTTTTTGTATGGGTCCCACCATTTTTGAGAATTGAGTTATGGAAACAGAGAATTGAGTTACGAAAACAAGCTAACCAAACAGCCTCTAAGTGTTCCTGTATCATAAAATCCATCCCCTCCACGTACCGAACAAGAGCTTCGGGCCTGATAAAACCTGGTGCACGAATGTCTTGAAGCTCGGATTCTCGAGGCATGACAGCTGACTCAATTTTTTGATAGGAAGAGTGAAGAAATTTCTACATATAAGGTGGTCGTCATGACACAAATAAGCTTGCTTCATTGGAAGCGATAAATTTATGTCCTCAGTGCCACAAAGCACGACTGTTGGCTCACCAAATATCTTGGTCTTGAAGATTTTTGGGGAGTATTTCTCATTCTCTCTCTTACATTGGGGTCCAAATAATATTATCATAAATATTAGCAATCTAAAATAATAATAACATACAAGAATACAAAATTTACATGAAAAATCTTTTCTCTTCTAAGGGAAAAACTACTGGACAAACTCCAAATCAAATCATTATTATTAAATTAATTACAATAATTCTTGTGTATGTTTCATGACTAAAGAAAAATTTATATTATTTTTCTTTGCTCTTACACACACTAATTATTTCTCTCAAAGGCGGCAACACTTTACTTTTTCCTTTCTATTTTCTTCTCCACACGCTCTCTCTTGGCTGTCTTCTTTTCTCTAAACAGCTCCCTCTTGGCTGCTCTCTCTTTTTTCTTATGTGACACCTATTTCTCTGTTTTCTTCAATATGCAGCAATACTTCTTGTTGCAGCTCTCACCAATTCTTATGCGGCACACTAGTCCTTGCTTTTATAAGCAAGTCTACTGCCCTACATGAATCCTAGGAATACATGGATTCCTAACACTAGTTTAACTATATTTCTTGTCAATATATATTACATGCATAGCCACCTACAACTTCTAATCCTTATTGAACAAGGATTCTCACAAGTATTCATTATCAAACACAACTCCAACAAGCACACGAATTGGAACTCACATGTAGTCTCCTATTTGTGATAGGATTAGTGACCATCACATGGCTCACTTGCCACCAATAATACTATTGTGGGTTGGACCTTGATGCCATGCACCCAACAATCTCTCCCTCTAGCCCACCGATGGAAGGAGATCTTTAATCTAGCTCTTCAATTAGATTCCATGTAGGTCAAGCTGACTGCAAGCTTGACCTTCTTTATTATCTTCACCAACACTGAGAACACCTCATCAACGTCAATCCCTTTCATTCTCAAATAATTAATCTCATCTTGGATATCCTTAATCTAATCTCTTGGCTCCCCCTCATCAGAAGTCCAATTATTCTTGAAACTAACAATTTGATGTTCTCCAGCAATCCTCTTCTCATGAGGTTCAACAATCTCTAATGGAGGATATTGCTTCCCCTGCTCAAAACCTTTTGGATCTTTCACTTCATCATCATCTCATGTAGCCTTAGCATCTTCATATTCTTCATCATCTACCACTTCCTTTTCTAAAGCACTATCAGGCAATGGGAATTTCACCCTCATTGTGTTAACACCATTAATCTCAACTCTCATCTGTGGAATCTTTTCAAAATCTTTAATCTCATTGAACTTCTTCTTACAGGTCTTCACATGAGTCTTATACATACCGCAACATGCATACCCTCTTGCAACAACCAATGACCCCTTAGTAAGTTTCCATCTTCCATTACCAAGGTAGTTACAATGACCTGCTCAACCCATAGCCAATGTAGAAAACACATTCATCCTTAAATCTGGAACATGTCGCACATTCTTCAACATCACAGTGCTACCAACATTGGTTTCAATGTACACATCACTAATTCCCACAATGTTTGAGTAACTGGAATGACCCATTTTCACTATACCAAAATCCCTTGTTTTGTATGGCATAAACAACCTTTTCGTAATGTTAAATGTTAGCATTGATATACCATGTTGAATATGCTAGTATGGATGCAGAAGCGAAAGCATAAAGTGTAGAACACAATAACACACGAGGGTTACGTGGTTCAGCCTAACGACCTACATCCACAGAGGAAACCCTAAAATGCTACATCAATAATATATTAGAATGTAGTACAAATCATGTATTACAATGAACCATAATATGTGTATATATAGTAGACTAAACCCTAGACTAATAGACTTCTAGTACAAGTAAGAGACTTGGCTTATACACAAAGTAGAATTAAGTTTGGTCTTATGTTAATGGACTAATATATCTCTAACACCCCATCTCAAACTCAAGATGGAAGCTTGATGAAACCTTGAGATTTGATAAGGTTGAAAAGATCTCTTGAATGAAGTTTGACCTTGTGACGGTGGTTTGAAGAAGATAATAGTCTTGGAGCGTTGATGCGACTTCTAATGGTGGCATGACTATATTGGAGAGTTTTAACGGTAACAGTGGGAAGCTAAAGAAGATGAACGCAATGAAGAAACACTGAGGAAGACAAAGATTGCTCTTAATACACTATAAGGACAGAAAATCATGGCCACAGGAAGGTGACTCTGATACCATGTTAAATATTAGCATTAATACACCATGTTGAATATGCTAGTATAGATGCAGAAGTGAAAGCGTAAAGTGTAGAATACAATAACACATGAGGGTTACGTGGTTCAGCCTAACGGCCTACTCATGGAGGAAACCTTAAAAGGCTACATCAATGATATATTAGAGTGTAGTACAAATCTTGTATTACAATGAACCATAACATGTGTATATATAGTAGACTAAACCCTAGACTAATAGACATCTAATACAAGTAGGAGACTTGGCTTGCACACAAATTAGAATTAGGCTTGGGTTTATGCTAATGGGCTAATATATCTCTAACACGTAGGAATAACATGGTGGGAGGCTGCCGAATTAACAACCCACTCAACATCATTATTAGCAACATGCTCATACTTTTCTTGAATAGAGAGCACCACAACATTCTTAGCAATCATAGCAGTTATAGTATTTTTCTCACTATCATTTTTTTTTTATCTTTGCCTTCAGTTTGGTCTTTATTCTAATGCCAACAATCATTTCATTTATATAGTAACTCAAAAATTTAGGAAAATAACATTTTATTTTATATGACAATATCGTGATAAAATAGTGCTATTATATGATAAATTCTTTTCTTTTTTCACCAACATAAATGTAAGCTATTTGCTTCTTCATTGGCTTAAGCTTAATTAGCTTTTTGGTAAAATCATCAAATACACGGCCACTTTATACATAAATATCCTTTTTTTTTTTTAAATATTACTCTTGCTCTTGGTGGTTACTTAAGCACAAAATTTATCTTACTAAAAATCGTTTTTCCACCATTTCACAACTCATAAATATATGGCAAGAGATGTAGATTTGTAAGTATCTACATAGGGTTAGTAGTCTCTAACTACTAGGAACCACATTTAGGAACAAAAGAATTTCCATAATTTCACAAGCATAAGGTACAATATTTTTGTCAAAACTTTGGCATCATTATACAACAATTATATAATATGAACATCTATTCATTTTTATTTAACTTTTGGCACAAATACGAATGTCTACTTTATACAAAGGCATCATTGTACATTTATTATTTATACAATAGGAATACCAACTTGATATGACACAATTGTTCTCACTTAACAATAGGAGTACCCTTTTTACCATAAGGACGAACTTTTACACACTTAGGCCAAAAAATAATTTTTATCTCAATTCTCAAGATAATTCACATGGTTGAAATTTATCATCAACTATTTTACGAGTCATAAATATTATTTCTCAAAACATTTTTTTTCTTCATATTCCTTAATTTCAATACTCCCACTATTTGAGAAAATTTAAAATGAAAAACGTGCCACATAAAATTCTCAATTATTTAAGGGCACATGAACTCTTCTCTATATAAGGTTCTTCAAAATAGAAACACCATAGTTGGTAGGGTTCATAAAAATTCTTGAGATTTAAAATTTTCACATAAACACTTTTTTTTTTCTTTTTCTTTTTTTATAATTTAAAAAGTACAATAGTGTTTATAAATACTCACTAAGGAGTACATAGAAAAGACTGTTTTTAGAGAAATGACTTAAGCCTTTTTTTTTTTTTAATCAGAATGACTTAAGCCATTCATTCTCTAATAATGCTGAACATATCATATATCTTTTTTATATATAGGTGCTAGATGGAGCCTTATCATTAAAAATTCACATTTCAATTATCTCCAGACCATCTAACATATGGTGTAGAGTAAAAATAATGTTTACATGCTATTAAAGAATTTATCATGGGATTCAACACTAATTACTCCAACATATACACATTCAAAAATGTTTGACAAATAAAAGTTCAATTAACACGTTGCAATCAATTTAAAGAGTGAAACGGTTTATGCCACAAATGGAAATTAAATTAATTTCAAAATTTTCCATTTGAGTGACCATTGACCATTTAATCAATTAAAATATTATAATTAAATAAAGAGTCTAATTTTCTCTTAACTTTATGTCCAACATAAACTCTTTAAGCAACATCTTATATAAGATAGCAATATAGCATGGCATATATCATTCATATACAACCTTTTTGACTAAAACGATAAATCTTCCATATGGCTTTAACAACTCCAAAAAATTCATTGTGATACATACATATATGTATCAAAAGAAATTATATGTCATGAATAAAATTCTGACATATGATCTCAATTATATTATTTTATATATATACACATATTTAGGCCATAGCAAAAGTTTTAGGTGTTTTCTTATTAAATTTTATTCATATATGGTATTAATATATCAAATAAAATAAGAGATACTTTACCGCAAACTCATAATTTCTTGCCTCTTTGATTGCATTTCATTTGAAGGTTTATTGAGATTTTCGCCATTGAACTGGAAGGCTACAAAATTGAATCTCCACGAAATTGTTATTCCATAGCCACCATTCTATTTGCCATCATAAACAATTTATTAATACATATATAACCAATGAATTCAAAGAAAAATCTAGAAAGATTTTATTCATGGACAAGAAATATATATATATATATATATAGTGAATTCTCCAATTTATCAAATTTATATATAATAAGAACATATATAATCACATCATATTTCCCGTAAACATTATATCATCTCAAATTGTTGTTCCTAAGAACAATAATTAACAAATAAATAAACTTCAAAATATCAATTAAATAATCACATATCACATAAGTTATAATTTACCATAAAATTAGAGAATAGTAGAGAGATACCTTAATGATACTTTAAAGTAATCTCATAACAAGAAGTAATTTACCGTCAATTCATATACATTTTTAGATGGCGGGGTTAAGACGTAGACCATGTTATTTTTTTGAAACAATACACGCACCTTCGTTGATTATCCTTCAAGCCTACACTATTTGTAGGATATGAAGCTTTCAATAATACTTTTCTTTTACCTAGAACTATAATATATACAAGGATATATTATTTTCATAAAAGATGAGAAAACTAATAAAGTAAATATATGGATAGTTTTCTATCACATGAAAATATATATATAGATAAAAGTATCTCTTTTATCTCTATCTAATTTCTTCCTGTCATGGCCGGACATGAAGGCCTACTTATAATAGTGTGTAATCCACGCCATTAACAAACATGTTTAAAAAGGCAATGAATGACTTTCCTGTTTCTCCCTTTAAAACGTTTTCACAATTCTCAAGCATAACAAACGATAATAGACAGCAAATGTTAATGCCATAAATATGTTAAATCAAATAGTTATGATTACATAATACGTCAATGCCAATATAAAAGGTATATAGCTATATATAAATTTAACATATTACATTTACAGCTAGCTTTTAACCCACGGAATTATATAACATTAAGTCATTCTTATCATTTTGGGAAGTTGTATAAAATTAGTTAGGAAAATAAAATGGAAATATAAAGAGATATTTTGATTTGAAATAAATATATAATAATTTTATAATAATATTCCAACAATACATAAAAAGTCAACAAATTCAAATTTCTTACAACTGCAAACAACTGTCTAGTCTATAGAATTGACGATAACCTTATGTTCTCGAATATGCTCTTACATGCAAACTTTGTACTCAAGCAATGATGAAATATCACAACATGCATTAACGATAATGTTTAAAGACTTCTTATACTCTTCTTGAAATAAATTTAGGATATTAGATGTGTAAACATCTCTCGAGTTCTTTAATAGAAAGCACTTTCATTTTCAAAATAGTTAAACGTTGGTTCATCTCATTATGGGATTCCAACTCATTGTAGCGTAGGTCATCAAGTAACCTTTCAAATGACTAAAAAATTCCAACACACTATTAGTTGACTTTTGAATACTTTCTCAAGTGACTATTGAAGCTTTCGCTCAATTATGTAGTCATAATATTTGCAAAAAAATGATTTCTACCATGTATCATTACCCATTTTTCTCTAACTATGAAATATTATTTCGATCACCTATTTTGTTGGAGACCATGTTTATATAACATTGATTCTCATGCTTAAATAAAATCATCTTCATGCTTATGATCACATATGCAACTTTTAAATTCTCTAGCAGATGAACTTGGTGTTTGAGAGCATTCTAAAATAAATGTCATCAATATAAACGATTATGAGATTATGGTAACACCTATGCAATTGCTTTAGCTATCAATAGATCTAGATTAGTAAAAATCGTAATTGGCTTATATCCACACATCGCTTTTATGAAAGTTCAAAATAACTACAAAAAAGTTTCGGTTGTTTCATCATACAACAATGTAGCACCAAAGACCAAAATTTGTTTATGATGATTCATTCTAATTATAGGTGCCAATGGATGATAGTTTTTATTGGTTTGATTCATAAAACTGAAACAAACTACATCACCAAATAAATCATAATCCACAATCATTTTAGGATTTGTCCAAAATATATTAGTTATTTGACTATCAATATCCAATTGTATCTTATAAAAAAACGATGCATTTTAAGACATTCTCATCTCAAAATAATGAAAGCCACTAAATGTTTCTCCCTCTTTTGTTTCTCTCGTCCATTTAGATTGTAAATGATTAATGATATCTTTAAGAGTAGAACCAAGTTTTTCCATACCTCTAGCCTATTTACTCATGAACTCAAACAACTAATTTCTACTGTATCCCAGAGCGATTTCCTAATTCAACGTTAGCTGCTTGTGCAATTGATATCTTTCTCTGTAATGACAATTTATGTTTACTTTGTGGAGTTACAACTTCATGATTTTGTTTTGATTAAAAAATGGTAACATGATATTTACCATTTTGTTAATGATTGATAACCATATGGGCTTCACAACCAACTTTTACTTTCATTCTCATTCAACTTCCTTCCTTTAACCAACTCTATAACAACAAAATTTGTGAGATATGATTGTTGTTTTATTTGTCTTACTTTTGTTCTGCCATTTTTTTTATGAACATTGAATCTAACATATACATATTGTAGTATAGATATGCCTCTTTCTTCAAATCAAACTCTTTTCCAACTTTTGGAGTTATATCTTCCTTAGTGGCTATTGTGAGCCCATTATTTTTGTGCAATACACACACACGGTTTGTTCCTTGTGATCACGTTTCAGCCGAATGAATTGGAGGGGGAGGGTCGAGAGTTGCCACTTGGTTTAGGTCCGTGAACTAACTTGGGCCCCTGACATGGGTCTATGCACCAGATGTTAGGGCTGGAGTTAAAATATAAGAAAAGGAAGGTGTTAGACACCCAAACTTGCCCGGCCTGTCGGTCGAACTCTATTTATATGTTGATAAGTCATATTTAATTAAACATATTACTAAAAGAGTCATAATCTCTAATCTTAGCCACAATCATATTGTATTAAATAAAACACATATAAAACATATTATCAAACATCACACCACAACACAGAAGAAAAAAAAAAACCATATTTAAAACTACAACTAAATCATATACTTTTAAATATGGAAGGTCAATTAACTAAATCAAATAATAATGCATTGACAAAAAAGATTCTATTCTAAAATATTCAAATCATGGTAACGTTGAATGATAAAATCATTGAAAACAACCTATTAAATTACTTTATTTAATCCTAGGAATTTGAAGTCAACAAAATCATAAAACATGTGAAGAAGCAATCAATTAAATCAAAAAATAACTTTTTGCCTAATCTAGGTTTGGGGTGCGTACACAACCTCAATGATGCATATGCATCCTATAACAAAATCTAGAATATTACATGTCTATATTTAAAAAAACTAGAAACGTAATGCATAAACTAAAGAAAGCTACAAAAAGCCCTATAAATTAATCTAACTTCAAATAAATAAATAAAAAATCATTATCATAAACAAATAATTAAAAAAAATGAAATAGTACACTAAACTAATATTAAATAGATAACCATGTCATTCTAACATAAAAATTGAAATAACAACAAAGGAACAAATATGAACTAATTGTAATCAATTCATGATCAAATTAATATCAAATAAAAGATGTAGACACCAGACACATCAAGCATAAAAATTTAGAGAAACTATATCAAGAAACTCATGTGAATCCTATTAAGTAAAAAAAGAAATATTGAAAAAAACTTACCTTGCTTAAGATTATGAGTTTATAACTTTTTAATTGACTCCTTAGTGTCTATAACAAAAAAATTTGGATTAAGAGTACAAAGAAAATTAAAAAAATAAAATAAAACTTAATTGAACTAAGAGCACCTCGAGTAGCTTTTCTAAATATTTGTGTTGTTTGGAGAGTGAACAATTACATTTACTTTCCAATAGACTCTCTATCCTTCCTCTATTTCATTTAGATATTATTTTTTCATTATTTTTTTATTCTTCCTTTAATATTATTTTATTTTATTTTTTTAATATTTCTTTCTTTTTCCTCTATTCATTCCCAACAATTATATTTTTCAAATTTCCAACAACTATATTTTTTAAATCTCATAACGACAATATTTTCAAATTTTTCAACAGTCTTTTTATTTTATTTTATTCAAAAATCATATTTTATAGATGGTCATGTTTAACAACAATCATATTTTTTGAACGATTATACATTTTCAATATAAATAAGATTAATTACACTCTAAGACTGAACAACATCTTTGACATTAATTGATATATATATATATATATAATCTTCTAATAGAATTTTAAATGACAATAGCATAAAATCTATTGATTACTTACAGTGACAAATTGTAATACATCAAATAATAGTTGATAACAACTACTATCCTTAGTCAGTGGGATCACATTGCAACAAAACAAGTTTAAAGTGCTCTCATAATCATACAAAACAAGAGCCTTATATGTCAAAGCTAATTCCTTTAAATTCCTTCATTTTTTGAAGGATTTTCTTTTGGTGCAGGTGAATATATTCTTGTTGCATTAGAGGTAACACACTTGCATCCATTATTATAATTTCCTTTTCCTCCTTCATTTGTTCCAATCTCAATTTTTCCATTTCCCTGTCCTCTTTCAATTTGTCCATTTCCAACTCCATTTTCATTTGTGCCGTTGTAAATTTTTTATTTTCAAGATGAATTTGCGCCATCTCCTACTCATGGTCTACAAGATGTCCTAATTTCTCAGTAATGACTATTTTCATCTCATTTATTTTTTTTTCCTTCCATCGTGACATTTAATAAGTCTTCCATATTTGAAATTGTACCATTCTTTGCTTTTTTGTTTCTTCAAATCGTTCTTTTTCAACCTTTTTACCTAGTGGTCTCTCCAATACATTGGGAACATACTGGATATCTTCATTCTCTAAATTTATTGACTCTAAATTAGAAGATGAATATGTTGTCTCAAATCTCCCTCTTTTTGATCTATGATCTTGAATAGTACGCAACTATTTTGGTAAGTGCTTCAAAAGATTCCAACAATGTTCATATGGAAATGTGGAACCCTGGAATGCTTGATACTATTGTCTTGCTTTATCAAACTGAAAAATTAACAAAAATACTTTAATTAGTATCTTGAAATAGTTGGAACAAATTATCAAACTAATACAAATTTCTTTGTAAGATGTACCTTGAAATAGTTAGAACAAATGATCAAACTAACACAAATTTCTACTAAGTCTCCGTTTGGATTCGGCTGAACACGTTTTGTGTTTCACGTTTCAGCCTTTTTTTTTTTTTTTTTTTTCCACGCGTTTCTAGCGGAATGGTACTGTAGCATCACTGTTGCGGCTACTGTTCATTGAACAGTAGCCGCAACTTTTGACTTTTCCCACAACTTTTACTGTTCACGAACCCACAATTTTCACTTTTTAGCAACTTTTTCATTAAAAATGGGTCTCACGGTACTATTCACACATTTAAATATTATTTTGCTACAGTATTTTCAGTTTTCAGTTTTCAGTTTTCAGCGGTATCCAAACGGACCCTAAGTGTCCTAAAAAAATCTAAAGTTTGGGATCACTTTTCTGGGTGATTGTGATCCTTCTCACCCTAGAGCAACATCTAATTATTGTGTTAAAGATTATGGGTGTCGTGGGAAAAGGGACGAGACTAGTAATTTGTGGAATCATTTTTATGATTAAATGACCCAAGTATCCTTATAAAGTCGTAGACAAAAGACACTTTGTTTTCTTAAAAAATAAGAAGGGCAATCTACTCTTTATGTAGTAGGGTTTAGTGAAAAAATTGTGAAGAATGCCTTAGAAAAGATAATTTATTGATGAGTTACATTTTAGGCATGTGGAGAAGGAAGGTTTTAAGTCTTTTGTTGAGGTTTTGGAACCTAGGTTTACTATCTCTTTTTGCACCACTACTACTCGTGATTGTATGAATCTTTATTATGAAGAGAATAACAAATTGAAAAAAGCCTTGCAAAAGCAATGAGCATGCCTAACCATTGACACTTTGACATCAATTCAAAATATTAATTGTATGTGTCTTACTACTCATTGGATCGATAATGAATGGAACTTGCATAAAAGAATCTTAAACTTTTGTCTTGTTCCTAATCACAAGGGTTTCACAATTGGTAAGCATATTGAGAAGTGATTGCTAGAGTGGGGGATAGATAGGATAGATAATGCAATTTCAAATGATGCTGCCATCAATTATCTGAAAAGAAATACTAAGGATTGGAAGACCGCCATCTTAGATAATGAGTTTTTGCATGTGAAGTGTTGTGCACATATTATTAACCTTATTGTGTGTGAGGTGTAGAGCGTGAAAGGATTTCTAGTAAAAGTCTAGTATACCTAAATCTTCCAACTAGGTGGAACTTAACATATATGATATTGGAGGCAGCTATGAAGTTCCAAAATGCTTTTGAGTGGCTACAAGAGGAAGACTCACAATTGGAATCATATTTTTAAGATGGTGATAATGATGAGAATGAGGTTGAGGATAATAATTGGAGAGGAAAAGGGAGGGAGGAAAAGAATGTTGAGCTTCCTAATGTGCTTGATTGGGGAAATGCTAGAATATTTTTGCAATTTTTCTGAAACTTTTTTACATGGTGACTTTGCAATTGTCAGGCTTTTTGTAAGTCACATCTAATGCGTTTTTCTATGAACTTGTGTCAGTGCAATCTAAATTGTCGACTTTGAGTAGAAATGAGGATAGTATGTTGAAGTATACAGCTGTTAGCATGAGAAAGAAATATGACAAATATTGGGAACATATTAATAATATCAATCAATTTTTTGTTGTATGTTGTTGTGCTAGACCCTCATTATATATTGAGATATATCATGTTTTCTTTTAAACAAGTTTATGAGAATTCTCAGTTAGAAGAACTAACAAGTAACAACAATGGTGAAGGCAAGATTTTGTATTTTTTTCTTCTTCTTTTTGAGTGGTTTTTATTTCTTTATTTGTTCAGTTCAGATTTTGGGCATTATTCATGCCACTGTGTATGTGCCTTGAAATACCGAGTCTTTTACCATGATCCCTACAAAAATGATAATTTCAATTAGCAACCGAGTTATTCATTGAAAGAAATTGGACATACCTGGTCAATGGCCCTAGTTTGGGATATATTCCATGCTTAGATGGGTTCTGAGAATTACTTTGATGTTGTGACCACTAGGGAATATGGAAGAAGATTATAGTTCGCCCTTCTTGGTTCCTATATGTTATTGGGTGCTATAATCGTTGTTGAATGATGTGATATGCAATTGGCTATCAAATTCTAGAAGATTGGTTTCACTAGGCAATGTAGATGCCTAACACATTCCCATCATGTAACACAGTCTCTAAACTTAGATCAATTCTTTTCCATTTAATTTTATCTTTGTAGAATGTAACTAGGATTCAAAGCCATGTAATTTTTAAGTTAAAATATAAAACTAACCCTCTAAGTTTATTTAGATTTCATTTAAGTCTTTTAATTTTGCTTTCGTTCATTTCAATCTTCTAAGTTTCATATTTATTCAATTAAGGCATTTTTGTTAACTTTTATTAAAATTTTTTGAAAAACAAATTTGGAAAATATTTTTCAATTATTAATTGAATTTTTTTAATTAAAATTTTTTGAAGAAAAATCTAAAACATTGAAAAATTAACCACAACATATAATAAAAGTTGATAGAAAAACCTTAATTGAATAAATTTGAAAGTTAGAAGACTAAAATGAATGAAAACAAAATTAGAGAACTAAAATGAAATCTGAATAAACTTAAAGGGCCAGTTTTGCATTTTAGCTTAATTATTACTTAGATTGTATTTAGGACTAAAGTCATGCAATATTTAGTCACTTTATAAAGATGTACAATTTTAATACATCAATAAGGATGTACTTTTTAATTGTGCTTTTTTTTTTTTTTTTTTTTTTTTTTTCCAATAATTAAAAAGTGGTAATTCCATGTAAAATCTTTAATCTAGAGGGGAAGATAAAATCAATAGAACCTCTACTCCTTGAGAGGCAGCAACATGACCTCACTCAATTGCGTAAGTTTGGCCTGACATGAGAATAAGTTGAGTTGGGGGCGTGGTCTCTCATAAATAGAGACAATTTTTTCTTTTAATAGTTTAGCCTATTTAGGGGTGATAACATATATATATATATATATTTCAGTAATTTAGGATTTAAAAAAAATTTAAGGAAAAAAATTGAAAACGTTTTAATAGTTTAGAGACCAAAAATGATATTTTCCCAAACTTTAGGGATAAGAATAATATTTTAATATTCATCCAAGGTGTGAAGTTAATTTTGGAACCCAAATTAACTTATTTTGGGCCAATACAATATGGGCTTTTACGATCTGCTCATAAAGGATCCAACCCGAAACCCGACCCAACAAAAAATGAAAAAGAGAGAAAGAAAAACTGGCTCTAAACACCAAACAACAAACAGCACAGGTCACTTCAGGCATCAGGATTTAGGAAATAATAATACTCTCCAGTTTAAGCACCACTTCCCAATTCCTCTGAAAAAGGACCTAACCCCACACAATATAACACAACACAAAACTGCAACTACTTTCACTTTCAGATTCCCCTGAAACTTCAAACTTGAAACCCTATTTTATTCTCCATGAAAACCCACCTTTCTCCCTGATCCACACTTGTATTTTTTGTGGTGTCTATAGGCTAGGCTAGGCTAGGGTTTGATTCCAATTTTCTCTCTCTCTCTCTCTCTCTCTGAAAAATGTCCCTCCCTTCTATAGACTGTATATACGTCACGGAGGAACTTGTTCGCGAATTGAAGAATGGAAACCCTAGCTTCAAACTCTCCGAACCCGTCCCCATGCTTCGCTTCCTCTATGAGCTTTGCTGGACCTTGGTTCTCTCTCTTATTTATTTATTTATTTTTTGCATTTAATTTTGCTTTTTCTAATTTTTCTTCGGATTTTGGATTATTTATTTATTTTTTTTGAATTTTCTGTGTGTTTGATTCTTAGGTTCGCGGCGAATTGCCGTTTCAGAAGTGCAAAGCGGCGTTGGAATCGGTGGAGTTCGTGGATGGATTGTCCCGCGAAGAGTTGGGTTCTTGTTTAGCAGATATTGTTACGCAAATGGCTCAAGATGTATGATTTTCGTTTTTTTTTTTTTTTTTTTTTTTTTTTTGCAAATTTTTTCTCTGTTAAACTTTTATATTTTTGTTTGGTTGCTGAGAAAATTTGTGAGGGAAACAAACACAACGGAAATTGTGTAATATATAATTTTGGTTTCTATGATTATATTGCTTGGTTTGAAATTTGGTTATTGGACCTTTCTCTTGGTTCGAAATTTGATTGTGGCCTTTTCAAAGTTATGGGTTCGATCTTTTTTGGGAGTGTAAGTTTTAGAGTTGGTGATTGCAGTTTATTGTACCCTGCAGTGGGGCATGCTTAAAGAAATTCAAGCATGGCGCATACGAATATATGATTCAAAAGTCTGTTATTAGTGAACTAAGGAATGTGTGCCCTGTTAGTTGAATTTGCAAGTCTGTTTTAAACTTCTTCACATTTTTTGTATGCAAGCGCACCATAATTTATTTGAGTGATGCAATGATTACTTTTTCTACGTTGTAATGGTAAAATATTGGTTCAGCAATCTTCCTAATTCATTTATGGATAATCTTGGCACTTTTCTAAGAAATTATCTTGTGCAAGGGGCTTTGTTGTTGAAAAATGCTTAGGTTGTTCAATTGAAAAATATTTGCATGGAGGATTTCCTGTTGGCGGTGAGGCTAATTGCTTGGGATGATAATTTAGTCAGAGAGTATGTGTGAGCTGTAGCTTTGGGGGCACAAACATTAGTACAGGAAATCTACTTCTTGACAAGTATCAACATGGTATGTTAGGGAAGCAAGGAAGAACAGGAAAGGAATATCTGGGGCACAAAGGAGAAATATTTGATAGACAAAAATAAGAATATGGACTGTTGGGGTGGTTGTGGTTGTGTTCTATATACATAATCCTAATACCCTAGCGATCCAATTGTATTCCTTGTCTATGAACAATGGAAGAAGGCTCTTCCTTTTATTTAAACGTAGCTCTTTTAGGAAGTGCATCTTGTTTGCTTAGATGTTAAGAGAAACTTGAGTTTTCTATACTTTGTATAATAATTTAAAATTTAATTGTTTTCTCAAAACATTTACAGCCCAAATAGGCCCATGATTTTTGTAGTCAATTGCATCTCCTCTCCCAATAAATAAGGATTGAAGCAAGAGGTCATGGGTTCAATCCTCTATTGTAAGTTGTATTTGTCTTTTAAAAAAAAATTAACAGGAAAGTTGTTTAAACTCTTCATATTTATATTGTCCAAATAATGTGCAGGAAAGCATGGATTTAATGCATTATTACTGCATAGTTTAGGAAATGAATGAAAATATATAAACTAATGAAGGGGGATGTATATTTTACAAAGTGAGTATCATGAAGTAGGATTTGATAAAAAATAAAAAAGAAGGATTTTCTTTGGTATTTATTTTGATAAATTTGGTCAATGAGTTTTTCCTTAATTTCCTGTTTCAGCTTTGTGGCGTTTGGTGTTACCTTTTTTTGCCTATAAGGTTATACACCATTATGCATGGTTTTGCTCTATTGCTTGGTTTTATTTGTTCTACTATTGACCTGCTACTTTATATATTTGATGCTAGTCGACAAGCTTTTCCTTACATGTATTCATTCATTTTGTCTTCAGATTGCAATGCCTGGGGAGTACCGTTCTCGTCTCACAAAATTGGTAAGTGTAATAAAAAAAATGCTGTGGTATATGAATTTTGTGTTGAGACTCGTAAATTATAGTTGCTTTGTAATATTTCTAATGCTATGTTGGCTTATTTGTAAATTGCATTTTAATGTGTACAGTATTATTGGTAGGACTCTGATTTGGGTGCTTGCTATGTTTTCTGGAAGCTGTTTATTGTTATTATTTTCGTAAAATAGAGGTTTGGCATTATTGGGATCTATTTTGTGGTTCTTTCACTGATGTGGGTTGTAATTATTTGCTTATACTGTGGCATATACCTGTGATGATTCATTTTTTCCAGTATCCTTAATAGCTTGTCGATATTGGCCTTTAGCCTTTTTAAGTTGAAATGAATCTGGGGGTTTTAATCATTTGGAATAAGAGTGAAGGAAGGGGAATAAGTCCAATGGTCCACTGTGTTTAGTATCTTTCCCTTCCAAAAGACTGAAATAATAAAAATAAACAGGCAAACAGACATTAATAAAAACTGTATGGACAAATGAGTTTATGTTTCCTTTTGGCACTGCACTATTTTGGTTGAAAGGTTGGAAAATTGAAAAGAAGGGTTGACAGCGAAGGGTAGGAAAGGTGAAGGAAAAAGATTTTTTTATCCTTTCTTGTGTTTGGTAGGAGGGAAAGAAAAAATAGAGGTAGGAAAGGTAGAGGCATAATTTTATGGCTAACTGACACAGAAATTGCATCAAAATTGCGATTGGTCACAATTTATATAATAGTCAAAGCTTTGCCAAAATTACAAATTTGTTCACAAATAGATTCTTAAGTCAATGTCAAGAAAACACATTGAAGATGTATGACGATTCATAGAAGATGGAAGGTTTTGATCTTTTAAACTTGGTAACTAAAAAAAAAAAAAAAAAAAAAAACTAACTAACTAACTAACTAAAAGTATGAGATTGTTTTTTTTTTTTTTTTGATAGGTAATAATAATATTATTGAAAAGAGGCTACATCGTGAAAATAAACATGAAGTAGCCTAGAGAATTACAATAGGATAATATCTACATATGACTTGACTCTATGAAGGAGTGAATAGAGTTATTGTCAGTAAGCCTGATACAAAAGACCACTTATAAAGAGAATTAATGAAGGATGCTTGTATTTGAGAAGACGTGTACTCCACATCTTCAAAAAATGTGCTGATTTTGTTCCCTCCATATAGTTCGTATCAAACATAAAGGGATAGGATTCCAGATATCTGAATTTGGTCCACGACATTGCCACCCAAATAATAAATCAAGAACCTTCTTCGGTAAAACCCACTGAACCCCAAACATCCTAAAAATAAAACTCCATAACTTGAAAGCCATGCTACTCATACAACACCTACTCACCATTGAAAAGCCTATCTTGGTGAGATTCTCATTGGTGATAATTTTTTCCTCGAGCCGCTGTTCACACAAAGAAAGAAATTGTCTGAGGTGCCTTGGTCCCCCATATGGCCTTCCAAGGAAAATGCATAGGGGCTGAGCCTTGCAATTTCTCATAAAAAGATCTCACAGTGAACTCCCCATTACTTTTTAACTTCTGTATCATCTTATCATTCCCCTCCCTAAGGGGAGTTTGAGAGTCTAACAAATGGAAAAATGAAGCCACCTCATCAATCTCCCAATGTTTAAATTTTTTTTATGAAATCCACATGCCAATTCCTACTCTGCCCTTCTGCCTCTCTCCGATAATGATTCCACAGAAGCATTCTTATCCATGACAATTTCAAACAATACAGGAAACATTAGTTTTAACGGTTGATCCCCACACCAATTATCATGCCAGAATCGAATTCGACTACTAGAATTGACAACAAACCAAATTCACTGTAAGAAATGATTCCCCTTCATTCTAATGCTCCTCCATAACCCACAAGCATGAGTGCCTAACAGGTTTTGATAACCATCCACCCCATTCCTCTCCATATTTTATAGTAACAACCTGTCTCCACAATTTGTATACCTCCAACCCAAACCTCCATAGCCTCTTTCCCAACAAAGATTGATTGAAAGTGGTAAGTTTTCAAACCCCTAACCCCCCATAAGCCAAAGGAGTGCATACCTTATCCCATTCCACCAAGTGGTGCTTGAACTCCTTTCCTAAACAACCCCACTAAAATTCCTTTGTAACCTCTCTATTCTATTTTCCACTCAAGTGGGAATGGTGAATAAAGGTAAATAATATATAGGCAAGCTTGAAAGCGTGCTCTTCAATAATGTCAACCTTCCCCCTTTAGATAAGTACATCCTCTTCCAACTAGATAAATGATGTTCAAATCTCCCCAAAATAGGATTCCAAATTGCTGTTGATTTAGAAGAAGCCCCTAATGGCATGCCAAGACAAGTCATGGGCAAAGATCCCACCTTGCAATATGCAAAGATCCCACCTTGCAATAAAAAAGAATTGCCAATTCATGTATATTCTCCACCTCACCCACCGGTACCATCTCACATTTTCCCAAATTAACTCGCAACCCAGTCACCGCCTCAAAACAAGTTAGTAATAAATGAATATACAAAATTTGTTCAGTGTCGGCATCACAAAAAATAATGGTGTCATCAGCAAATAAAAGATGTGAGATAGACAATCCACCGGCAATATAATTTCCCACCTTAAAACCTTTAATAGGTCTGTCCTCCTCTATCTTCTGTAGCATTCTACTAAAAACTTCTATGACAAGGATGAAGAGCAAAGGAGATGAAGGATCCCCTTGCCTTAAACCCCTAGAAGAGCCAAAACAACCACAGGGAGACCCATTAACCAAAAGAAAAATTTTTACTGTGGTGATACATGTACAAATCCGCCCTCTCCACTTTTCACCAAACCCCATCCTCTCTAATAAATAAAGAAGCTCCCAATTAACATGGTCAAAATCCTTTCCTATATCTAACTTATAGACTATGCCAGGAATGTGACTTTTGATTCTGCTATCCAAGCACTCATTGGCAATGAGCACTGAATCCAGAATCTGCCTCTCATCGATGCAAGCATTTTGTGATGCAGAAATAAGTTTATCCAACACTTCTTTCAATCTGTTTGCCAACACCTTAGCCACAATTTTATTAACACTTCCAATCAAACTGATAGGTCTAAAATCTCCAACATTAATAGCATTATGTTTCTTGGGGATTAATGCTATAAATGAGTTATTAAGGGATTTTTTGAACTTACAGTATTGATGAAATTCCTCAAAAATAGCAAACACATCTACCGCAACCACCCTCCAATAGTGTTGCAAAAAAGCCATGGTGAAGCCCTTTGGACCTGGGGATTTATCCCCTTGGCAATGTTCTTGCTGTGCTCCTACTTGTCAGCGATTATGGTGAGACTCGCTAGAGATTGCAATTGAACCAATGCACTTGCAACCTCTTCCTTCCCGTTTGGGTTGTTTGTCCTGGTTTTAGTGGTATTTAGGGAGGGAAAGCATTCAAAAGCATATCTTTACTTCCTCCAATCTATCCACCTTTGGCTAGATTAGAATTTGGTGGGCAAATGGGATCTCATACCTCCTCTTATCCTTTCCCTTATCTATTCATTGAACCCATTAGTGGATAACCTTATCTATTCATTGAACCCGTTAGTGGATAGTGTTTCTGTGGGCTCCCCCTTTCCACCCTTCCACTTTCCCTTCTTACAAACATAGGTCCAACTTAGAGCTTTTAGTTTTTGTGTTGTTTTCTTTGGAGTCATGCTTCTTTAATGTTCTTCACTTGCACATCATAGCCTTACAAACATGTTATTTACAAATTATTGATTATATAAACATGCTAGAAAGCTTTACTATTGTTTTCTTTGGAGTCGTGTTGCTTTAATGTCCTTTTTTATGTGATATGTAATAAAATTATATAAATCATAAAAAACGAGTCACCTAAGTATACTGGAAGTATATAGGAGTAAACAATCAGTTACAAAAGTTACATAAATCTAATAAATCAACATTAGAAAGTAAAGGTTCCTCGTGGCTAACAACCAATCCAATAAAGTTCAAAAAAAGAATAACTTCAGATCAGGCATAGAACTTTCAATTTCTTCAAAGCTCCTGCTTTTCATCTCCCTCCAAATGCACAACATCAAGCAATGGGGAATAATCGTCTAAATATGACTATTCTGATGACGACCAAACTGTCCTTGCCAACAAGGTAAAAGCTCAACAACAGATTTTGACATCATCCAATGAACTCTAAACAAACCCAATATCATGGACCATAAGTTTGAAGCAATGGAGCAATGTAGCAAAAGGTGATCAACAAATTCACCATTATATTTGCACATATAACACCAATTTGTAATCCTTATCTTCCTCAACCTTAAGTTGTCAATTGTCAGAATCTTATCCAAAGCCGTAGTCCATATGAAAAAGGCTACTCTTAACGGGGCCTTTGATCTCCAAATGATTTTTCATGGGAAACACTAATCACTGGTGCTTGCAGGGGCACATAGAAGTTGGTAAAAAGTACCAACCTTGAAGCCCTTTTTTTAGTCTGGTTTCCAGCACATCTTATCCTCCCCAATCTATTGCTTTAATTTCCTTCACTCGCACATCATAGTTTTACAAACATGTTACTTCCAAAGTATTGATTATTTATGCCAAGAGTCTTGTAAGCTCAACTGGTTGTCACTTCTTAGTGTTTCCAATAGAGACATCCAGAGTTCAAATCCTCCCAAACTATTGAATTATAAAAAGTAAAAAAGTATTTATTATTCATAAACATGCAAGACAAGTCATGTCTCTTTATGTTTCTTTTTCTTTCATATGATTCATTTTTTTTTGTTGCTCTTTTTTTATAATAGTTTTCATTTTCTTCTTTTTAGGCAAAATGGATGGCAGATTCTGCACTGGTTCCTTTGAGGCTTTTCCAGGAGCGTTGTGAGGTGATTATGATGATTATTATTAATGATATCATTATTCATATTTTGATTTTTTAGTTTCTCTTGTTGGTTATCTGGTTTTGGCTTCTAGTATGTTGCTTTGAGACCTCTCTATCAATAACAGGGAAGAAATAAAACACTAAAATATATGTTCCATTTGTTGTAGGAAGAATTTCTATGGGAAGCTGAAATGATCAAGATAAAGGCTCAGGACTTGAAGAACAAAGAGGTAAGTTGATCATGGTTTTGTAGCTACATACTCATATGGTGGCATGGTCCAAAATGTTAACAAGCACAAATTATTACTCTTGTATTATGATCATTACAACATGTAATATGTGATAATTCATAATTATCGTCATCACTATTACAAATGATGTTGTTTGAAAACCCTTTTTTTATTTTGGAGTTTTTTGATACCTTAAAATTTTGGGATTTTGATTCCTTTATTTCTTTCTGTTGCTATGTTGTTCTTTGTTCACTACTATGAACTTTGTGTATCTTTATTCTTTTCTATTAATAATATTACTTTCTTACCTATAAAAAAAAAAAAATTGGGGGTAATTATATTTTACCACCCTGGACAATATTTTACCACCCTAAACAATACTCTATATTATACTTTGTACCCTAAACTTTTAGAATGCATGGTTTACACCTTAAACTATAACCTATGTTACACTTTGTAACCTATTGTCAATTTGCCGTTATCTTGGACGAAAAACTAAAGTTTAGGGTGCAAAGTGTAATTGGAAGTATAGTTTAAGGTGGTAAAGTGTAATTTCTTTTCGTTTTTAAGAGATTGAGAAGAGGAGCAATTGAGTCCTTTCATGTGGTGTCATCCAAGATAACAATAAAATTGAGAGTGGGGTGCAATGTGTAACACAGACTATAGTTTAGGATGCAAACCGTGCATTCTAAAAGTTTATGGTGCGAAGTGTAATTGAGGGTATAGTTTAGGGTGGTAAAGTGTAATTTTCCCGAATTTTTTTGTAATTCTCTTGCTAAATACCTTAGTGTAACTCTAAACTATTGATATAATGGTGATGTAGGCAAATTGGGAAATTTTGTCTACGTGTGCTTGTGGTGGGTTTAGCATTTGGAGAATTCTTGGATCTAGGGTTTAGAATTGCTGAAATAAGGGTTGTGGGGTTGTGTTAAGAATTAAAATGTAGTTTTGATTAGTTATTTGATGGCTATTTGTTAGAAGAAAATATGTGTGGTCCTAGGGTTTTGATAGGTAAAAGAAAGCTAGATTTGGGGTTGTAAGGGAAGAAGGAAAAATGAGGATTTTATGGTGTTCAGGGGCTTTATGAATGGTATCCGTGAATAGTACCACCAGAAAGTCAGATTAATAGAGAAGAGAAAAAGGAGAAAACAGTACGCAAAGGCCAACATGCATCAGTGCTTAGGAACACTCAATATTTATATTAATCAACTCCATTTCCTCTTTGAGTGCATTGAAGAAAAATATATATCATGGTAGAAAAAGGTGAGCTAAATGCTATAGTACACTGCTAGTTAGTTTAGATTTTTTGCTGTTCCTATAGCACACTGCCTGTGTGCCTTGTATTCTTTAATACATTTTTCAATGACGATAATTACTTATCAAAACAAGAAAAAGGGGAGGGGGGGGGGGGGGTGAGCTGTATACTCCCCTAGGTTCCCAGGCGTGGTAAGGAAACCATGTAAAAAAATATTTGCTAAGTTGAGAGCCTTAGTTTTCTTTGTTTTTAGAAGCTTGCTGTAAAACCTATTGGTAGATCAATTATTTATATAAGTATGTTGGAGAACTTATTGTTAGATTGTTAATTTGCAGAAGCTTGCTGTAATCTAATGTTAGATTACTTAATTTATAGAAGCTTGTTGTAAAACCTATCGTTAGAATAATCAATAATGCCTAAACCATGTTAAGCCTATCTTGAAATCAATTAATAGAACTAATTTATTCATGCAACTCATGTCAAAAGATGATATGGTTTGAGGGAAGTAGGAGATGAAGGAAAGAAGATGATAGAAAAGAGAGCCAATTTATTGTTTGATTGAGATGAACTGGGGTAGAGGAAAGGAAATGGAGGGTTTTATGGATTTATTTCCTCCTTGATCCACCAATTTCTTTCCTCCCACTTTCAGAGGAATAAGGGAGAGAAGAAAGGGTTTTAATGGTGGGGCTCAATATTTTCTTTTATTTTTCTTCTTATAAACCAAACACTTTAGAGTACAACTTCTTTCCTTTCCCCTCCATTTTTTTTCTCTCTCTTCCCTCCCCCAATTAACTTAGAGATGATTATAAGACACACACATATATTATTATTATTATTTTATAATATATCAATACATGAGATACATATGATTTAAGTCCTTTTTTTTTTTTTCCAAAAAAAAAAAAAAACCTGTGTTTTTATTTTATATATATATATATATAATTTTTTATTTTGAGAATCTAATTTATAAGTGGATAAAGTAATTTGAAAATTATCAGGAGAGTTGTCCTATTTTTTAGGCAATCCAAAAAAAAAAAAAAACTTGTGTTTTTATTTTATATATATATAATTTTTTATTTTGAGAATCTAATTTATAAGTGGATAAAGTAATTTGAAAATTATCAAGAGAGTTGTCCTATTTTTTAGGCAATGTTTTAGTAGGAGTTAAAGTTACATTTTTACCGGATTGTTCTTTAGTTTTGTCTCTATTTAAACATAGGAGTGTAAGGACATTTTTGAACTAAAAAAATGAGGAATCTAAATAGGGAAAACCCCTTAAACAGTAGTATAGATATGTATAATAACTATATTTGGAATTTGGTGTCTCATAAATCCAGCTATTGTCTTTTTGTCACCTCAAGTCTGGGGCAATGCAAGACCTTGGCATCTTAAGACTTACCTTTGATTACCATGATATGTCTAGCGGGACTTGATCTTGTACTAGTGGTATTAGGATTCCTAGTTTTACTAGTAAACTAAAAACATAATAAAAGATTAACTTGAGCTCAAAGAAAATAAAATCTAAAGGTACTTAGGATCTCTTAGAATTTTCTAGACTCAACTAATATATCAATTTTTTTCTGTAGATTCCACTAAACCATGAAAATACCATTAATTTTTTGTAGGAATTTCTGAAATTACAGTTTCGTCCTTGTATACAAAATTGATTATAACTTATTAAATAAAAACCCAAATAAAAAACTGTGTTAACTCTAGTACACAATTTTAATATAATTTTGGATTGTCATAAGTTAAGATAATTTTATTTTCGTTTACTTTGTTGTAGCGTTTGTTATAACAAATTATATTAAAATTCAGCTTCTCACAACTTAGGCCAATTGGCTTCCTTTTGTGAGTGAATTGGTTCATTTGCAATCTCTTCCTTTCCCATTTGGGGTTGTTTGTCCTTACGGGGAAGATGGTTGCAGCCAGTCTGCCATCATCCTTTTCTGCTCAATAAACTTTATCTGGTTAGCGCTTTCTAAAATATATTTTTTTAAAAAGCAAAAGAATTGCACCAATCACATGGGGTGTTTTTTAAACAGTTTAGTTTAAAATTAAGGGCCGATCTGAGGTACTATTATATGCCAAGTAGTTGGTACTAATACATGGCATGTACATGGGGAAGCATATCTATTTTCTTAAAATTTTTCTTTTTTCCTAGGGGTGAAGTATAAATGAGATAGACTGTTTCAACATGTGCAGTTTGTAATGAAATGTGAACTTGTGGAAACAATGACATGCACTGATAATTTCATCTGCGGGTGAGTTTTAAGTGAAAACCAATCCCAATCATAATTGTCTTATTTGTTTTGTTGATTTCAGGTCAGAGTAAATACTCGTCTTCTTTATCAGCAAACAAAATTTAACCTTCTTCGAGAAGAAAGTGAGGGCTATGCCAAGCTGGTATGATAACACATGAATTATTTATAGTATCATTATTGATATTTGTTACCCCTTCACAATTTTACTGTTTAGTGAGTTATATTATGTTTTACATCTTTGTTTTATTACAATTTAATTTTTTTTATAATTAAATTAGGTGATCAGTATTTTATTTAATTTCCTAGTCAAGGGTGTTTTTGTAATTCAATGATTAGCTTTCTAAGTCAGCTAGAATTAGGGTTTAATTTTATTATTCCATGTAAGCTTTACTATTGTACTCGTATGAGATGAGACAAGTCTTAATGATAAATGAAATTTCTCTTGAGAATTTTCCATTGATCTGGTCTGGACTCTAGCCAACGCTAGGTGCTGACTCCTAGCTTTATTTCTTGCTTGGTGTTGACTCCAAGTAAGGTTAAGTGCTGACTCCTAGGTTATTTATATTTTATTTTTTTCTCTTCAATTTTTGTTGCATTAGTTTTGGTTTTATCTTGCATCTTTTTTGGTATGGGAGCAAAAATTCAATCGGTGGTTTTCAAGTGTTGTTGTGGGTCCCAAACACAACCGTAACACCAGAAAATCCACTCTTTGCTACAAACCAGAATATATATATACATTTTCTAAACCACCCACGCTACCGATTGCCTAGCCTATGAATTATTTATGGTATCATTTGTGATATTTTTTACCTCAACTGCCTTGACTGCAAACAGAATTAAAAAATTTCAAAGCCCAGCCACCATCCAATGTCCTGACCTAGGTTGCACCGACACACCATTTTTGGCAAAGTACTAGTGTTCGACACGTGTCGGACACCGATACTAGTAAGACTTGCGGGACTCCGGTGACCGAGCGTTGTTGTTGTTGTTGTTTTTTTTTTTTTTTTTTTCTCACTTCTCCGACACGGCACCGACACAGCTCCGACACGGCATGTTGGTTTCTTTACCGGCCGTACTGGAGTTATTTTGGTTATATCAGAGAAAATTCTGGATTTCGGCCGGTAAAAAAAAAAAAGAAAAGAAAAAGTAAAAGCCTTGTTGTTGCTTGCCACCACAGATCCGGTCACCGACATAACGCCGATCTCAGAGTTCTCTGCTTTTTCTTCTCAGCCTCACGTTGCTGTTACTGCTGCAGCGCTGCTTTGTTCTCTTCTTATTTTAGCTTCATCTTCTTCTCTTCCTTTTTTAGTTTTCTCTTTATCTTCCTTTCTCTTGTTTTATCCGCCCCTACCCCATGAGAGTTGAATAGATTTTTACTAATTGACACATTTTTTATGGAATTGACACTGGTTTGAACTGTGAAAGTTTAACAAATAGTGAAAATTTGAGTGCAACTTTTTAACTATTCAAACTCTCTTTTATCACATCAATCAGTAGCCAGTAAAAGTCACACTCACATGTTCAACACTTCAACTAAAGGCTTTATTTTAAAATTCAATTTTCTTTTTATTTTAATTGTCTAACTACATTTAATTCTTTCTTTTTCTTTTTTAAATGTATATAGCTACATGTAACTTATTCACATTTAAAAAAATAAACATATATCCTCTCATTATTATTATTATTATTATTGTTGTTGTTGGTTAATTGAATAAATTAGGCATCTATATTCAATTAGACATAGACATAGACATAGACTTGTAATTTTATATTAAAAAATATGCCTAAATATTAAATTTAATTAATTATTTAATTGCCGTACTCACGCTGTGTAGTATCCTTATTTTTCCAAAATTGCCATAACCCCGTATCTGTACCCGTGTACGTGTCGGTGTAACTTAGGTCCTGACCCTGCTGCTAGCATACCCAACTGATCTCACAACCAAAAAAACAACATATTGTTGTGAACCAACCCCCTAAGAAATTCACCAAGACCCAATCAAAATAAAAGCCTGACATAGGGGGAACAACAAAATCTAATTTAGAACACTAGGGGCAGATCTGGTATAGCTTGGGTTTTGAAGAATTAGGGTTAGGTTTTGGTGGGGAATAGGCTAGAAAATAATAGGGATTATAGGGTCTCCAAAGGGGACAAGGATTAATAGGGTTTGGGAATGAAAACAAAGGTAAAAATCAAGAATTGGATTGCTGTGAACAGTGGTGTGAATAGTAACCGTGAATAATAAAATTAAAGAAAATAAATAATTTCTAGGCATCACACCTTGGAGAAGGTTGCATCACACAAATCATAAAGAAAGCTTTATTGATATTAATCAATTTCTTGTGTGAACTAAAATTTGATTTTACAATATTAATCTACAGGGACTGAATAAAGTTTCAAATTAGATTGCCTTGGATCTTCATAGGAAGAAACACCATATTCATATATGTCATTCGAGTTAATTGACTAATAATATAAGGTTAACCAGCACAAATGTGATATAGAAATCATCAAATATTGATTAACATGACAACATGAAGAGTTGACAAAGTTACAAAGATTGAGGAGCTAAGCGGTTAGTCGATATAAGTTCTTGAGCCAGGTAACTTGACTTCATATCTTCCTTCAAATGCTGCAATGGAGATAGAATAACTGTTAGTGAAGCAAAGGGAAAAAAAATTTACTGCAAGCATACATTATCATAAATGCAAGATAATATATCAAGAGAATTGTATAGTAATGACAAAGGATGCTCTCTCGAGTAGTTTTTGATCACTGTCCACTTTTGGTGGTAACTGGTGGTGTCAATAAAGGTCGAAGTGCTTTTAAGCTTGAGAATATGTGGTTGAAATATGAGGGTTTTGTAGAGAGAGTTCTGCAATGGTGGGATGGGTATTGTTTTTTGGGTTCTCCAAGTTTTATTCTGGCTTGTAAATTAAAAGTTCTTAAAGATGATTTTAAAAAGTGGAATAAGTAGGAATTTGGGAATTTGGCATTTAGGAAGAAAAGCCTTTTATCTGAATTGTGGGGTTTGGATGTTAGAGAGGAGTTGTTGGGTCTTTCACATGAGTAACAAACTCGTCGTACTCAGATTAAAGGTGATGTTGTCCATTTAGCTTCTTTGGAGGAGATTTCTTGGAGACAAAAGTCTTGGGTGTTGCTTGCGAAGGAGGGTGACAATAATACTCATTTCTTTCACCAGGTAGGAAAATCCTTATCAAAGAACTAATCATATTAGAGGTATAGAGGTGGATGGTGTCTTTTATGAGGATGAGGAAGAGGTGTGTTATAAGGTGGTTCAATTTTATCAAGGCTTGTACATGGAGTCAGATACATGGTGTCCTACTATGGATGGTTTGGAGTTTGCTAGCATTGGGGAGGTTGAGTAGCTTTCTCTTGAGAGGGATTTTTCTAAGGAGGATGTGGTATAGGTCCTCCAAAAGATGGAGGGTGATAAAGCCTCAAGTCCTGACGGCTTTACTATGGCCTTTTTTTTATAAATGCTAGAGTGTATTGGAAGAGGATGTTATGGCCTTATTTGATCGTTTTCATAGGAGCTCAAAGTTTGAACGGTCTTTGAGGGCTTCTTTCCTATCTTTATTTCTCAAGAAAAATAATGCACTGAATATTAAAGATTTTTGGCCTATCAGCTTAGTGGGTAGTGTGTATAAGTTGTTATATAAGGTATTGGCTAATAGATTGAGGATGGTGATGGACAAACTCATTTCTAAGTCGCAAAAGTTTTTTGGTGGTAGACAGATTTTGGATTCTGTGCTTTTTGCTAACGAATTTCTAGATAGTAGACTGAAGTGTTGTACTCTGGGAGTGGTGTGTAAGTTAGATATTGAAAAAGCCTATGATGATGCTTCTCAGTTTTGGTTAATGGATTTCCTACTAGTTTTTTTGATAGCTCTCAAGGGCTAAGACAAGGTGATCTGTTGTCTCCTCTTCTCTTGCTTTTGATCATGGAGGTTTAAGTCGGATTTTGAAGAAAACTAAGAAAGCTGGTCTTCTTCGGGGCTTTCATGTGGGGCTTGTTAATACTATTGGTATTTGTATTTCCCATCTATTATTTGCGATGCTTCTATGGAGCAGTTGCTTTCAATTAGGTTAGTTTCAATTAGGTTGGCTTTGACTTGTTTTCGAGCTTTTATTGGTTTGAAGGTGAATATGGGGAAAAGTGAGATTGTCACTATTGGGGAGGTGAGTAACATTTAAACTCTGGCTAACATTCTTCAATGTAGGGTGGGTAGTTTGCCTATGATTTATTTGGGAATGCCATTGGGTACTTCATATAAGACAGCCTCTATTTGGAACCCTATTCTGGAGAGGATGGAGAAGAAGCTTACGGGCTGGAAGCGTCTTTATTTGTTGAAGGGTGGCAGGCTCACTTTGTTGAAAAGTACCCTTTCAAGCCTTTTGGCTTATTATCTTTCCCCTTTTACTGTTCCTAAAGCTGTGGCTATTAGATTAGAACGCATTCAGAGGAATTTTTTGTGGGGTTCCTCAAAAGAGTGTTTCAAATACCCTTTGGTGGCTTAGGAAAAGGTCTGCTTACTGTGTGAGTTGGGTGGTTTGGGAATTCATAATTTGGTGTCTTTTAATCAGGCTTTATTAGGGAAATGGCTTTTGAGGTATGACCATGAAACTACTCATCCGTGGTGGAGGGTTATTGACATGAAATATGAGGAGGGGAAACGGATGCGGAGCACTAGAGTTTGTAGAAGGGTTCATTGGTGTGGCTTATGGTGAAGCATTAATGTAGGGTGGGAGGGCTTTTCTAAGCACTTGTCTTTTGTGGTGGGGGATGGTTCTCGTATTCTTTTTTGGCATGGTAAGTGGGTTGGGGATAATTCTCTTAAAACTTTGTCCTTAGTTATTTGTGTGTTTAGCCAATAAGGAAGCTTGTATTTCTAATGTGTTAGTCCTTTAGTGGGTGGAAATGATAGTGTGGAACTTAAGATTTTATAGGGAATTCAATGACTGGGAGTTAGCGGCTTCTTTCTCCTTTCTTCACTTTTTTTTTTTGATAAGTAATAAGATTCATTGAAATCAAAAAGAGAGGAACAACAAAGTACACAGGAAGTATACAGGGGGGAAAAAGTCAAAAACGAACATTACAAAAATCAAGTAAGTCTAAAATAGAAGAAAAAGGATGATTTCTCCACACAGAAAACCAATCAAGTAAGGTTCTAAAAAAAAGAAGCTTGAGAGGGCATTTGGAAAGTAAAGGTTCCTAAAAGAGTGACATTCTTTATGTAGACAATAGCTCATGACTAGATTCTAACTTTGGATAATCTTATGCTTTGTGGTTGTCTTTTGGTGAAGTATTGTTGTATGTGCTATTGTAATGAGGAATCTGTGGATTACTTGCTGATTTTTTGCCCGGTAGCTCATTTTGTGTGGATGTATATGCTTCAATTGTTTGGGATTGATTGGGTCATGCCAAGTTCAGTTGCAAACTTATTATTTTGTTGTTATCATTGGCTTGGGAAACATAATTCCGATATTTGGAATTTGGTTCTAGGTTGTTTGAGGAGGACTGTTTGGATTGAATGTAATCGGCGTTCTTTTGAGGATACTGAGAATTCTCTGCCTCAGTTGTTAGACTTGTGCCAACGGACTCTTTAATTGGTCTCAATGTTGGGGTCTCTTGGATTTTTCTGCTCTTATGGATTTTCTTTTGTCTCATAGAATAGTTTAATGATTGTTTGTTCCTATTTGTTTCTATTTGCTCTTTGTTCACTATCGTGAACTTTGTGTATCTTTCCTTCTATTCCTTTTTTAATAATATTTTCTTTCTTACCTATCAATAAAAAAATTCTAAAAACATTCATCATCCCAATATAAAGCATTACAACTCTTTAAATAGAAGTCTAATATCTAATCCTAGTTGAACCCTAATGAGACTTGGACTTGGACTCCTTAGGCTTTTACTACTAAGTCCAACTGAATAACTAAACTTAAAATAAACTAAAGTAAGACCCAATGGACTATAAGCACAATCCATTCTAGAATATTAAAAAATTACAGAATTACCCTTGATACATAAAATTAAATAAAATATAATAAATCATTCTCACTACCTCTTGCATCAATGACCCATAGAGTTTAGCCATACCAATTCGATGCTCTTTCAAGCCCATGTTGTGCCTGATTGTTGCAAGATTGTTTTTGAGCACCTTGTTGGTTTCACCCTCATCTCCAAGTGCAAAGCCTAGGAGTTTGTCGGAGATTTGATTTATCCTCACCAACCCAAGGAAAACCGTTGGTTTTTGTTGGATTAAGCCTGTGAGCCATTGATTGCCATTTGGGCTGAGGTTTTCTGTGTGAGCATCTGCAACTGTCAAGTTCTCTAATTAGGGAAGAATGATGTAGGAGGCTCTAAGAATTGCATTTTTATTCGTCAAGCAAATTTTGTTTTAGGTCTTGGTAGTATTTTTACCAGTAACTGGAAAATCTTATTCTAAAGAAGAGAAAAGCAACACTTTGGATTGGACCAGAGCTCTTCAATTATTTTCTTGTTATTCCTTGTTAGATTTTTTCTTGAGCTTTGTAATTTCATAGGCTGATGCTGTTTTGTATACTTTGAAGTCTTTTTTTAATAATATAATTTTGCTACTTAAAAAAAAAAAAAAAAAAAAAAAAGAAGAAGAGAAAATCAACACAGCCACTATACTGGGGAAGTGTACTGGGGTTGTTAAAGAGTGAAATAAAAGTACATAAGTCCAAAGATTTATCCAAGTAGTGCAGGAATGGCTACTTAAAGCTGCCATCCAATTATACAAAGTACAAAATAATAATAATTTTGTTCCGAGGGCAAGTGTCTTTGAATGTGCTATTGTTACTTTCTACCCAAATAAGCCACATGACACATAAAGGTAGAGCACCCCAAATATCCACATTGTGATGCCAAACAAATCCCCCTTTCCAATGCTTCAATAAGGTCTTAATAGTTGATTGGGTTATTAGAGTCTTATTTAATTTCCAAGAGTCAATGGTATTTTTGTAATTAAATAATTGGCGTGTTGTATGAGGGCGAATTGGATGTTCTAGATCATGTGGTGGATTTTTATAAGAAACTATACTAGGGGCTGGAATCCTGGAGGCCTGCTATTGATGGCTTAGAATTTGATTGTCTAGATGAGACTGAGAGGCTCTCACTAGAGAGAGATTTTGAGGAGGAGGAGATTCTTGAAGCATTATAGGAGGCTGAGGGAGATGAGGCCCCTGGGCCTGATGGGTTTACTATGGCGTTCTTCCAAAAATGCTGGAGTGTAGTGGAAAGGGATGTTATGGCTTTCTTTGCAGATTTTCATAGACATGGCATCTTTGAGAAATCTCTTAATGCCACGTTTCTTTGTTTGATCCCTAAAAAGGTCAATGCTATCAGTATCAAGGACTTTCACCCTATTAGTCTTGTGGGTAGCTTGTATAAGCTTTTGGCAAAGGTTTTAGCACATAGGCTAAGAGGTGTTCTGGATAAGTTTGTTTTTGACTCTCAGAATTCTTTTGTTGGAGGGAGATAGATTCTTAACTCAGTCATTGTCCTTATTGCAAGTGAGTGTTTGGGTAGCAGAATTAAGAGTGGGATTCCTAATGTGATTGTCAAGTTGGATATTGAGAAGGCTTACAATCATGTGACTTGGAATGCTTTGTTCTACCTTATGGAGAGGATGGGTTTGGGGGAGAGGTGGTAGAGATGGATGAAGGCTTGCATTTCCACAGTTAGGTTCTCAGTTCTTGTTAATGGTTCTCCACCGGGTTTTTTTTTTGGCATTTCTCACGGTCTCTGTCAAGGGGATCCTTTATCTCCACCCTTTTTCCTCTTGGTGATGGAGGTTCTTAGCAGGTTGCTAAAGAAGATTGAAGTGGGCGGTTCCTTGAGCGGATTCCAAGCGGTCTCCCATGTGCAAGGGGGTTTGAGAATCTCCCATCTTCTTTTTGCTGATGACACAATCTTATTCTGTGATGCTTCTAGGTAACAATTATCATATGTAAGAATGGTGTTGATTTTCTTTGAAGCTATCACAGGTTTAAAGTCGATGTTGGTAAGAGTGAGATTGTGCTAGTAGGTGAGGTAGGTAATTTCATGCTCTAGCTTGTGTGTTATGTTGTATGGTGGGAAGTCTACCTATGAGTTACTTGGGTACGCCTCTTGGGGCACATTACAAGGATCCCTCGATATGGAATTCAATTCTAGAAAAAATGGAAAGGAGACTTTTTGGGTGGAAACAGTTGTATTTGTCTAAGGGTGGCAGCCTTACTTTGTTAAAGAGTACTCTTTCGAGCCTTCTTACTTATTTTTTTTTATCACTGTTCGCTATTCCTTAAGCTGTAGCAGCTAGATTGGAGAAGATACAAAGGAATTTCCTTCGGGGGACTTCTGATGAGGTCTTTAAGTATTCATTTAGTTGCGCGGGTGAAAGTTTGTTCACTGATGGAGGAAGGTGGTTTGGGGATAAGGATGGTGGGGTTGTTTAATCAAGCCTTGCTTGGTAAGTGGTTATGGCACTTTGGGGAAGAAGTTCATAGGTTATGGCGTCAAGTTATAGCAACCAAATATGGAGTGGATGGTGGGGTTGGTGTGCTAGGGATGTTTGAGGGACCCATGGCTGTGGAATGTGGAAGAATATTAGAGCAGGAGCTAAGAGTTTCTTTAGACAGGTGGAGTATGCTATTGGGGAAGGCCATCGTATTCGTTTTTGGTATGACCCTTGGAGTGGGCCTATCCCTCGAAAGGATCTCTATCCAGATCTTTTTACTTGTGCTGTTTCCAAAGAAGCTTGGATTTCTGATTTGGTTGTCTCTAATTTAGAAGGGGGTAATAGAAGTTGGAATTTACATTTCCATTGAGCTTTTCATGAAAGGGAGGTAGAGAGAGCATGTTCTCTGCTTAAGCATCTTTATTCTAATATGCCAAGGGGTGAGGGAGATGATATGTTGACTCGGAAGTTGAATCATTCTGGTGTCTTTGATGTTCGCTCTTATTATAACTTGTTAGCTGATCCAGGTGGCTCTTCTTCTATCTCTTTTCCCTGGAAGTGCATTTGGAGTACAAAGGTACCTAAAGGGGTGTCTTTCTTTTTATGGATAGCAGCTAGGGTTAGTATTCTTACCATTGATAATCTGGTTCTTAGGCGTTTACCATTGGTTAATTGGTGTTGCATTTGCCGGTGTGATGAGGAAACTGTGGATCATTTCTACTCCACTGTAAGTTTGCTTATGCCTTGTGGAGTGAAGTTTTTTTGATATTTGGAATCTAGTGGGTGATGTCGAAGACAGTAGCCTCCCTTCTTTTTGGCTGGTGGAATTGGCCGGGGAAGCATTCCTCTATTATTTGGAATATGGTTCTAGCTTGTTTGATGTGGTTAATTTGGTGGGAGCGTAATAATTGTACTTTTGAAGATATTGCGAGATTAATAGATTTTTTGAAGCTTATACTAGTTGGGACCTTATTTCAATGGGGGTAGAATTTGGGGTTTTACCCAATGCATTTTCATTTCTGAATTTCTTCTTTCTATTTGTATCTCTTCCTGAGATACTTGTATTTGTTTTAAGTTCTAGGTGTTCACCATCGTGAACATGATGTCTTTTTTATGAAATAAATCTTTGATTACCTATCAAAAAAAAAAAAAAAAAAAGCTTTCTTAATTCAACTAGAATTAGGGTTTAGTTTTAGTATTCTATATAAGCATATTATTGTACTCCTTAGCGACGATACAAATTTGATTGAATAATAAAATTTCTTCTAGAATTTTTCCAAGGTTTTGGTATTGACTCTAGCCAATCTTAGGCATTGACTCCTTGGTTTGTTCTCTCCTGCTTGGTGTTGACAGGTTATCTATACTTTATTTTATGTTCTTTAATTTATAGTGTTGCATTTGAGTTTAAGTGATAGCCCAGTGATAATAGCATCCTTTGTGTTGCCTCATGTCTATGGAAGGGGGAGGGATTCTTAAACTACTCATTGAAATCTTTGGTAAAGTAATTCAGATTTAAGCACAATTTTGATTTTCTTACATGCACGTTGCTTTTGTTGTTAATTCACGTATAAGCTGCTCTTGTGGAATGTATTGGTTATGAATGATTGCATAGTAGAAGAACAAAATTTCGTCATGAGTCTGTTTAAATTTTTATTTGTCTAACCTTTATGGATAGAGATTGTAAGTAGATTGTAATTAGTTTGTTATTAGATTTTTAATTATATATAAAAAAAGGAATTGGGTATTCACTATCTTGTGGATCTGTAGGTTACCCTTCTTTGCCGAGATTCTGAAGCTTCAAGTCAAAATGTTTCAGCAGCAACAATAGGCATTATTAAGGTTTTTGAGTTTCATTGTTATTCATCTATTTTTTGAGTTTACCTTCACTGTTATCCCTCTTTCTTATTCTGTTATTTAATATTTTTAACTTTATCTTCATTGTTAGCCTCTGACTCTTTGTTCTTGTATTTGACTTTTTTTGTTTAATATATCATGCAGTCATTAATTGGACATTTCGATCTAGACCCCAATCGTGCGTTTGATATCGTAAGTTTCATCTACTTATCCTTTTTGTTTTTTTGCTATCTTATAGTTGTGCTTAGATTGCTCTGTTTAATTTTTGCTTTGAATTTGCTGGTATACGATTTATTTATGGGTTTAACTTTTAGTGCTTCTGTTTGGTCAGGTTTTGGAGTGTTTTGAACTTCAGCCAGATAATAAGATCTTTCTGGAACTGATTCCAATTTTTCCCAAGGTAAGGATGTGTTGTAGGTTGACTGGTCTTCAAGTTATAATATACTAATTGAATAGCTTTATTTTACTAATACTTCCGTCATTCTTTGCAGTCTCATGCTTCACAGATTCTTGGTTTTAAATTTCAATATTATCAGCGTATGGAAGTAAATAGTCCTGTACCGTTTGGGCTGTATAAGCTTACAGCTTTGCTGGTGAAGGAAGAGTTTATTGATCTTGATAGCATGTGAGTGGTTTGCGCAAACTTTCTGGTCATGTAATATAGTGATACTATAAATTTTGTTACTTTAAGATGATTTCTATCATCTATGATCACAGTTCAATTTGGTGCCTTTTGTTTTTGTTTTAGATAAGTAGTTCAATTTGATGTTTTTGCACTTATTCATTTTGATTATTTTTTTGATAAGTAGCTCAACATGGTGTTTTTGCTCTTATTCTTTTTATGGTCTGCATGATTAGGTTTCTGGAGTCAATTTTTTTAATGGTGGTCAGTGGGTTGCATTTTTTATTCAGGGGATATCTAACTTCTTCCTGGAGTTCTTTGAATAAGCCATGTGTGAAAGAAAGAACTTGAGACTTATTATTATAGAACTTGAGTTTTTCTACAGTTTCTCCTCAAGAATTTTGAAAACTCAAATGAGTGAAATGTTTGTTCATCAGCATTGTTTCTGTGACTGATGCATCTAATAATTTTTAGAACTTAATTAAACATGGAATCTTTGAGTAAAAACGTTGCGGTGGTTTATTACTACATTTTCTTGATGCGAACAATTAAGCCTTAGATTTAAAGTAGAACGTCAGTGATAGTTTACTTTTATTGGATCACTGAACACTTAATATTCTACACATTTGACCATAAATAACATATCATAGAATATGGACATTTGTGGGTTCAAAACGTACTGGGTGTGTATGTAAACCTACTAACAACAAAATAGTTATATTATAGTTGGTTCTGTTACTCTAGTGTTCTGCTAATGCCTAGTATTTTATGTCTTCTATTTGTTAAAATAACTGTTGCAGTCTGGAATTAATTCATGTCTTCGTTCTTATTTGCTACAGCTTACAGTGCCATGTTTATTGGATAAGTCAAATATGTGCTTCTGTATTGTCATTTGTTCTGTTTTTCCCTCTCTCCCTTGAATTGCTGTTTCTGCTGTGGTTATTTCTTGATTGGATTTAGTTCATGTCTTCCTTCCTATTTTTTCCAGATATGCACATTTACTTCCCAAGGATGATGATGCATTTGAGCATTATAATGCATTTTGTGCCAAGCGACTTGATGAGGTAGATCTACCATAATTACTCACTGGGTGTTTCGCTCTGTTATCCAATTTAGGTAGAAGTCTTTGTTATTATGAAATTTTTTCTGCATAAATTTTACCAATGAGGTGGGGACTTCTGTTGTCTTCATGAATATATTGAGGTTACACCTTTGGTGTTGTCTGCTGAATGTCATATGTTCTTTCTTTCTATCTGCTGTCATATAATTTTGAGTGTAATTGATGATTACTTTTTTTTTTTGATAAGTAACTTAACAATATATTGAAAAAACACCGCCCCGTACATAGGAAATGTACGAAAGAGGCAAGAACATCAAGAAGACAAAGTACAATGATCAATCAACCCAGAAAGGGAAATACAAGAAAAAGAAGGTGGTGCAAGCTGTTGCATGATACATGTTGTTACTGTTTAGAGAGTCCTTTGTATCTCTCTTGTTGTAGTGGTGTCTTTAGAATTTTCTTTGGTAAATAGCTCATGGTCATTTTCCCTTATTCAGTGTTTGGAACTTTGGAGGAAGAGGAGAGTAGAGGGGAAGGTGGGGAAGGAGAGGAGAGGGGAATGATTACCCCCTCCCCACTTTTTTGAATTTTTTTTTTTTGGTTGATAATTAATAGTTGGGGTTGGAGGGATAGATGTCGCCGTTGAAAACACTAGGAGCTGCCAGTTGAGTTACAAGGGATTTTCTCTGTTGTTTTTTTTTTTGATAAGTAATAACATATATTGATATCAAAAGGGAAACACCCTAGTACACAGGGAGTGAACAAGGAGCCAACAAATCAAAAACAAAAATTGCAAGAATCTAGGAAAACAAAAAGAGAAGGGAAAGATTTGTTTTGCAAAGCAAACAACCAATCAAACAAAGTTCTAAAAATGAAAAGCTTGAGGTCCGGAATAGATCTCTCAGTATCTTCAAAACAACAACTATTCCTCTCCCTCCAAAAACACCACATTAAGCCATGAGGAATGATGGACCAAATATAACCATTTCGATGACGACCGAAGCTGCCTTGCCAACACCCTAACAGCCCCAAAACAGTATGAGGCATAACCCAAGATACTCCAAATAAACCCAAAACCATAGACCAAAGATCCATAGCAACGGGACAATGAAGGAAGAGATGGTCAACTGATTCACCATTACTCTTGCACATGAAGCACCAATCCAAAATCCACACCTTCCTTTTTCGCAAATTATCAATCGTCAAGCATTTCCCTAGGGCAGCGGACCATACAAAGAAAGCTACTCTAGAGGGAATCTTCTGCTTCCAAATACTTCTCCAAGAGAAACCGAAGATAGTAGGACCAGCTAGAATTCTATAATAATCTTTCACCAAGAACCCCTTAGCTTTGTTAGGAATCCAACAAATCTTGTCCTCACCAGACCCCCTTATAGAAGAACCATAAATGGTTTCCATGAAGCTTGATAAAGCCTCTAATTCTCGAACATGCACACCCCTATAGAAACTCACATCCCAAAAAGGGACACCATTGGGGGATTTCATGAGTTCAGCCACACTAGCCTCCTTATTCCTGCAAAATCTGAATAGGGCAGGGTAGCTAACAGCAAGAGGAGTCTCTCCACACCAATGGTCTTGCCAAAACTTCACCCTAGACCCATCACCAATATTATACAGAATATGGCGAGAGAAAGAAGGCCAACCCTGACTGATACTCTTCCATAACCCAACTCCAAAAGGACCCTTAATAGGTCTGGTACACCATCCCCCCCAAAGACATCCATATTTCAACTCTATTACTTGCCTCCAAAGGGCATCCTTCTCAAAGCCAAATCTCCATAACCACTTCCCAAGAAGAGCTATATTGAAGAGCCAAATCTCCAAAAGGACCCTTTAGAAGCTTCTTTGATAGACGGCTAGGAGTCTGTTTTCCTTAATTCAAATTTCAGATTATGCTTATGCCTTTTTTATGAGGACATGGACTTTCACTCTTTTTGCAGGCCAACAAGATCGGGAAGATAAATCTTGCTGCTATTGGGAAAGATTTAATGGATGATGAGAAACAAGGAGATGTGACAATAGATCTTTTTTCCGCGTTAGACATGGAAACTGAGGCAGTTGTTGAACGATTTCCAGAGCTTGAAAATAACCAAACGTTAGGCTTGCTTACAGGATTCCTTTGCGTCGATGACTGGTAGGTTTTTTTTTATTAGAACTTTCTCTGTTTGGGTCACTGTTAAACTGGTGATTTTTATGGTTGACTATGGTTATTGTTTATGTTTTCTTTTCTTTTTTCTTTCTTTCTTTTATCCTTTTGTCTTGGTTGGGAGCTTTTCTCCTTTGGAAATTGCTTATATTTTTGTTCTCTCAGTTGTACTTCTATTTTTTATAAAGTACATGCGAAGGGTTGTCTACATCTTTTCTGCAAGGCTAGGAAGTTATATGCTTAGTGATATAATCACATCTTTGTGTATTTTTAAAGTAAAGGTTAATTGATGTTCTGTTTTTTATACATTTAATACATATAGGGGCAAGGTGGTAGAACTCTTGTTTGCACATATGGAATTAGTTTATTACACATCAACGTTTCAATTTTTTTTTCCTTGTGTAAAGTTGCCCTATTACTATTTATTTGCAATGTATCTGAAAGATATCTTATATGTTGCCAGGTACCATGCACATATACTATTTGGACGTCTCTCACCCCTCAATCCAGTGGAACACATTCAAATTTGTAACAGCTTGTTTAGGTAAAGTTAACATATGAATTTTGGATTATTTTTGTTTGAATTTAAGTTCACACCTGTCTCTGTTATTGAGTTCCGATACTTGTCTGCTAACAAAACATACAAGTAGGCCCTCATAAAAAACTAGTAGGCACAGGTAGGGCTGTCCACGGGTCGGGTCTGGGTTGGGTTTGTGCCCAGCCCGGAACTGACCCAACGGAATCGGGTGGCAGAAAATCCCACCTGCCGCCGACCGCCAGAGTAGACGGGTCAGACGGATCAAACCTTTAATGGGTGGCAGACGGGTTGGTCGGCATCATAGATTTGAGAAAACGGTGAGGAAACTGCGAGAAAACGGTGAGAAAAACCCAGATCCGGAGAAAATCTCATCAGAATCTATGAGATTTTGCCAGATGTGGCGGAAATCTCACCGGATTTGATGAGATTTAGTCAGATCCGGTCAAAATCTCACCAGATCTACTTGAAATATCGCCAAAATCTGGGTTTTTTCGCCGATATCTGGAAATTTTTTGCCGAATCTGGGTTTTTATCGGACGATTCAGGTTTTTTGGGTTTTGGGGGAGGGAAACCGAAACCGACCTGCCGGAGTTGGTTTCTGGTGGAGAAGACCCGCTGCTGACCACCGGAGTAGTCGGGTCAGCTGGTGTCGGATTGGATCCGGTCAGTTTCTTGGGGTGGGTTGGGTCTTCAAATGGGTTTGGACAGCCCTAGGCATAAGGGTGGCTACTTTGTTATTTCAAGCGCATTTTAAGAATTCAATCTAATAACTAAGGCATTACTTAGCATTATTAGTGTGATTTTGGTAAACCATTAGCTTGCAATGGTAGTGTGTCTACATTGGTAACATCAATAAACCTGTGCTGAATCTATCCAGGCTTATCGAAAAATCAATCTCTTCGGCATATGACATTGTCCATCAAGCACATTTCCAAAGCTTTGGGTCTTCTTCTGGAGCCAGCATCGATGCTATGGATGTAGCAAATTCATCAGTTCGTGGGTCTTTTGTTGATCTTCCTAGTGAGCTATTTCAAATGCTTTCTTGTGCTGGACCTTACCTATACCGTGATACTCTATTGCTTCAGAAGGTGTACTTTATTTTTATTTTTAATTCTGATGTTATGATAACTGTATTTTTCATATTTTTCTTACTCTTTGAGCTGATAGTGATTGCCCATCTCTTGTATTTCATGAATAGGTATGTAGAGTATTGAGAGGCTACTACTTGTCTGCACTGGAGCGTGTAGGTAATGGTGATGGAGCGCTGAATCCTGAAATTGTTATTGGTGGGAATCGAGATCCCCGTCTGCACCTGAAACAAGCTAGGTCAAGGATAGAGGAAGCCCTAGGAACATGTCTACTTCCTTCTTTACAATTGATCCCTGCAAATCCAGCAGTTGGCCAAGAGATCTGGGAAGTAATGAATCTCCTTCCATATGAGGTTGGCCTTACTTCTGTGCAATTTGATTCTTCATTTAAGATTTATTATGCGAGGTGGAGAATGTTGGTATATAAATCTTGTTTGCTTAGGCGCGGTACCGTTTATATGGTGAATGGGAAAAAGATGATGAACAGATTCCTATGGTTTTGTCTGCAAGGCAAACAGCCAAGGTATAAATAATTATTTTTTCAGTTAAGTTCTTGTCTTTTCTTTCAAGCTTGGTGCCTTACAAGTGTCATTTGCCATGCCATGTTGCTTTACAGTTGGACACTAGAAGAATTTTGAAAAGGCTTGCAAAGGAAAATTTAAAGCAACTGGGCCGGATGGTTGCAAAACTAGCTCATGCCAATCCAATGACGGTACTTAGAACAATTGTTCATCAGGTATTATTTCATTTGGTACTAGCCTCTTTTAATTGTCTTGCTGCTCACTACTTTATATAAGAATTAAATTAATGTCTTAATCTGTGATGTGTAGATTGAGGCCTACAGGGATATGATCACTCCTGTAGTAGATGCATTCAAGTATTTGACACAGGTGAGAATTTTCTTTGGCATTGTACCTCATGATTTCCTTTGTTCATCTTCTTTTATTTTTCATGATTCTGAAGAAATCTTGTTTATTTGTGTGGTAGAAGTGGTCTATTTGAAGTGTTCTCTTTTGATTAGTACTAATATTTTATTCAAAAATAGATTATTTCATGGTCACGGTGAAATGATTTTGATCCAGTCACTGCATTGACTAAATTTTTTGTGTTCATGTATCAATTTAATAGTCAAAAAGTAGTAGAAGCAACAAATTTTAAATACTTATATGATGATATATATGTTATATTCATATCTCTTCCCCTTCCCCCTCCCCCTCCCCCCTCTTCTATTTCCATTCCTCTTGGTATATAAAAATTTGTTGTTTCTATTACTTTTTGATTATTGAATTGATGCATGAACACAACAAATTTACTCAATGTAATGACTGGATCAGAATTCCGTTCACCAGAGTCATCTACTATGGTTTTCTGTTCTTGACATGATTAAAATTGATGAGCATATTGTGGAGGTGAAAAGTGTAGGTGCCAAGGGACTGATGTACTGTGGTTTTTGTTTAAAATTTCAATATGTTTGACCAGATTTGTTGGAGGAGAAAATCCCACACTAATGATTTCTTTGTTTTCTGTCTTTTGGGGCTTGCATCTAGACCCCAGAGCTTCTTGTTGTCAATCCTTGCCTGCTGATAATTGCAGGAGAGTGATTTGAAACTGGGCCGGTAGGTTTCATCCAAAAGCCTTATTTTAATACTTCACTCGATTTTTTTGGTATCAGAGCAAACTCTGTTCTGCCACAATTATTGTTACTCAAGAGCCTCCACCAAAACAATCCCACATCATCATCACCCTACCTGGTAAAATACAACCATCCACATCTAGATTTCAATGGCACTCCAAACACCTAAATTGTCAAACCAAAGCCATTACAAGTTACAACACAACATCTTCCCCCCACCCCCCAAACAACCATCAACCATCTAAAACGAAAAAAACTAGACTACCGACACCGTTGATGGCCACGTGTCATAGCCAAAACAACCCAGTCCCTTGACCATAAACACTGCAAACAGAATCCCAATAAACAAAAAAAAGAAGTCATGCGTATCGTCAGTTTTGTGAATGCCTAACTACAATCAGTGATTTGATCTCAGCCTCTTTGTCCCTGTTTTGCCTCTAGTCTTCAAGCCTTGCATTGTTGATAGAAGCTTGCTAGAAAACACAAGGCTATGGTGTGCCATGTGCAATCGCAATTGCTAGCCAAGCCACACTGTCGCAACCCTGTCAGAAGCCTTCTCTCTTGCACAGTGCCTTGGACTGAGCCTTGACCTCTGCTTGTACTCTTGCATGGATCCATTGGGTCAACCTGGACCCATTTTATAATGTTAAAAATATACAAATTTTTTAAAACCTCACTTTTTCTAGATACAACTGTATTTTTATCTTTTTTTTTTTTTTTTTTGATAAGTAAGAGTGTTATATATAAGAACGGCTACTCTATGCATGAAGAACATAGAGCAAACCCAGAAAATACAAGAATAAGAAAACAGAGAAGAAACAAAAAAGAAAACCAACCGACATATTAATTACAAAGAGAAAGAGAGCTAAGGAAAGAAGGGAGAGAATCACTAGTCGTGAATCCCCAAGCCCGAGACCAATCAAAAAGAGTTCCACTAAAATAATCAAGCATCTGATCACCAGAACTATCCAAATCCTCAAAAGTCCGCCGATTTCATTCCTTCCAAATACACCAAAGGATGCACAACGGAACTAAATTCCAAATCTGAGACAAGTGCTTCCCCAACCAATTCCACCAGCCAAAAAGCAAATCTGGGATCGATCTAGGTGTAACCCAAGACAGACCAAAAGTTATAAAGACAAAGCTCCATAACCGATAAGCCATTTCACAATGAAGAAGTAAGTGGTCTACCGTCTCTTCACAATGACGGCACATAATACACCAGTCCACAAAAGCCAATTTCCTCAATCTCAAGTTATCACCCGTTAGGATCTTATTCCAAACTACACACCAAACAAAAAAGGAAACTCGTCTAGGGGCCTTTGCTTTCCATATAGCTTTCCAAGGAAAGACAATTGAGGGAGAGTCCCTTAATTTATTATAATATGACCGGATGTCAAAATCCCCATTAGGCTTCAACTTCCATTTCATTCGGTCTCCCACATCCATCGGAGGAGTATTAGCTCCCAATATATGAAGAAAATGCAACCCTTCAACCATCTCCCAATCATTAAATTCTCGAATAAAACGAACATCCCAAATTCTTCTATCCTCCGCCCCCTGCCTTGACAAAGAAGCTTCCACAGAAGCCTCATTAATGGCAATACCATACAGCCTTGGGAAAGCCAATTGAAAAGGTTGATCCCCATACCACCTATCTTGCCAAAACCTCACTCTATTCTCCAACCCAACAACAAACTGACAATTTTTGCTAAAATCCTCCCATCCCATGCGAATACCTCTCCGCAAACCACACCCATAAACTCCCCTACCCAGCTTAGAGGTCCAACCCCCCCATTCTTTCTCATATTTTGAAGCTACCACCCTCCTTCATAATCTATCCTCTTCATTCCCAAACCGCCACAACCATTTCCCCAATAAGACCTTATTGAAAGTAGTAAGTTTTTCCTAATCCCCAAGCCACCATTGGCTATAGGCGCACAAATTTTATCCCATCCTACCAAATGAGTCTTGCTATCACCCCATAGAAAGTCCCTTTGCAACTTTTCAATTTTATTAGCCACATGAGTAGGAATTGTGAATAACGAAAGAAAATAGGTAGGAAGACTAGAAAGCGTGCTCTTGAGTAACATCAACCGACCTCCCTTAGATAAATACAACTTCTTCCACCCAGCTAGTTTTCGCTCAAATTTTTCCAAAATAGGATTCCAAATTGAAGGGGAGTTATGTGAAGCCCCCAACGGCATACCAAGATAAGACATAGGCAACTCTCCAACTCTGCAGCCCAAAATTTCAGCCAGGGCATGCACATCAACAACCTCCCCTATTGGAACCATTTCACTCTTATGCACATTAACCTTCAAACCTGTTACCGCCTGAAAACTAAGTAACAACAACCGAATATGAAGAATCTGCTCCACATCCGCATCACAAAAAAAGATAGTATCGTCTGCAAAAAATAGATGTGTAACACATTCTCCACCACCCCTCCTACCCTCAACTTTAAAGCCACGGATCAAGCCAGCTCCCTCCACTCTTCTCAACATCCTACTAAACACCTCCATCATAATCAAAAACAGCATAGGAGATAGCGGATCCCCTTGTCTTAGACCCCTCGAGCTACCAAAAAAATTAGCCAGAGACCCATTAATCAAAATAGAGAACTGAATTGTGGAGATACAAGTACGGATCCACTTACACCACTTCACTCCAAAGCCCATTCTATTCAACAAATTCAATAAAGCCTCCCAATTCACGTGATCGTAAGCTTTCTCAATATTAAGTTTACAAATGACTCCAGGAACCCTACTTTTCCTTCGACTATCCGCACACTCATTCGCAATGAGAACTGAGTCAAGAATTTGTCTCCCACCCACAAAGCTACTATGAGTCTCATAAATCAACTGATTTAAAACCACTCTCAATCGGTTTGCCAAAACCTTAGACAAGATTTTATACACACTCCCGACCAAGCTAATAGGTCGGAAATCTCTAATATTAGAGGCACCATTATTTTTAGGAATTAATGCAATGAAGGTAGCATTAAGGGATTTTTCAAACTTACAATGTTGAAAAAAACTCTTCAAAGACCGCTAAGACGTCTTTCTCCACTACTTTCCAACAATGATGATAAAATGCCATGGTAAACCCATCCGGACCTGGAGCTTTGTCCGCTCCCAATTCTCTTACAGCTTGAAGAATCTCCTCTCTCTCAAACTTCCTTTCAAGCCAAACCCTCTCCATATCCCCAATACGATCAAATTCCAAACCCTCCACCAAAGGCCTCCACCCCTTAGACTCCTTGTACAAATTTGTATAAAATTGTACTACCTGATTAGTTACCTCGGATTCCTCCTCAAAAAACCACCCCATCCACCTCCAAGGTCCTTAGATGATTAAACCTTCTATGGGAATTAGCCATTTTGTGAAAAAACTTGGTGTTATTATCCCCTTCCTTGATACATAACATCCTAGATTTTTGTCTCCAGGAAATTTCTTCCAAGGAAAGAAGATGCTCCACCTGGACCCTCAAAGCAGCCCTATGACCTTTCTCCCCATTAGTGAGACCTAAGTCCCCTTCCTTGGCGTTTAAATTTTTCAACTCCTCCAATAATTGTTTCTTTTGACGCTCTACATTACCAAACTCTTGGCGATTCCATTGCACAATGTCCTCTTTCAGAGCCTTCAATTTTTTTGCAAGCACGAAACTTGGTGTACCTGCAAAAGAATGCCGATTCCACCAGGATTGAACTCTATCCACAAAACCCTCCGTCTTCAACCACATGTTTTCAAATCTGAACGGACTTTTCCCCCTTGCCATTCCCTCTGCCTCCAAAAGAATCGGACTATGATCTGAGATAGGACGGGGTAAAATTCTTTGAATGACATCAGGGAAATGGTCCTCCCAATCTGGAGTGACCAAAACTCTATCAATCCTAGACATCGCTGGCTAATCAGTACCACTTGACCATGTGTAGCTACCTCCTTCCAAAGGCAAATCAACCAAGTTAAGATCCTCAATAAATTCAGAGAATTTTTCCATAGCCAAGGTCAATTGTGTCACACCCCTTCGCTCACTAGGAAAACGAACAATATTAAAATCCCCAAAGCAGCACCACGGTATCCTCCAATACTGCTGAATACCCACCAACTCATCCCACATGTGACCCCTCTCAATATTCTCATTTGGGCCATACACCCCTGAGCATGCCCATGTAAAACTGTCCTCCACCCCTTGCCACTTTACCGAAACTGAGAAAGTACCAACCATAACCTCCACCTTCTCCAAAACCCTTTTATCCCACATAAGCAAGATACCACCAGCAGTCCGATCAGCCTCCAAAACAGCCCAATCTACATATGGACAGCTCCACAAACTACAAACCAGCTGTCTATTCATGCTAGCAATTTTCGTCTCTTGTAAACAAACAACATCACACTTCCACTCCCGCAACAAATTCTTCACCACAAGTCGTTTCCGAGGATCATTTAAACCTCTAACATTCCATGAAATCATTTTTATCTTCATAAACACAGAACTATCCCCAACTACTGACACCAACTCAAGATCACCCTCTATCTCCTGTCATAATTCACTGAACATGTCAAGTTTTGCAACTCTCTACGTCCCTTGTTTTTGGACTTAGCCACTTTTTTGCTACCCGGTTCTTTCCTGTGTATCACATTAGCTGCTTCCATCTCAGATTCTAGTCTCTGTAATAGAGCAATGCACAACTTTTCATGTCGAGTCGTTGACAACCCAACCAATTTGCTGAACCTAGGAATTCTGTGTTTCACCCACCCAGAAATATCTAACTTATTCTCAATGCTCAATACCTCATTGGCAACAATGGTTTGCAGAGGTAAGCAATCTGACACTTCTGTTTCCCCAACACCCACAGAAAAATCAATTGCATCCTCCACAAGCATGACCTCCCTAGGAAGACTTAAAAGTTCCTTTCTAGAAAAAGAATTAACCTCCTGACCCGTTACTCCAAAACCCACTGACCCAGCTCGCAACAACTCCAGAAAAAGATTGGGAAAGGAAGGTCCAACCAATCTCGGCACAAATTCGAGAATCACCAACCTCTTACCTTCAGAAATCAACCCACCTGACAGCATATTAAAGCCCAAAATACTATTCCGATCGGACCCTGACACTTCCACCAGCGAAACCCCACACTGATGAGTCAGGTCTGTCCTCAATGAACCAATGAAAATGAGCAATACCAAGCCAATCTGCAACATAGTTGGAATTTGCAAGTCTACCCAATCAAGTCATGGTCCTACCTACAAAAATAATATAGAGGGCTATTATTTGGTGTTCAAACAAACAGCACATGGAACGTGTGCTACTCCCTTTATTTGGTTGAGTTGTGGCAACAACTTCCTTAGTGGGCTGGCTCTATTTACTACAGCCAGGTTGGCACACCTCCTAGCCCACTGTACAGTGTTAATATTAGAGGTACGTATGTTTGATAGTCATTACGATTCATGAGTTTTCAACAGTTGGTTATATGAGATGGACCAATGCTTTATCTATACAAATTTTTCTTATTTATAAAAAAAAAAAAAAAAAAAAAATTCTTTGAACAGGTAGGTTTATCAAATAAGAAGTGAAGTTCACCAAAATGAACTTCATAGCTAGAGTTAATGGAATACTGCAAGGGCATTGAGAACCCTTGCCTTCAATTGGATAAGCCTGCAATTAGTGATTGTGAAGAAATGAAAGAAAGCCTTAGAAAGAAATATGTACTCCAATCCTATCGAAGGAATTATCTTCCAAAATCTTATTGGATGATTTTTTAGATCAAAGAAATAGTCTGAGGTAATGGAACAAACAGCTAGTAGCACAAAACAAGATGTGTATTTGCGTAGTTTCTAGTCCTAAGCCCACTCTAGCATAGCATGCCACGGTATAAACCTTGAAAAATCTAGCAAAATCCTTTCAAGGCTTGTCTGCAAGGTTCCCAAAAATTAATACCCTTCTTGAGTCATTGGAGCTGTAAAGGACAACAGGCTGCAATAAATATTGCTTCTACATTCATGCATTAAGAACATACTGTAGAACCTAAACAACAAGGTGAAATATTTGAACCATATGTAGTAACAACTTTTAAAGAGTCATATATGTTGCTTACCACTTAAGAGGATTTTCCACTACTTGATGAAAGTTCAACAAGAGTGCAAAAATTCATAGGGTACACTTGTTGTGAAAAGTGAGTTTTATGCATCTTCTTTTTTTAAGCCCTTTATTGTGCATGAAGTGATAAAGTTTGATAATTGGAAATGTTTGATGCAATGGTACTTTATGTGGGTCAAGATTAGGCTATATTGTTTTACACATTGATTCCTCTGATTGATTTTATAATTTTAGACAAATTTAATGACATTGTGAAAAGTGAGAAATTTTTTTTTTTTATTTTATTTTTTCCAACTAAGACTATATTTCCCAGCATTTGGGATCTTTTTTGTCATCTGACTGTGTAGTTCAAGTATCCCTTCTATTTGATCAATAAATATTTTTCCCAGTATTTTTTGTTGATCCTATATAAATACTTACTTTTATGCACAGCTCGAGTACGATGTTTTGGAATATGTTGTGATTGAGCGTTTGGCACAAGGGGGGCGTGATAAACTAAAGGATGATGGCCTAAATTTGTCAGACTGGCTTCAATCTTTGGCTTCATTTTGGGGTCACCTGTATGTATCAATATTTTATTTTTGCCCTCGATTTATTTATTCATATATTTGTGAGTCATTTGTTTTCTATATGTTGTCATATTGGCATTGTAATAAGTATCAGCACTTTCATTTTCAGTAGGTTTCAATCTAAATCATTGATTTCTTTTTTTCATTTTTTTTGGGCATGTAGTGCTAACCCATCTTAGGTTGTGTAGGGGGGTGGGGGTGTTATTTCTTACCTATGTATTGACTGTCAAGTGATTTTTGGTCATTTATTTTATGAGTTTTGACTGACCTGCATTAGAATCATTAATGAACGTTTTACCCCATATTGTAGAATTTAGATGTATCCTGGGATGCTTTACGTAAGTTTCCGGGTTGCAGATTAACCGTCACAAAAGCATGCTGACTGGAGCTGGGGATGTTGTGACATTGCCAAAATTTTCTGTGCCCGACTTGCGAGGTCAGGACAGTTCCAACAATTTGGCTTGCCAATAGGCAGGCATACTCAGAAAACTGTATGAGATTTGATGACAGAGTCAGAATTACAAAAAGAGATGCACATTACAAGGGGGAGGGCTGGTCAGGATTACCCTGTTCAAACTTTGATTGGTTTTCTTTATTAGCTTTTTCGACTTTGGTATACTGGGGATTGGAAAGTGAGAAAACACTTGTTATATTTTTCAAATGAGGTGTAAAGATGCATCAGACCCACTGGGTGAGAGAATATTTCATTGGAATCAAAATAAGTTGTCTTCTGGGTCTCTAGTCCTTTATTCTTGCACGATTTCAAAAGCTTGGTGTCATTTACAAGATTGTTAGCTTATAAAAACGGAATGTGGAGAGCTTGTCAGTACATGAAGGAAAGAAGTTGGGGCTATCTGAGTTCATGTTCACACTGAATGGTGTTCTGGGGTGTGTTAATAACAATTTCAATGATTTTGGAGAGGTGAAATTGAGGGTTGAAGGATTAGATGGGGTAAATTTCTTGAAGTGCTGAATACTGTACTGCTCATTGTGGAGCTCTGTAAACTGATTTTTATCTTCAGTGGACTTCTAAATATTAGGAATTTTGGTGATTTGTTTATTGGTCTGATGAAGTGCATGGTTCAGTGTGGAAATTGAAGATGCGATGCATTTGGTTCTCTGTATTGCAGATCCTAGTCAGAATTCTGTGTCACCTTGTACTCCTTCCTGTTTCTAATTGTTTGTTTCCCTGCATGACACTGTTCAAAGATTCCAGAGAGTGTAGATTTGCGGTTCGATCAGCTGTTCTCTGTAATATTTTTTTCCCATAGATGAGCCAGACGTATGGGGAATTTTCTTCGATAAAAAATGAACCCTATGTAAGAGGAGGCACTATCAACTGAACACTTTATTGTTCTTCCATCTGCATTGGCCGGGTCTGAAGATGGTTTTATGTTATAGTTCAGGATGTCATGGGTTCTTCATGATTTTGTAGCCCTTTCATTCTGCATACTCCTGCCTTATAATAGAGAGAGGATGTACAAGATTACTTCTTAACAAAGGAGATATAGAATGTAGAAAGATCAACTGATCTACTGAAGTAAATCTCAGCAATTATGGAGGCAAGAATCAGAGTTTTACAGGTTGAATTGTTCTTATAGAGCTTCATCTGTGAAAGTTCTCAAAGATTTTGGGGCTGTTGTACAATTACCAGGAAATTTTTTGTGGACAGAGAATTGAAAAGTTCTCTTCCTTTTTTTTTTTTGGGGAGGGGGGCAGGGAGGAGGGGTATTGTAGGAATTCATTTTCTGTACATATCTGGATTGTGTGAGAAGGATGGTAGATATTATTTATGGCTAACAAAGAAGCAGCTTGGTTCAAAATCTCATTTTTTTCTTGCATATGTAATTTAACTTCTGCTGAATGGGGTTCTATAAGGGTTTTATTTTATTTTATTTTTAGAACTGAATCTATTTATAAGAAACTATTTTTTTTGTTGTTGATAATTTAATGATTACAACAAGTGGGGAGGGGGGATTGGAACCTTGGTTCTCCTCACTAAAGAGACCAGGGAATGCTATTGAACTACAAGGCTCTTGACATCTATATGTGAGATCCTTTTGTCGCATAATAAATAAGTTCTAAACTTGATTATTTCTGTAGTTTCTTTGTTGCGTTTTCCTAATAGAATAGATTTCTTCTTTTATACAATTGTTGTTGAATCAAACTGTGTTATGGAACTACCGGGTGGAAGGATTGGCTGATTTTGTGAATGGATTGAATTAGGCAGTCCCATTTTCCTGTTGGGTCATTTTGTGCTATGAACATGACCATGTTCAAAAAAAGAAACAATGTGATTGAGATTTCTAATAGGTTAAATAATTTTTGGGGAAAATCACACTCTACTCTCCTAAACTATATCCCCTTTTACACACCCACCTTAACTATGAGAATGCACACATTACCCCCCCTAAACTAATACCCGCGTAACACTTGCCCCCCGAAACTATAAGAGTGCACACGCAACCCCCAAACTATTACTTGTGTAACATGTTGCGCCCCATCCCATGGATAATAGTTTAGGGAAATAAATGTGCATTCTCATAGTTTAGGGGGTGATTGTAAAAGGGGTCATAGTTTAGGGGGTTAACTGTAGAAGGGGGTATAGTTTAGGGGGGTAAATTGTAATTTCACCTAATTTTTGTGGATCCACCATGATTTTACCTTATCAGAGCGAACGTGTTGCTCAATTTAATACTGCTCCATTCTGAATATCTGACCACTGTAATTGACTTGAATGAAGTTTGTTTACCTTTTTATTTGAATGTGTTGATACTTGTCTTTGATGTAGGATTTCATACGTTCTAGGGTCCAATATAAGAAAAATGGTTAAAATTGAATATTTGAGATATCTCTAGCTAGTCATTTACCATATGGGAAAGAAAACAGATTTATTGTGAAACATTTTATCTTTTGGCAGTGGATCCCTTTGGATTCTGTTTTATCAATGTGCCATTACAATTTTTGGAAAGGAATTACTTGATTGAAAGTTGCTGAATATGTTTCTAATTCTAATTCTAATTCTGATGGTGTGTCATCCATTGACGTGTAGAGTATGCAGATATATATATATATATATACATATATATTCAACTTTATATATTAGATGTAAAAGCTGCCCTTTGGGGACTCATGTAAAAATTAATCTGAACTGAAAAATGGGTGGAGAAATTAATAGGTGGCATTGGAAAGAGATATCTCACCCTTGATTAACATGTTCCATATTGTTCCTTTGTGTGCACTAAGGGACATCTTTCTGAAGTTGGCTACGTTGATTGCAACTTTGAGAAAAAAAAAGGGAAGTTTATAGTCATTAGAAATAGGAATCCTCTCTATCTCCATTATGATTTTTTTCCTTGATGTCCTTGGTAATTTCCTTGCTAAGCATCTGTAAAAGGCTTGTTTTGACAGTTGGCTAAATATGTCTGCAGTTTTGAGGGTCAGATTTCTTGTGCTGCCTCTGAGAAGGGCAAAAAACATAAATTGAAGAATAACCGAATAGGGCCTTCTCCATTAGTTGTTAATAAGTTTTCTTGCTATTGACCAAGTGGTCTTTTGTTAAAAGCTTGTCTCCAACAATTGACTAGATAAGAATGAAATTGTCAGGGTGCTAGAGTTCTGACACTGCTTGAGGGCAAGCTATTCTCTGCTATTGGAAACCTTTGATATTTTAACTCTGCATTTTCCACTGGTTTTCTTTCTTTTATCTCCTTCCATGCACCTTTGCTTAAAATGTTTCTAAGGAAAATTAGAACCCAACTGCAACTTTCTATAATGCAACCAACCGAAGTAGCTTAATTTACTAATATGTTATCATCTTATATAGGTGTAAGAAGTATCCATCCATGGAATTGAGGGGTCTTTTCCAGTATCTTGTGAACCAGTTAAAGAAGGGGCAAGGAATTGAGCTTGTTCTCTTGCAGGTACTTTTGAAGTCTGAAAGTTGTGCCATTTTTGACATGTAAATAGTCCGAACACTATTAGTTATTTACTGGAGTTTTATGATATGACAGGAGCTTATTCAACAAATGGCAAATGTCCAGTATACAGAGAACCTGACTGAAGAACAGCTGGATGCCATGGCAGGTAGTGAGACTCTCCGGTATCAGGCTACTTCTTTTGGAGTAACTCGAAATAACAAGGTACTTTTTATTTTATTTTATTTTATTGGTTGACCTTACGTTGTTGCTGACTATTAGCAGCTGCATTATAACTTATGTTACCTATAAAAATGGCATTGTATGCTTGTAATACGGTTAAATTAAGGAGAACATTTAAGGGATAAAGTGGAAGCTACAAAGGGGCAGATTTGCTGGGTTTCTAGTTGGAATTATAATGTTTATTATATTTTAGTTGGGGGCATTGGCAGTATTTGGTCAGCTAAACAGATTTGGTTTATTTTTTTTTTTTTAAATTTTAATTTCATTGTAATGGACTAGGCTCAGGTGTGTTTAGATTAATAAAAGGGGCCCAATAAATTAGGTTTTTATTTTAAGTTACTTGGAACCCAAGTTCTTCAGGGTTAGGGTTATGTAGAAGTTATAATAGAAACGTGGCAATAGTTTTATGAGAAATAAAATTAAATATATATCATTATTATTTGGTTGTCAGGGGCTTTTGGAGCCCCATTGCGTGTGAAGTCCAATAAATAGAATTTTCTGAATGTTAATATAGTTTTGAAACATAAAAGCCCAAAATTGGATCTTAACTAACAGATTGGAACCCTATCTATGTTCACTTTCTGAGGAGCCCTGTGGTATAAGTTTTTGAATCTTGCAATTTAGACAATAAATCCCGGGTGCTACTAAATTGTTTGATGTATCAATATGTGCAAACCTTGTAGTGAAATGTTGAACTTCTTATAATTATATTTGAATATTTTCGTCATGCATTAATAGGAATTAAAACTGAACATTGAAGGGTTATCCCATCTATATATATTGATTGGTAAGTTACAAATGCACCTAGTGGCTCTTGAACCCATGGCTTTAAACTCCACCTTGCTCTTGCAAGGGTAATAGGTGCTATTTGAGCTAGAGGTCATTAGTGACTTATCATAGCTATATAGGTTTAGCTACTCCATTTTTGTTATTTTTCTCCCACTTGGGCCATATTCTCTGAATTATATAGCTATTAAGCCTCTTGCATAATGTTTCTTCTAGTTCTTGCAATTAGTAAATTTGAACCACAAATTTTATATATTGTCAATTATAGGTTAATGTTGCATTTTGCCTATCTATTTGATTCCATTTTCCCAAATGAGATTGATGTAGTTATGACCCTCCATTTTCTCCTGCTCACCTGTAAATTATCAGGACTACGTCCTACATCTGCTTCCTGTTATTGTAATTTGAAGTTTGCCAGATTAGTTGTATATATAGGTGCTTCTATATGAACTCCAACTAATTATGTACTTATGTTAATTTGGGTTTTACACGTATGCCAATGTTTTGGATACATTCACATGATAAATGCTGATGTTCTTTGATGCATCTTGAGTTGATTATGGATATTGCGTTTGCCAGAACTATCAGATGTAAAACAGATTGATATCTTTCTGCTTAGTCACTTCGGAGGTCTGTCCCCCCGCCTCTTTCCATCCCAAATAAATGACAGTCAGGGTATATAGGCTTTAAGATTCGAAAATTTCATTTAAGTTGAATGGTATTCTTGAATTGTGTATCAATAAACAGACCTTCTAAGACTGAAGGTTTTTTTTTTTTTTGATAAGTAACAGACCTTCTAAGACTGAAGGTTTTACTGTTTGGTACACTATAATCGTCTGCAAAATGACACCATATGCACTTCTCATTTTATAATTTCCAATATAGCTGCCCAATGAGCGTCCTCCAACAATAACGGGATGGAAGATAAGGCCATGGGTTCAAGATCTACAGAGTTTGTGTACAAGATACCAAAAAAAAAAAAAAAAAAAAAAAAGGAATCCAATAAAGCTGGTAGATAAATATACTCCAACAATATTGGTCTCTTGGGCTTACCTATCAAAAGTAAAAAATTAAAATATTCGTGTCTTGGGCTTTGGGACTCGCATCTATTGATTCCCTTTCGATGTTTATAAATTCTCCTGTCTGGTACATAATTTTGAGCTTTCTCTGTACCTTTTTGGCTGCTTCGTGCCCCTTTTTGCACGATGTAGTCTTTATTTAATAATTTGCTTTTACTTATAAAAAAGAAAAAGAAAAAGAAGTTCTTGGACTGTTAAATTGGCTTTGTGACTTTTCTAGTAGGTAAATCTTCTGTGCATAATATCATGGTGTTTGACGCGCTAATTTTAAAGATGTTAACATATAATTCTCTATGCAGGCATTGATCAAGTCCACTAACAGGCTACGGGACTCGTTGCTTCCAAAGGACGAACCAAAGCTGGCTGTTCCTCTTTTGTTACTTATTGCTCAACATCGTTCTCTGTAAGCTTTAGAACTCTAATTGTAATATATTCTTCTTCTTCTTCTTCTTTTTTTTTTTTTTTTTTTTTTTTCTTGGGATACATTGTTGATTACAAAATACCAAGTATCATGGATTGTATATTTTATTACAAGAGGGATAAAAAGTTGCCAAAGCTAATATGGTACACTTGAAAAGTAGTTGTTTATTCACCATTTGAAACCACATAGGACCTGCTATATCATTGAGATTTTGAATATCTTTGATGATTGGTTCCATTTCCCATTTGGAAGTTTGTCTTCCATTACAGATTGTACATACTTCTGCACGTGTAGTGAAGATAATTGTGCCTCTCATGCCTAGTGATTTTAGTGAGATTAGAGCTTCTAAAATGGCCTTACAGATGGTAGTACTTTATTGAGTAGTCCAGCTATAACAGTCATTAACTATGACTTTCCCTTGCTGTTTGTACATCTGACAGCAGCGCCTCTCCATTTTACTACATGAACCATAAAAATTGCCTGTCAGCCATTAAAGAAAGAAAACTGATTCCACTTTGTCAGACTTATGGTTAAGTGATTAAATTCACCATTTCCTAATAGCTTAAGCTTTTGGGACAATCAATAATTTGACATGGTATTAGAGCAGGAAATCTTGAGTTCGATCTCTAGCTTTACTCTACCTTCCATTTAAAATGTTAAATTCCCACTTGTTGGGCCCCCATTTATTATGGGGAAGTTTAGGCCCACAAGTGAGGGGGAGTGTTAGACTTATGGTTAAGTGATTAAATTCACCATTTCCTAATAGCTTAAGCTTTTGGGACAATCGGTAATTTGACACACTTCTCTCCATGGTGTTTGACTCTATAGAGCTCTACACCTCTCAAGAGGGAGCTAAAAATTTTGGTTAAAATTAAGAACACTACAGGCGTAGGCTGAATTCCTTCATAGACTACTTTGGACTACTTTGTTTCTATGAACTCAGTTTGCCCTCAATACGGCTGTGAATGTGGCTGTAAACTGAGACCTGATGTCTAGGTTTTCAGAAATTTTTCCCGCTAAGAAACAAGCCAGGAGCAAATTGTGTTTCAGAGCTAGACCACACTGCCCTTGCCAGTTCACATCTAGCGAATAGGTGGTCCTCTGTTTCATCTTCAAGCACATGGGATAGAGCGTCAGTGATAATATTCTTTTGTCAAGTTCCTACTTGACTGGAAAGTACTTGTTATGCAGTTTCTAGAGGAATACTACTGAGTGTTTTTAAAAAAAAAAAAGAAAGTTAAACCCTCCATAAACTGTTCCAACTCTTGACATTACTTCTACCAGGTTGCTCTTGTGCAACAGGGAATTTATTTTTGTTAGAGGTCAGGCCTTGGTGTGATGGCAAGTACCTTCCATCAAAAGCGACAAGTTGCGGGTTTGAGTCTAGGAATAAAAAAAATTGGGGGGTAAGGCTGCCTACTAATCGTCTCTCCTATACTCCGTAAAAGTGGGAGATTTGTGTAGTGGGTACACCCTTTTCTTTTTAGCATGTATAACCTGTAGGCTTTTCAACTTTTATTTTTTTGGTAACTAAGAGATCTTTATTAAAACTGAGAACTACTTCATTCAAAGAAGATGAAGTAGCCTTAAAAAGTATGTACAAACAACAGAAAAAAGAAAAAGAGAAAGGTAATTAGACAAGCATGTTAGTCGATCAAGGATTCCCAATTTAGACAAGCATGCTTAGGATACTATTAGCTGCTTTCAAGTGGTACAACTCTTTACAGTGTCGTGTCCGTCTAGCAATAGTCAAGAGCCTTGTAGCTCAATTGGTACCTCTTGGTGTTTCCAATGGAGATATCAAGGGTTCAAATCCGTCCTCCCCCATTGTAACTGTCTAACTATAGTTTTATCTATTAAATCACCCAAATTTGAAGGGTGCAGCTGTTGGAATCTGGCAGCTTGAGGTTTTGAATCTTAGCCAGTGTGCATGTGTAACAAGAATAGAGAACCCATTCCCTACCTTCCACTTAGCCTCAGTAAGTACTGACTTTCTGCAGTTCATAATGCTTCTACATTCCCATTATACTTAAACTAATGGTTTGACTGTTCCACATATATTTGCATATTAGGGGTACAAATTAGCTAGCTTCATCTTATCTTATTCCAAGCGTTTCTTGTATTAAAAAAAAAAAAAAATTATTCATGGTTTTTCATTTCTCTTTTGTCCTTTTCCCTCAATATTTTCTTTCCAGGTGATGGGGTGGTTTTATTTTGTACTTTCTGTATACTTTCTGCCTGCCCAAGTTGATTGCCATGAGATTGATTTTATGTCTAGCCCGAGAAAAGGAAAAACAAAAGCTACTAGGATTTACTTCCTGATTCTGTTAATTTCTGCAGGGTTGTCATAAATGCAGATGCCCCTTATATAAAGATGGTTAGTGAGCAGTTTGATAGATGCCATGGTACTCTTCTTCAATATGTGGAATTCCTTTGTAGTGCATTGACACCGGCTTCAGCTTATGCTCAAATGATTCCCTCGCTTGATGATCTTGTCCATCTTTACCACCTTGATCCTGAGGTATGTCTATCTTGTCCATCAGAAACTTTTGTTTTCTTATTATATTTTATTTTCTCTCTCATCCTTAATGCTGTAAAAATACCAAAATTATTCAAAACAGTTTCCTTGGAGTATTATGTTGTTTTTCTGCTTCTGAGTTTGTAACATCCTTATCATGTTTCTCTTTACCCTGCATAGGTTGCTTTCTTAATATATCGCCCTGTAATGAGGCTCTTCAAGTGTCAGGGGAGTTCTGATGTCTTCTGGCCTTTAGACGACAGTGATGCTACAAATATTTCTACTACAAACTTGGATTCTGAACCTACAGAATACTCTGGCAATGTTGTTCTGGATCTTGGCTCCTCGAAGAAGCCTATAATGTAATAATCTCAACCATTGTTATCTTGTTATGCTTGCTTTGAAAACTTATTTCACAGGACAATTTTTATATTTGGGCCACTGTTGTAGGCTACAATTATAAACATGTACAAATATATCATATTTGTATGTTAAGCGTATGGTCTCTTAATTTGCTTGCATTGGGGCATTACTAGGCATGTCATTTGGAATTTTTATATTTTAGATACATTGGAATGCTTTACGTGACCTGTATTTCTTATTACTTCCAACTTGCCTTCTTTTCCTTTCCTCTCAATGGTTACATCATTCTATGCAGTTGGTCTGATCTTCTTGATACTGTTAGAACCATGTTGCCTTCAAAAGCCTGGAATAGCCTATCGCCTGATCTCTATGCTACGTTTTGGGGGCTTACTCTCTATGATCTTTACGTTCCTAGAAATCGATATGAGTCTGAAATTTCCAAGCAGCATGCTGCTCTTAAGGCTCTGGAAGAGCTTTCTGATAATTCAAGTTCAGCAATCACCAAAAGGAAGAAAGACAAAGAAAGAATTCAAGAATCTCTAGATCGCCTGACTAGTGAACTCCGTAAGCATGAAGAAAATGTTACATCTGTTCGTAGACGGCTTTCTCATGAAAAAGACAAGTGGTGGAGTTCCTGCCCTGATACTTCGAAGATCAACATGGAGTTCCTTCAACGTTGTATTTTTCCCCGCTGTACTTTCAGTATGCCAGATGCCGTCTATTGTGCCATGTTTGTGCACACTCTTCATTCCCTTGGAACACCATTTTTTAACACAGTGAACCACATTGATGTTCTGATATGTAAAACCTTACAACCTATGATATGCTGTTGCACTGAATACGAAGCGGGTAGACTTGGAAGGTTTCTGTGTGAGACACTAAAGATTGCATACTATTGGAAGGTAAAGTTTTGTTTTGTTTTTGGTTATTTATTTATTTTTCATTTTCTGCAAAAGTTAGATTTGTTTCCCTTGCAATGGTTTTTTGGAAGTTAACAGCATTTCGATGAAGCAATAAAATTTTATTTCGCACCCCCCCCCACTTTTTTTTGCCCCCAAAATTCTCGTTTTTGACTGGTGCTTTTCTGTTTTTTGACATTGCAGAGTGATGAATCTATTTATGAACGTGAGTGTGGAAACATGCCAGGCTTTGCTGTGTATTATAGATATCCAAACAGCCAACGAGTTACATATGGCCAGTTTGTTAGGGTGAGTTTTTCTTGGGAACACATAACTAAACCTTTAAAACCATGTGAATTTTACAATTGGACTTCACATGTGGGCCCATGAAATGTCTTGAATACACAAATTTGTGAAGTAGTAACAAATTAATATTCCATGGTTGCATCAGATAGTGAGTGTAGTTTTCTCTCATTAATTACTAAAGCTTCTCAAGTTGTAAAAGTGAGGATCAGTTGCCTGTGTTACTTTTGATTCTTTGGCTGATTTGCTTGATTGTTGTAGTTTTCATGCACTGTAGTTTTGTTTTTGCTGTGTCCTTAGCACACTGCCTGTGTGCTTTGGTTCCTTGTGTTATCTTCTTTTTTCTTCAATGAAGTGTTATTTACTTATTTTTTTTTTTAAAAAAGGATCAGAGTTGATTTGACTTTTGATCTTCAATTTTGTGCTTTTCTGGATTCACAAGGGAATCATTACTGTCGGGACTGTTTGATTGGTCAGCAGAGCTTGGTGCTATTAGGTAAAGGTCCCTGAATGTGGTTTTTATTTATTATACATGATTAGTTAGTAATTAAATTGTGGAAAAGTCTGGGTATTATTGTTAAATCCATTATACTACGTCAGTAAGGATGTACTTTTACTTGACCATAACATTGGAGAGAATTTTAACTACAGATAATTTGAGGAGACAGGGAGATTATAATTGTGGATTGGTGCTGCATGTGCAAATCTATGGGTTAGTCTGTGGATTACCTTGTACAACATTTCATTGTTGCTTGGGAGTTTTGGTCACTAGTCCTTTGTTTATTTGGCATAGTTGGGTATTGCCGAATTCCTTGATCATCCTTTTTGCTTCTTGGAAAGGGAAGTTTGGCAACACTAATAGTAGGGACATTTGGGTAGTAGTTCCATTGTATCTAATGTGATGCCTTTGGAGAGAAGGGAATTCCTCGTACTTTTGAAGGGAAAGAGTCAGCGGTGACCCAGCTGAAGTTTCTTTTTCTCAAGGCTGTATTCGAAATTTCGAATGGACAAATCAACAATATTATGCCATTTTCTTTACTTCGGTTCTTGGATATGATATGAAATCCTTGACACTGATTTGTATATTGGTTTCTTTTATGTATGTTTTTTTTCTTTTGGCATCTCCTTTGTATACTCCCTTTGTACTAGGGTGGGACCTCTTTTGAGCGTTTTTACTCAATTCCAGTTACTTATGAAAAGGATGTCATGTTGTATTTTTACACATTAGGGTTAAAATGAGATTATTTTCTTAGGTGTTTGAAGCTGATTGAAGTTAGGCAACAAACCTGTATGTTTATGTTTATGGAATGATTTAAGCTTAGGTTTCCTGGGAGGTTGTCCACGCTTTTATTGGGATCTTTTAGGAGGTCTTTTATGATCTAAATTGTGATGAAGATCAAGCTAAATTTTGATAAAATTCCTGCTGTAAGTCTGTAACATTGATCTCTTTAAGGTGGTCATTAATTTTCTATATGCTGCATTTGCTAGAGAAGTTCCTGATTGAACTCATTTTCAATCTATTTAATTTCTTTCAGTGATATGCTTTTTTGTGCTGAGCATATCCTCGAGGAACTTTGGATGGGTGAAGTATGGAGTTGGAATGTTGCTGTTTGTGTGTGTGTGTATAGGCTAATTTTTTTCAAGTGTTTTGTAATTTCCATGATTGGGATTTAGAGGGGCATGGAGACGACTGGATTCATTATTTTCTGAAATTCTTCTTTGTGGATGTGTTGATTGTATGACATGGTGACTAATTGCAATGGTATGCTTAGTGTTTGTTTGTACTATGGGTGCTTGAGAAGTGTTAATATGAGGCATTTCCCATGGAAATGTATTTTGAATAGCAAGGTACCAAAAAAAGTGGTGTTGTTTGTGTGGACTATAGTGTTGGGAAAGATTTTGGGCATTGACAACCCTATCAAACTAATGGTATGGGTTAATCAGTTCTTTTTGCATCTGTAACGCCAATGGTGAATCTGTGGATTACCTTTTGCTTTATTACCTGGTTGTCAATGACTTGTGGGCCTTTGTTTTTCAGCTTTTTGGGTGCATTATATGATGCGGTCCTAGGTGATAGATGTCTTCTTTTGTTGGATAGGAGGGATGCATAACAGTGCTGTGTGGGTTACTTCTTGTTATATTATGTGGTTAATGTGGAGGGAGTGGAATACTCATATGGAGTGGAGACACCTTTGATTGAACTGAAGTATGTTTTTGTGTGTTCTTTGTTTGAATGGAGTATGGTGATTAGGGGGTTGTCTTATAATTCTTTAGTTGAGTTCACGGAATGTTTGAATCTTTAATTGTAATTCATAGGAAGCTTTTCTTTTAGATCTTTCTTTCTTTTAATATAACTTCTTACATTACATATTAAAAAAGAAGTGTCTTTTTATTTTTATTTTTATTTTTGGTTTATTTTTTATTTTTTGTTTATTATCTTCTTGTTTCTTCAATCTTCTGGTATGTAAAATGGTACTATGACTCTCATCATGTATGCCTTACTGTGATGAAGTGTCTTCTCTGCCACTTAGCTCAAGACTGTTGTTAACTTGTTATTGCTGACAGGTACATTGGAAATGGAGTCAAAGGATAACGCGGTTATTGATTCAGTGCTTGGAATCTACTGAGTACATGGAAATTCGAAATGCTCTTATAATGTTGACAAGGATTTCTACCGTCTTCCCTGTTACTCGAAAGACTGGTATTAACCTTGAGAAGCGGGTAAGAGATACTGCCCTTTTTTCCTCTCTTGAATTACCCAGCTTCTTTCCAGTGAGATATGTAGCATTTTTACACATTCCTACCTTCCATGCAGGTAGCTAAGATCAAAAGTGATGAAAGAGAGGATCTCAAGGTGTTGGCAACAGGTGTTGCTGCAGCTTTGGCTGCTAGAAAGGTATCATGGATCTTTAATTCTGTGCTTATCTGCTCTTTCTTCGACATGGACTAAATATTCTTCCATTTTGCAGCCTTCATGGGTGACAGACGAAGAATTTGGCAATGGCTATCTTGATAGTAAGCCTGCACCATCACTTTCTTCAAAGTCTGCAGCTGGTAATTCAGTACCTGCCCAAAGTAGCTCTGCCATTAAACTTTCTCAAAGTGAACCTGCTGGGGGGAAAACAGTTGCCACAGCAACCCAACATTCTGATTCTGTGAAAGATCATATATTAAAAGCAAAACCAGCAGATGGGAGGTTGGAAAGAACAGAAAGTGTTACAATTGTGAAGCCTGATCCTGGAATTGTAAAACTAAAAGTTGGTTTGTTGGTTAATGGGGCAGATGCCCAGTCATCCTTGCCCTCAGCTACTGTACAATTAGGAATATCAAGGTCAACTGAGAATCCAAAACAAGTGGATGAATCCACAAGAACATTGGATGAAAACATGGCTAAAGTTGCTCCAAAGAACTCTACAGAATCTGAGGTATTATCTGAAATCTTGAGTTTAACATGATTAAACATGCTTCATTCATGCTCAATATTGCTGTCTAATTCAGTGGCATCACTTGCTATTGGATTTATAAGTAGGGTTTTGATGCAAACCCTGATTTTCTTCTCTTTCTTAATGTTATGGTTTCAAAATATACAGATATTTGAAGTGTTGAGATATCAATATTATTATTGTTTTAATTATTTAAAAAAAAAAAAATCATATTTGAATTGTTGAGATGATTTTGGTATGCAATTGGGGTTTAATAGGTGGCATCTCTATAAGAGATGGTAATGGTAGTATGTGCTTCTTAGTTCCCACATTTTGTAATTGCAACATCCCATATCTTTAATGCGCGAGTGTTATTTTGTAATAAGCTTCTTTGACAATGCTGGCTGCATCTCCACTTTTACTTGGAAGTTGAAACTTACACGTCGTGTTTCCACTTATCATTTTCCTCTGCTTTTGTTCTTGTAACTAGGTCCTTACAGACAAAAGTCTTGCTTGTATACTGCTGAAAGAAATATTAAAGTAGTCATTCTTATCAATTAGGGAGAGAAGAAAAGAAACTAGTGAACTACCTCATTATTTTAATGGAAAAATTTGATGTCCTCTGACCTAGAATATGGAATGAAGTATATATTTCTGTGACACTTTGTTGGATCTGCTAGTTAAGTCACACTGCTCATGCACTATTTGGCATGTTTGTTTCTGGATGTTGTGATTTAACATCTAACGATAATCATATTGCTTTTGAATTTTTTATTTGCTCTTATTTTTTCTTCCCTTTCTAATGTTAACATTCCTACGATGACAGTTGAGAACTACAGCAAAACGCTCAACCATTGCTACATCACTTACTAAGCCACCTAAACAAGATCTTGCAAAAGATGATAGTAGATCTGGAAAAGCTGTTGGCAGGACTTCTGGCCCTTCAAGTGGTGACAAGGATCTTTCAACTCATGCATCAGAGGGCAGGCAGGTTGGGCCTACTAATGCTTCCTCTGCAGTCACTGCAAATGGTAACACAGTTTCAGCTTCAGCTTCAGTTAAAGGTTCTACTTCATCTGCTAGAGCACCATCAGATAGTCATGGTAATGAATTAAAGGCAGAGAGTGGAGCTTCCAAGTCTTCTGATATGAGGGTTTCTTCTGTAAAGGAAGATGGAGCTGAAGTTTCTGATGTACGACCTCCTTCTCGTCTTGTTCATTCTCCTAGGCATGATAATTCTGCAAATGCTTCAAAATCTAGTGATAAACTGCAAAAGAGAGCCAGTCCTGCTGAAGAACCTGATAGACTAGGTAAACGCCGGAAAGGGGACTCTGAAACAAGAGATTTAGAGGGTGATGTTCGATTTTCTGACAGAGAGAGGTCTGTAGATCATGGAATTGAGGAACATAGGCCAACAGATAAGCCTTTGGATAGATCAAAAGATAAGAGCAATGAGAGATATGACAGGGACTACAGGGAAAGAGTGGATCGTCCTGACAAGTCCCGTGGGGATGATGTTTTTGCTGAAAAATCAAGAGATAGGTCAATTGAAAGATATGGAAGAGAGCGTTCAGTTGAGAGAGTTCAAGAGAGAGGTACTGATAGGAGTTTTGATAGATTCTCTGACAAAGCTAAGGATGATAGAAACAAAGATGACAGAAGTAAATTAAGGTACAATGATACATCAGTAGAAAAATCTCATGTTGATGATAGGTTTCATGGTCAAAGCTTGCCTCCACCTCCACCCTTACCACCTAATATGGTTCCCCAATCTGTCAATACTGGTAGAAGAGATGAAGATGCGGATAGAAAATTTGGAGCCGCTAGACATACTCAAAGGCTATCTCCAAGGCATGAAGAGAAAGAACGGAGGCGATCTGAAGAGAATTCTGTAGTTTTGCAGGAGGATGCAAAACGTAGAAGAGATGACGATCTTCGAGAGAGAAAGCGGGAGGAGCGGGAGGTGCTGTCAATGAAGGTATGTATTGGCTCTTATTAACTAATGTACTTGTCATTATATCTAAAGTTAGCAATTTGATGATGCAACTGGGCAATTGCCATCCAGATGTTTGATGCACCCCATGATGAACATGATGACTGAATTGAATTTAATTGGTCATGTCAAGGTTATGTGCGTTTTAGTCCAGAAATACATATTTATGTTATTTTGGCTTAATGGACTTGGTCTGGATGCTCATCATGAAGAAATCACTGTGATAAAAAAAACATTTGTGCAACTTGCTTATGTTTGGTTGTTGAATTTGCTGAAGGGTGGACAATCACCATTGGGATACATGGTTTTTGCTCTTAACATGTTATGTATTATGGCATGTATTGCATATCCTACTCTCTTTTATTTATTTATTTTTTGTTCTGGGCCAAAATTAAAACTCAAGCACGAGTATTTATCCAAAAAATATCTCTTAAAACTGAAATTTTGAAATATATTTCACCCTTTTAACCTTATCCAACTTTTAACTAATAAACCTTTGTTAAAACTTGTGTCTGGTAAAGAGCTCTAGAGACTACACTTTCACTTCTCATTCATCTAGGTAAAGTTATCAGGTTGACTTTTTATTGCTTTTTGGTGTTGATTCAGATATTGATTTTGTGGATAATGGTACATCCATGTATTATGAACCTTGGAATGAAACAGCTTTACTTTAAGTGCTGGCCTGCAGCTAATTTGATTGCCATATTCTTAGTGGCTTGTTATGAATTGAATATTATTTTTCTAAGATTTGTACTACTCAAAAAAAAAAATAGTTTTGTAAGATTTCTTTATATTTTGATGTTCCTTGCCACGTTGAGTTCACATGATATTGCATTGTATATTAGTAACCAGCTACTGAGAATATTCTATTGATAGGAGGAATTTTGGCTACCCGTATGCATCTTTTCTTTCTGTATTGTTATAATATTATTTCTGCCTTAACAATCAACATTCTCACCATACTTAAAACATGAATTTGCACTTACTTCTTTAAATGCTGCATTTAGGCAGAGGAGAGGGAAAGAGAAAGAGAGAGGGAGAGGGAGAGGGAGAAAGCAAACCTTTTAAAAGATGACATGGATGCGGGTGCAGCTTCTAAGAGGCGGAAACTCAAAAGGGAGCATCTGCCATCAGGTGAAGCAGGTGAGTATTCACCTGTGGCCCCTCCTCCTCCTCCCCTTGGTGTTAGTGCACAATCATATGAAGGAAGAGACAGGGGAGAACGAAAGGGAGCAATGATCCAGCGCGCAGGTTACTTGGATGAACCAAATCTAAGGATTCATGGTAAAGAAGTTGCTGGCAAAATGACCCGTCGCGAAACGGATCAGTATCCTTAAAATCAACTTTCATGATATCATGCATAATATTCATCTATCAAAAAAAAAAAAAAAAAAAAAAAAAAAAAAAAAAAGGTATCATGCATATATTCATATACAAATGCAAGTAATTGCCAAAACCTGTTTTTAGTCCTGCTGCATGTGTTTCTCCTCTTTTGATTGATAAGTTACATGTGCACCCATTTAGTTTTGAGCCAATGACCTTGCCCTCCATCTTATTATTATGTGAAAAGGAAGTGCAGTAGAGCCATAGCTCATTGGCTGCTGCATGAGGATCTCTCAAGTGTATGGCTCTCTTCAAGATTGACACCTTAGTTTGTCACTTCTCTAACGAGATCAGGCCACATTGAGAATAGTCGATGTTTTCTATCCAGAAAGCAAGTGGTTGAGATATTCACCAAAAAATAAAAGGGTTTGTGGCACTGAACATTTCTGCATAGTTGCAGTGTCTGTGTGTTGTGCTTTGATGGAGTTTGATCGTGACATAACGAATCATTTTGGAATAGAGTTGAGCAGAACCCTGTCCTAAAATGTATTTTTATTTTAAATTTAACCTGTGATTTACATGTTTGCTATTGCAAGTCCTTAACCATGGTCTAGAATGTACGATCGCGAGTGGGATGATGATAAGAGGAGAGTTGAACAAAAGCGGAGACATCGAAAGTGATTTTTGAAAGGCCAGTGGGATGATGCAAATGCTGAACAAAAGTAGAGGCAGGGAAAGTAATTTTTGAAGAGTGAAACGCCCAAGTGCTCATTTAAGGCTTCTTCATTTCTTCCAGTTGATATTACCGAATTTATATTTATTGCATCCTTGTTCTCCACTGGATGGTTATTTGTGCTAGATATTCTATTTTAGTTACAAAATTTTGTTGGCTCCATGAATTAAGAATGGTAATTAGTTCATATCATATGTATAATATTGTAAATAAATGTATTTTACCAAATTTTATTTCTTTCATGTTCCTACAGAGTATTGCCAGAAATGTAAAGAAACAGTTTTGAATGACATTTTTTCTTCATGTTCATTTCTACTTCAAAAAAGGATTCATAGGATCGGCACTGCAACCTATGTTTTTAATGTGTTTGTGCATAACTAGGTGAAGGTCAAGCATTCGAGTCTGTCAGAAAAGCTTATTTTCTTAACATTTCATAAGATTAAAGAAGGGTGAGGTCTATGATCAAAGTAAAATTTTAATCTTTTAACCAGGAATGCGTGAAGATCTTGAGGTTTTGCTTTTGGAGTATATACTGAGAGGTTTATCAGATTGCTAGCAATGTATTTATTTTATTATTTATTTCTACTATTTTAGATTTAGTTGTATGTATTTTCATTATGTATGTGTAGGCAATCAAAGAATACTTTGTATGAACGAATGTCAATCCTCAGTGCCGTAGGATGTGCTTTCGGATTGTATATCTGCATTATAGGGTTGACAGAAAGGATTAAGAGCTTTCGGATTGTATATCTGCATCTTCCATACATTTGTGTTGTCTCCTTGCCCGTTTCTCTTACAATGATCATATTCATACTCATTCCGTTGCCCATAATAATGCTCTGTATGGTTTAGGAAGAGGAAGCTTTGAGCTTTAGAAGCGCATGACTGATTCACGGAAGCTTCTAAAAGAGCCTCCCACCCAACATTTTCACCATCATCAAACGTAATCAACGGCTCCATCTCTTTCTCACAATTTCTTACCAATGCATTATCTTCTTCAAAGGTTTCCCACTTGCCAACAATATCTTCCTTTGGAACTAGTGCTACCTGTCTGTCACCATCTTCCGTTATAGTCCACTCATCAGATGATGACCGTGACATGGCAGGCGATGGCGATGACGATGATTCAGTCATCTGCCACATTCCATTGAGGAAAGTCTCGAGAGCTTGGATTTGTATCTGCGGAATCTGATCAACAAAGGGGTACTCATAAGATCCACATAGTCCCATACTCTTACACCAATCGTAAAACTCACTAAGCTGGTTTGCTTGGACTGCTGCTTTCTTGTAGACACCAAAAGCTGATATGCAACTACGGTATGGCATGTGGAAAAGATTGTCCAACACTGCAACAATCTCCCTTCGGAACATTGTGTAACAAATGAAACTATCGCGAATAATGTGTTTCATAGCCGACCGGACAATGAGGCTTCGTGCTGCCAACCCTGTAGGCCTGCAGTCCATTACACGATCAATCAAACTCTGGAGCTCAGGCAAAATTTGAAGCATTCTTCCAACTTCCTTCATCTTTTCAGGTAAAGTTTCGGGAACTACTTCATTATCTTGATAATCTTTCGCGTTCTTATCAAGGACAAAGCAATTGAGAACTTCGTCTAGTAGTTGAGCGTAGGATCTGATAAAAGCAGTGTAGTCATCAGAGGCAAAAGACGAATCGTCCCGGAAGTGACATGGATAGAGATTGATCAAGCCGTTGGTTCGAGTCCAAAGTATCTCTGATCGAAATGGGCCATCCTCGGGGACTGACCTGAGCAGTCTGTGAAGGAGAAGTAGACATTTGAGAGCAACACGCCAGCACCGAGTCTTGGAAAAACGTTGAGTAAAACCGAGTGAAAACTCTCGGAATGAAGACGGAGAAATGGAGAAGATCTTCAAGAGCTCATGAATGTATTTTTCGGGTAAGGGTAAGTCGTCTGGAGCTGTGGCTTTTATGATGATTAACTCAACGTCGCAAAAGCCAGTTACCGTAGCAATCTTAGCGTAACTCACGTGGCTGTGCTCTCTTAGAGCTGTGAAAACCTGCCGGAATCGCCTCATCATGTTGCCTCTCAGACGAGAGAGAGAGAGAGAGAGAGAGAGAGAGAGAGAGAGAGAGAGTGATTGGTGCAAGAATGGAGGGACGGCTAGAGTGATTGTTTCGAAATAGAAGCATAAAAATTGTCGATATTAACAATATATGACTGTATATTCTGTTGTTAAACTCTGACGAGAGAGAGAGAGAGAGAGAGAGAGAGAGAGTGATTGGTGCAAGAATGGAGGGACGGCTAGAGTGATTGTTTCGAAATAGAAGCATAAAAATTGTCGATATTAACAATATATGACTGTATATTCTGTTGTTAAACTCTGAATCGTTGGGAGCATCGAAGCTACTACAAGAAAGTTATTTGTGTTTACCGAAAGCCAGAACTCGTTGTTGTCATTTCTGTCGGATGAACTTGGACAATGCATAGCACCTATTCTTTTTTGTGGCTGTCCCACACAAATAAGGGCTACAGCTATAGATCAACATTATCGTCCCCTAGTTGGAAAGCCTGGGATTTGGATGCTACGCCCATTGCACAAATATTCCATTTTAAACTTAGGATATTTAATAAGTAAAAATATTATATGGCAAGTTCTGTCATATGTCATAAATATTTTTCAGTTTAAAATTTGAATATTTTATAAGGAAAGAGAAAAAAAGAATATATAGCAAATTCTGACATATGTGGAGTTTGATACTTTGAATAAGAGATATGAGATTCGATGCTCACCTACACCAAAAATTAATTTGTGTCTTGATATGATGATAAAAAGTAATTATTATAAGCCGAAACCATAAGTTGAAACTATCTCTACCAGAAATGTTAGTTTTTTTTTTTTTTTTTTCTTCATTTTAAACTCTGGATATTTTATAAGAAGAGTAAAAAGAATACATAACAAGTTGTAATTGGTGAAGTAAAAAATATAGCACAAAAGGCGGGACAAAGAATTTGTATTCTTCTTGTATTATGCAATTACCACATTATGTGAAATATAAAATTAATCTGGTGTTTTTAAAAAACTCTTTTTTACTTTTTTATCTTATCAAAATTTATATTTTATATACATGTGGTAATTGTAGGGTGCAATAACTATTGCACCAGATTTCAATCCCAATGAATGATTTTTATTTTTTATTTTTAAGGGGATAAAGGTTAGTGGTATAAAAAATTATAAATTTCTGAAATTGTTTGAATAATTATTGACATAAGAAATACCATTGTAATGAATATTTCATTTATTTCACAAAAGATTGTATTGCATTTACAAATTTGAGGAAACCTTAGTCTCATTTTTGTTGATATATATATATATATATAAATGGTAAATATATATTTTTTGAGGGAAATATAAATGGTAAATAAGAAGCTGTGAAAGCTATGTGAACATGACGTTGTAATTTTTATAATTTTATATTTATAAAATGACAAGTAATGTAACATGAATGTATTAGAAAGTTTAGGGGTTGAGAACCTTAATATATAGGGCGCATTTATGATAATCGGTAATGGTCCGTTTGGATTGAGAAGAAAGGGGAGGGAGTAGAGTAGAGTAGATTTGGTCCAAAATTAGCTAATTTTTAGCTAATTTTACTCTACTCTCCCTCCTTCCCCCCTCAATCTAAACGGGCCCTAAATGAATGTGGTGAGACATGAGTAAAATCAATTTTAGGAACTTCTTGCGAAGAGATTTGGCAAAATATTGGTTCTCAGCAAGTTTGTTATCACTTTCTTGTGGCTGTAGTGTTGGAGAGAGATAATTTAAAAATCAAATTTAGTGGTAATTTGACAAAAAAAAAAAAAATCCGAAATAAGATAGGAAGGCAAAACTAGGTATTAGGTTTAGTTACTCCATTTTGAGGTTGGTTTTAGTCGGTTTGGGTCATTGGGTGCGATTGTTTGGTTTGAATGGTTTGGTGAACGCTCTTGTTTACTATCCAATTGTTCAATCTTTAACTCTTTTTTTTATTTATTTAAAAAACGAAGAGAAAAAGTCCCAAATTCACTTGCCTAAAGTCCCAGAAAAAGCCCAATTGGTTCATTCTTTTTATTTTTTATAAACTAGCAAAAGCAACTGATAAAACAATGATATCAAAAATTGAAGTCATATTATTAGATGGGTAAGGGTTAGCCCAGTGCACTGGAATCAACATGACGTGGACACGTGACAAAAATTGAACACATGTTTGTATCGTGTCAGCTCCTGTACACTAGAGCTAACTTGTGCCCTTATTATATAGGTTGCAGCAACCATACTCTTTTTTCAAGTTTGAGCTGACATGTAGTGTGCAAACATGGAATATATGAAACAACTTATTGATAGAAAAGGTTCAGCTCCATATATGTTTAGAATTATCTTGCTCCAACTTATAAGGTATTAATTGAAGAGACTATTTATACATAGTTTTAGTCAATTTTTTTTTCAATGAGTCGTGTAACTTATTTAAATAATAGACATAAATAGTGTTATAATTCGTCATGTAATGGGTTGAAAAGGATAACTCAAAAATTTGTCCTTGTCGATAAATATGGTGAAAATCTCTCATTAATTTCATCTCTCACAAAAGCCGAGTAATTTGGCTGGATAAAGTAGTTCTAGTACAACTTTTTTTTACTACAACTTTGACACCATATAATTTTGATGTAGCAAACTGTGAGTGACTGTTTATAACTTTCACATAAACTAGCCATTTTTTCCACCATTCACACTTTGTCATATTACAATTGTAACAAAAAAAAAAGTTTTCTGAGTGGATATTATTCAAACATGAGTTTATGGGCAACTATATGATATGTATATTATTCAAACATGAGTTTATGGGCACTATATGATACGGGGAGTTTTTTTTTTTTTTGGAGGAAACGAGGACGGAGAAAAAAAATGTATGGTAGAAGTTGTGAAAGGTACGTGAACATGATGCGATAATTATTATTATAATTTTTTTTTAAAGAAACAAACACACACACATACACAAGGGAGAGGGAAAGGGGTTTTAACACAAAGGTACACCACAACTCCACTAAAAGAGTTAAAGATTGAAAAATTGGACAGTAAACAGGAGTGTTCACCAAACCATTCAAACCAAACAATCGCACCCAAACTGACTAAAACTAACTTCAAAATGGAGTAACTACACCTGATAGCTGGTTTTGCCTTCTTAAGTGGATATTAAGTCTTTATATTTATGAAATGAAAACTCACGTGACATGTATTAGAAAGTTTAGGGGTTGAGAACCTTAATGGAATTCATTATGATCGGTAAATGCATGGGGTGGAGAAATGAAATGAGTATCTAAAATCAATTTTTGGAAGTTCTTGTGAATATAATATAAGGGAAAGTTATTAGGTACTCCTAGAGTATCATAAATGCATATTTCCCCCTCTCACATGAATGGTGGGTCCTACCATGAATTTAATTAATGGGACCCACCATTCATGTGAGAACCTTAATGGAATTCATTATGATCGATAAATGCATGGGTTGGAGAAATGAAATGAGTATCTAAAATCAATTTTTGGAAGTTCTTGTGAATATAGTATAAGGGAAAATTATTAGGTACTCCTAGAATATCATAAATGCATACTCCCCCCTTCACATGAATGGTGGGTCCTACCATGAATTTTGATGATCCCTCGAAAATCAGTGGGTCAAATAATCCGGATTCTGGTGTTGGGCCTGAAAAGAAAAGAAAGACAATCAAAGGTGACCGGTGGGGACCCGGTCAAAGATCCTCCGATGGTAAAGTCAGTGAGTTGAAGTTAAAAGAGAAAATACTTTTGAGAACTTTTTTAGGAAAAATGTGCGAATGAATTACCTTTTCGTAGAGAAATGTTTTTATAGTGCACATTGAACGGTTATTCGCTCTATAAAATGTTCCTTCTGTTGAGAAATTCGTTAAAGTCAGAGGTAACTTTCATAACTTCCATGGTAGTTATTTTATCTGGAACGATGCCTCATCTTGGCTTGTGGAGGCCTTGGTTCACAGGTAAAAACTACCTTTGCCAAAAAGACTTCTCATCCGTCTGTCATTAGGGACGGACGAGGCCCCGTCCGTCCTTCATTAAGGATGGACGAGGCTTTAATAGGACGGCTCGTCTGTCCTTTACTGGGGACAGACGAGGCTTGCTGGGACGACTTTGTCGTGCCCTATCCCTTTCTTTCTTTGGACGATGTGTGTGGACGAGACTGGAAGATGGCTTTTTCTCCAACACCATCAGTTGCCCTGTGTCCACATGGGTTGTTCAACGAATTGGGTGACTTGTTGACAGGTCTTTAGACGTACATATCTGGTGTCAATTGAATAATATGCCATGTGTCAATATTTTATTGGAGATTAGTCTCGTCGATTCAATTTTTCAAGGTAGGTGCCACGTGTCACTCTCGTATTGGGTGTGTCATTTTAAATGCTCAACTCAACACCCTATAAATAGTGGAATGCCCCACTTAACCTTCCTCATTCCTGAAATTTCCTTCTTTGACATCTAGCGTCCATAGCCTCGTCTAAGAGTCCTCCATCTAGAGTCCTCGTTCGTCTAGAGCTAGGTATTCTTCTTCCCTTCGTCTTTGGCTTTAAGTTTCTTTTATCAAAAATGTCAGTTACTTCTTCGTCCGCTGATAGTATTGATAGGGATATAGACGAGTATTATGACAACAGTAGTGAGAAGTCTAGCTCAAGTAGTACTAGTGACGTCAGTGGAGGAAACATGGACGAGGACTATTCCTCTGGGGCCCCTGGGTTCCTCTTGAAGTACTCCAGGAACAAGTCAGGAGAGCTTCTGGCTCTCAGGCTGAGTCTCCGTCCAATATTCCCTCGTCTAATTCGATGGACGAGGAGGAGAATGTCTTTAGTTGCACTGTAGGCGTTCATTCTAAGACGAATGAACAAAGACTTAACAATCTTAAAGTTTGGTACCAAATTTCGGACGAGTTTAACCCTAGGTTGCCTGTCTGCGGAGAGTGGTGTTGTAATCCCCATTTTGGAATTGGTGTTTATGAAGCTTATTTTCTAGGTGGTCTTAGGTTCCCATTGAATGCATTTGTTAGAGAGTTGTTAGTCAGGTTAGGTTTAGGTGTTTGTCAATTTAATCCCAATGCGTGGAGACCAGTTATCTCCATGCAAATTTTGTGGAGAGAAGTTTTTGGTGGGATCGTCCACTCACTGTGGACGAATTCCTTTATTGCTATAAGCGTTCTGAAATAAGCCAATCCGAAGGTTTTTGTCAGTTCACTGCCAAGGCAAATGATTGTAGGTTAATCAAGTCCTTAACTTCGTTTGATAGGAAATGGAAGACAGAGTACATCTTTATCTCTGGTTTTTGGGCAAGGAACCCTGTGAACGTTGGCAGGGATCCCTTCCCTCCATATACTGGGGACTTGGGGAACCTTCGTCCTGAAGGTACGTCTCTCCCCCTTATTTACCTTTGTCTCTCTCTTTTTTTTTTCTTTTTTTTTTTTTTTTTTTTATTTCTGTTACTTGCAATTTCTAACTTTCGCTTACTGTTTTGCAACCATCAAACATCCATCCTTAAGTAAATTTCTTTGTGACTGCGTCCATCGGGCTCGTCTTCACCCAGACAAAAGTTTTCGTTCTCTAGTCACTTTGAGACGTCTTGCCAAGTGGGGTTTTGGTCCTGAACCGTCGAACGAAGCTATTGCACACGAGGTCATTGTGCCCAAAAGTAAGTTTGAAGGTTTTCCCTTTTTTTTTTTTTTTTTTGAAAACTCTATGTTATTCATTCCTTATCCGTCTATCATCTCAACTTAGGAATGTCAACAATGAAAGGAAACAAAGGGAAGGAAGTTGTGGGTGAGGGAAAACGTCCTGAAGTTCAGTCTCAGGACCGTCCTGAGGTACAAACACAAGTTTGTCCAACGGCTGGAGACAAAAGGAAATCCTTACCAAAGAACCTCGATTTAGAGGAGCTGCCTAGTCGTCGAGACAAAAGAGTGAAGCACAGCTCGTCCAAAGGAATTAAGCCTAAGGCTCCCCAGTCTCAGCTTCCTATTCAGATAGTTGAAGTGGATTCGTCCACTCCAATAGAGTCCTCCCCGTCCAAAGCTCCTTCATCCAAGGTTCCTTCGTCCAAGTTTACTGCACTTGGCTCGTCCCAGCCTTCTGAAAAGTCTTCTTCAAACATCATTGAGAATGAAGATCTAGCCTGGGAGAGATTTCAGCTGGCCGTCCTGGACGAAGATATAAATGCTTGTTATGACATGGGCTTGAAGGAGTTTGAACACTTTGGCCTCTATGATCTCTTTAAAGTATGTTCATATTCCTTTCTCGTCCTTATGTATTTAACAACTTTTCTTCATTTAACCCTTCTTTGTCTTCACCTTTCTATAGGCCGTGTCCAAATTTATAGCAGCGTCTAGACAGGCAACAGAACTGGACAGGACGAGGATTCAGCTAGAGACAAGAATTCAAGAAGTGAACAATGACTGCAAAAGATGGGCTGGGGTAACTGCCAAGGCTAAGGAAGAAGTTGCTGAGCATCAAAAGCTGACTAAGGGGCTAAAGACGGATGTATCAGAAAAAGATATTTGTATTGACCATTTACATAAGGCAAATGAAGAGCTGAGCACTCGTCTCTCCAAGGCAAAAGAGGACGTTATGGCTGAATTTAAGTCGTCCAAAGCATATACGGACGTCCTGGATCGCAATTACGCAGCTGGTTTTGACGACTTCAGAATGGATGCTATTGAAAACTTTCCTGAAGTTGACTTTAGCTCAATCAAGCTCAACCTTGCTGCCAATACTAGTTCTCTTATTCAGACTGGGTCGGATGACGTCAATGTTGAGGACGATGCTTCAACTCTACCTCCTCAGGACGCTTCCAATGCAAATGCTCCCTAGACTTAGAAACTTGTAATGTTGTTTTGTTGTTGTGTGTTTTTTTGTTTGGTCCATTGTTTTTAGGACCTTTTCATGTATTGTTAGTACATTCATCTCATCCAAAGTTTTAGGACGAGTTTCTAAACAAGTTTAATCTTTCAAGGGTGTTTAAACGTTGGTCGTTTACCTTTAACGATTTGAATGAATGCTACTATTTCTCTTTTACATATGTAAGGACGAGATTTTTAACCTCATACTGTGCTTGACTTCGTCCATATTTCATACATAAATTTTCATCATTTTTACTGGAATTCCACCATATGAAATTGTAACCATTAGCATTGCCTATCCTTTGACTTGTCTGATTTTTAGACTTAATGAGGATAAAACCTTACCTTTCTCTCGTCCATATACTGGACTGTTTTAGGTCTTTAAGACAATTGTCTAAGCATTTCCTCATGTATAGCCCATATGTGAATTATACTTTACTATAGTTTGCTTGTGTGGACGAGTATGCCTTGGGCTTACTATAGATTGCATAGGCTTTGTTTCGTCCATTTCTTTGGACGAGCATGCCTTGTGTAAATGGACTTTGCTTCGTCCATTTATTTGGACAAGCATGTCTGGGGAAGTTTAGACGTTACATCTCCGCGTCCAGAGAATTTTCTCGCCTTTAGTTTTTAGTAAGATAAAGATCAGTAATTCACACAACATTATGTACATAACATAAGATATTGTTCACAGACGAGGCATACACAGGTTCATGCCTTTAGGAAAATAAATACAAAGCAAATCATAACTTTGTCCATAACTTTAATAAAAATAACAAAGCAACACTATAAATACTTAAGCAAACCAACTTGTGCATATAGACAAGTAGATAAACGATTTGCAAGCTCGTCAAGGCTGGCCTTTTACTGGTAATACCTCCTCAGGTGCTCAATATTCTAAGGATGCTCCAATTTCCTCCCGTCTAGGGTTTCCAAGTAGTAGGATCCTTGCCTTTTACAATTAACAACTCTATAGGGACCTTCCCAATTAGGACCCAGTTTCTCATGAGCTGAGTTCTTGGTTGCCAAGGAAACCCTTCTTAGGACGAGATCTCCTATGTTGAAGCGCCTCGGTTTTACCATTGCATCATGCTGCCTAGCCATGAGGTTCTTGTATTTCGCTGTTCTTTGCTCTGCATTTGTCCTCACCTCATCAATTAGATCTAGGCTTAGACGAAGTTGTTCCTTGTTATCCTTGCTCTGATATGTCATTACTCTGTGGTTGGCCATATGCACCTCTGCAGGTATGACTGCTTCGGTTCCGTATGCTAGCTTGAAAGGGGTTTCCCCTGTAGGTGTTCTCGCTGTTGTCCGGTATGCCCATAGAATACCTGGTAACTCGTCAGGCCATACTCCCTTAGCCCCTTCAAGCCGAGTCTTGATGATTTTCAACAAGGATCAGTTTGTAACTTCAGCCTGGCCGTTTGCTTGTGGATGGGCGGGTGAGGATTAGTGATTTTGAATTCCAAAGTGTTTACAGAAGTCTTTGAAAAGTGCATTATCAAACTGTCGTCCGTTATCGGATATCAATACTCTGGGTACCCCAAATCTGCACACAATGCTCTTCCATACAAAATTCTTGATATTCTGTTGCGTGATATTAGCAAAAGGCTCTGCTTCCACCCATTTGGTGAAATAATCGATGCCAACCACTAAAAATTTCATTTGCCTTGTGCCCAATGGAAATGGACCCAAGATGTCTAGCCCCTATTGTGCAAAAGGCCATGGGGCCATCATTGGGGTAAGATACTCCGATGGTTGTCTGGGAACATTACTGAATCGCTGGCATTGATTGTAGGCTTTGACATATGCCTTAGCATTAGCTTGCATGTTTGGCTAGTAGTATCCTGCACGGACGATCTTATGGACTAGTGACCGAGCTCCTGAATGGTTACCACATGCTCCTTCATGGACTTCTCTCAACACGTAGTTCGTCTCGTCGGGAGCTAGACATCTAAGATAAGGTTGAGAAAAACCTCTCTTGTATAGCACTTCGTTCATTAGAACATATCTAGCCGATCTTACCTTCAGCTTTCTAGCTTTGTCCCTCTCTCCTGAGAGCCGTCCTTCCTTCAAATATGATAGAATTGGGGTCATCCAGTTTTCTCCACTCTGTACTTGCAGTATCTTTGGGATATCTACACTTAGTATGTACTGAATTTCGTCAAACTAGTCTATAGCTTCGTTCGACGAGGCTTCTTTCGCTAAGGTGTCAGCCTCCATGTTCTCCTCCCTTGGGATTTGGACAAAGTTAGCTTTTTCGAACTTTTTCATTAGGCGCACTACCCTATGAAGGTACTTCTTCATCCGGTCTTCTTTAGCCTCAAACATCCCATTTACCTAACCCATGATCAATTGAGAATCCCCCAAGACGAGTATTGACCTTGCCTCTATAGACTTAGCCAACTCCAGCCCTTTAAGGAGGGCTTCATACTCAACTTCATTATTTATTGTCTGGTATTGCAGCTGAACTCTATATTTTAACTTGTCTCCTTCTGGGGATTGTAGGACTACACCTATTCCTCCTGCGTATTGTGTAGACGAACCATCCATATAGATAATCCATTTCTTCTCATCCTCCACCTCACCCAATTCATTATAACTCGTGGTAAACTCTGCTATGAAATCTGCCAGAGCTTGAGCTTTTATGGCAAGTCTTGGTTGATATCTGATATCAAACTCACTGAGTTCGACAGCCCATTAGATCAATCGTCCTGCAGCTTCCAGCTTGTTCATTGCTTTCTTCAGCGGGTAATCCGTCATGACATTAATGACATGAGCTTGGAAGTAATGCCTTAGCTTCCTAGAAGCTATTACTAACGCAAAGGCCAATTTCTCCATTAGTGGATACCGTCCTTCGGCTCCCCTCCACGCTTTACTGGTGTAATAAACAGGTCTTTGCACCTTGTCTTCTTCTCTCACCAGCGCTGAACTTACGGCATGTGGGGTGACTGCTAAATACAAGAACAATTCTTCCCCCAGGATGGACGAGCTTAGTAAGGGGGTTCTAATAAGATACGCCTTTAAGTCTTCGAAAGCTTTCTGGCACTCGTCAGTCCATTCAAAGGCTTTTTTAAGAACTTTAAAAAATGGCAAACATTTGTTAGTAGCTTTAGAGACAAACCTGTTAAGGGCAGCAACTCATCCGGTGAGGGACTAAACTTCCTTAATATTTCGCGGGGGCTTCATATCTAGGATTGCTTGGATTTTATCAGGATTCGCTTCAATCCCTCTATGGGAAACCATGAATCCAAGAAACTTCCCGGATGATACTCCGAAAGCACATTTGCTGGGGTTTAACTTCATGTGGTACTGCCTTAACGTATCAAATGTCTCCTGCAGATCATCTAGATGCTTTTCTTCATCTTGGCTCTTCACTAGCATGTCATCTACGTAAACTTCTACATTCCGTCCGATTTGTAGAAGAAACATGTGGTTAACCAATCTCTGATATGTTGCTCCTGCGTTCTTTAAACCGAAGGGCATCACCTTATAACAGAACAAACCTTGATTGGTGATAAAGGATGTCTTCTCTTGGTCTGCCTCGTCCATCTTTATTTGATTATATCCTGAGAAAGCATCCATGAAACTAAGCAATTTGTGGCCTGCAGTAGAATCCACCAATTGATCAATGCGTGGCAACGGATAGCTGTCCTTAGGGCAAGCCTTGTTTAGATTAGTAAAATCTACACACATCCTCCACTTGCCGTTCGCCTTTTTGACCATTACCACATTAGTCAGCCAATCTAGGTAGTACACTTCTCGTATGAACTTTGCTGCCATTAACTTCTGAACTTCATTTTTAATAGCACTATCTCTTTCAGGAGCAAACACCCTTTTCTTTTGTCGCACTGGCTTGGAGGAAGGACATATGTTTAAACAATGGGTGATGACACTAGGATCTATACCCGGCATATCTTCGTGGCTCCAAGCATATACATCAGTGTTTTCCTTCAGAAATTGGACGAGGTCTTTTTTAATCTTTTCGTTAAGATCTGCCCCAATCCTGGTATACTTCTCAGGATTGTTTTCTTCTAAGGGAACATCTTCCAAGACTTCGGTAGGTTCTGCCACAACTTTCTTTTCTTCAATATTCATGGTCTGGACTTGTTCGTCCATGGCCAACATGGCCAGGTAACATTCTCTTGCTGCTAGTTGAACTCCTTGCACTTGTCCTACTCCATGCTCTGTTGGAAACTTGACTGACAAGTGGTAGGTAGACGTAACTGCTTTCCATTTATTTAAAGTCGGTCTCCCAATTATAGCATTATAAGAGGACGAGCAATCTATTACCAAAAAATTCACATCTGTGGTTAACTGTTGTGGGTGTGCCCCCACCATTACGGGCAATGTAACAGTGCCTACAGGCTGTACTTTCATTCCTCCGAAACCTACTAAAGGTGACTACATTGGACGAAGTTGGTCTCGTCCAACCCTCATTTGTTGGAAAGTTGGATAATATAGAATGTCTGCCGAGCTTCCATTATCTATCAGCACTCTCCTAGTTGTGTAACCAGCAATGAGCACGGTAATAACAATAGCGTTATCGTGAGGGTGATGAATTTTGTTAGCATCCTCGTCCGTGAAAGTGATCGCTTGTTCGTCCGTGGACTTTTCCCTTGGTGATCGTCCAGAGAGTTGAACACTCTGCACTACCTTCAGGTATGCTTTCCTTGACTTCGACGATTGGCCTGTTGAACTTCCACCAATGATAACTTTTATCTCTCCGAGCGGTGGTCGTGATGATTCCTCTACCTTTCCCTTCAATCTCTCGTCCTTGTGGTCTCGTTCGAGGAAATTTCTCAACTTGCCTTGCCTTATAAGATTCTCAATTTGCTGCTTTAAATCAAAGCACTCGTCCGTGTCATGTCCATGGTCTTTGTGAAAGTGACAATACTTATTTCTGTTGCGCTTATTGGGATCTCCCTTCATCTTTTTCGGCTACTTTAGGGAAGGCTTATCCTTGATTTGCATAAGGACTTGTTCAAATGGCATATTTAACAGAGTATATTGCTAGTTGCGTGCTGACGGGCCTGTCTTCTTGTCCCGGTCTTTCTTGTCGTCTGTCCGTCCCTTCTTTGGACGAGGACCTTGTTTCAAGTGGTGATTTGTCTCCATTTTCTCTATTCTTTTTCTCTTCTTGGCTATAATCGCATCTTCTGCATTCATGAAGTTTTGAGCTGAATGAACGAGTTCGGCCATGGTTTGTGGCTCTTGCTCATAAAGTTTATGGATGAACAAATCCGAATGAACTCCGTTGTGAAAAGCTGTCAACAGTAATTTGTCATCCATCTCATCCACTGTTAGGGCTTCCTGATTGAAACGAGTGATAAATGAACGCAAACTTTCATTTTCCCCTTGTTCAATTGTTAAGAGACTGGAAGTAGAACGTTTGTGTCTCTGGCCCTCTATGAAGTTATTGACAAACAACTTGCTTAATTCTTCGAAAGAACTTACTGAGTTTGGGGATAATTTGCTGAACCACACTCTGGCTGGACCTTTGAGAGTGGTAGGAAAGGCTCTACACATGATTTCATCTGGAACCCCTTGGAGATGCATAGTGGTTTTGAAGGTGGTAATGTGGTCAAAAGGATCTCGATTCCCATCATATGAATCTAAGAAGGCATTTTAAATTTTGGTGGTAGGGGATGGCCATTGATGAAAGCCGTAAAGGGAGAATCAGTTCTATGAACCAAATCCTCTACTGGGTTTGCCCTTCTCATATTCTCCTTCATTTCGTCCATGGCTTTCCTCATCTGATCCATCTCCTTCTTCAAATGAGGTACCCTTCGTGAAGTGGTACCCCTTGATTGACTTCCATGTTGAACATTCTCCCTGTCTTCTTGACTCCGAGTCTGTCCTTCATCTTCATGCTCTTCAAGTGTCTGCCTTTTCAGGTTAATCTCTCTCCGTAGTTCTTGGTTCTGGCAATTTAACTCCGCCATCGCGGCCGCCATAGAGTGCATGTGTTGAATAGAAGATGCCTGCATAACTGGCACAGATTGGTGATCGCGGTGAGGATTACTTGATGCATCCCTGCTTTCTTCGTGAGTAGGACTGGTAGCCCTCGATCTAGTCCGAACCATTACCCTTTTATCTTGGGAAAACAAATTGTACAACAATTATAATGGTTTTTTCCCACAGACGGCGCCAACTGATGATCCCTCGAAAATCAGTGGGTCAAATAATTCGGATTCTGGTGTTGGGCTTGAAAAGAAAAGAAAGACAATCAAAGGTGACCGGTGGGGACCCGGTCAAAGATCCTCCGATGGTAAAGTCAGTGAGTTGAAGTTAAAAGAGAAAATACTTCTGAGAACTTTTTTAGGAAAAATGTGCGAATGAATTACCTCTTCGTAGAGAAATGTTTTTATTGTGCACATTGAACAGTTATTCGCTCTATCAAACATTCCTTCTGTTGAAAAATTCGTTAAAGTCAGAGGTAACTTTCATAACTTCCATGGTAGTTATTTTATCTGGAACGATGCCTCATCTTGGCTTGTGGAGGCCTTGGTTCACAGGTAAAAACTACCTTTGCCAAAAAGACCCCATCCGTTTTTCATTAGGGACGGACGAGGCCCCGTCCGTCCTTCATTAAGGACGGACGAGGCTTTAATAGGACGGCTCGTCCGTCCTTTACTGGGGACAGACGAGGTTTGCTGGGACGACTTTGTCGTGCCTTATCCCTTTCTTTCTTTGGACGACGTGTGTGGACGAGACTGGAAGATGGCTTTTTCTCTAACACCATCAAATTTAATTAATGGGACCTACCATTCATGTGAGAGGAGAGAGTACACATTTATAGTACTCTGGGAGTACACAATAATTTTCCTACTATAAGATATAGAAAAAATTGAAAATTAACGGTCGAAAAATTTCAACATTCAAAATCTTTAATAAAATAATTTAAGAGCTAAAAAAAAAAAAAAAAAAAAAAAAAAAGGGAGAAAAGCAAATGTTTCTATGCAGGGGGCAGAGCTACATGGTTGGACACACCCCCCCCCCCCCCTCAAAATTTGTAAAATATATTGCTATATATAAATATTTAAAATTTTAATAATTAGTCTACAAAAATGTGACTTGGACCCTTCAAATATTTGACTTAATCCAATGATACTCTTAAAAAAAATTGTCCAGTTGGTCTAGTAATTATGGAGAATGTTTTTTTTTCCTCACATTCATTTTTTACTATAAAATGTGTTTTTGTGCCTATTAAAGTTTTTGATTATTCATGTTTTTGAATACTTTATTAGTTCGATTGAAAATTTTTTACTCACTTTGGTAGACAATTTGGTACGTAACTTATATTAAAAATGAAAAATTTAAGGTGTTAAATATTAGCATTGATATATCATATTGAATAGGCTATAATAGATACGGAAGCGGAAGTGGAAGCGGAAGCGTAAAGTATAGAACATAAGAACACGAGGGTTACGTGGTTTAAACTAGCTGGCCTATGTTCATGGAGGAAACTCTAAAGGGCTACATCTTTAATATATGAAAGTGTAGTAAAAATCTTGTGTTACAATGAACCATAACATGAGTATATACAGTAGGATAAACCCTAAACTAATAGACTTCTAGTATAAGTAGAAGGCTTGACTTGCATACATAGAAGTTTTGGGCTTGGGCCTATGCTATTGGGTTAATATATCTCTAATATAAGAATTCACTATAGAAAATACAAAGTTATGTGTGTGTATAGATGTCTATATTTATACATGTGTATGAAAGTTTGTATAGGCTAATAAATTGACCTCCAAACAAAAATTTCTGGCTACACCCCTGTTTCTATGGCATAAAGAAGCATATTCTAATGTGGAACTCGTTTCAGAATGTCAAAAGGTGCTGTTTTGATATCTGAAGACTAATCTAACAATGGGTTATGTGATGTCATAAAATGATCAAAATTATGGATGTTAAGTACAGCTCTTTGTTCCTTTCTTTTGTGATTATTCTTGAATTTGAAGTTGGTTATACTGTATGATGATACTTTTACTGTTTTCCAATGCAAAAGTTTGCTAAGTAGACTGTGTCATGTGTTGATTTTTTCTTGAACTGAATTTTCACTTTAATGTGCTTCGTTTTATTATTACCAAAAACAAAGAAAAATGTGCTTTTCAATTGTTAACAAAAAGAGAACTAGATCTGAATGTTTCAGTTTTGTTTCTGGTTCTGGTGTAGATCGACAATGTGGCCGAGATTAAGTGGCTTTCATAATTCGTTGACGTTTAAGAACTTTTTTCTCAATTAAAGGAGTGAATTGAAGCACTGTGTTGTCAATTTTTGGCTTATGCATAAGATGTGGCAAATGTGGGGTTGGTTTGGATTCGTGTCGGGTCAATCGGGTTGTGGGTCAAAATGAGTTGAGGTAAAAAATGGGTCATTTTAAGCAGGTTAAGAATGGGTTGAGTCAATCGAGTTGAGGGTCGAGTTGGGTCTGGTCTACTTGTATTTTTTCACATTAATTTTTTTTAAGAAAAAAAAAATTTATTTGCCATTTGGAAAGTAATATAGAAAATTACTTGATGTAAAATATATCACTTTGAATTCACTACTCATATCAAGAATGAGCTCAGCTATACAAATTAATACTTGTTCAATAATTTTAAAATTATACAAATTCCAACATTACTAACCAAAACAAAATAGCACAAAAGATAATTAAAACAAACACACAAGTTTCATTTCTACACAATATTAAAACATAAAACAAAATTACAAATGCCTTATTGGATAACTAATTTGACAAAGTGTAGACATTCAATTTTGCACCCATGATTTAATTAAGGAGAATGACTGAAATGACCATCCGTGTTCCCAAAAAAAATCATGATTGTATTACATGCATTAATTTGTTCATTGCATATCATAAAAATTATCTTGAAGTTCTAACAGTCACGAAGGTATGCTTGGTTTCCAAATTTGACTGTCAGATCGAAAGATATCGCATGATCAAGCTTGCATGGTCAGCATGCATTGTGTCTAGGTAGAGTTGACAACGCATGATTAATTCAAATTAATTTTGATTGACTAAACAATTAAAATTAATTAAATAATTTTGTGATTGGTTGATAACTAGTGTTCAAAATAGGATTCCTTGCATGGGAATAAAATGGATAATTGGATAACAATAAAATTGTGGATAATCTAGACTTTATCAAGATTTATTTTAGAATATTTATCTACAAGATAATTGTTGTTGAAAAAACCTGAATTATCGAGAAAAGAGTTAAAAATTTTAGAATACAGATTGAAAACACGTTTAAGTGCAAATCTCAACTCAAAACACACCTGAACACGAAAGCGTGATTAGCATCTAAGAGTGTCATTCGGCACTTTTGGAGTGTTGATCGGCACTTTCAAAGTGCTGAATGGCACCTATGAGGGCTTTAGCTTGACGGTCTTCGGGTGACGATAAAACACATATTTTTAGACTTTATCGCAGAAGGATGCATCCCGGTTCGTTTTCTAATAGTATTTTATTTTTTAAGCATTCCAGCCTCTATAAATAGAGACTGGATCTCAAAATTCAGCATACTCTTTTAAGCTCTTAGAGAGACATTTTTTCATGCTCTCAAATTTCTCATATTTATGACCCCCTTTTTGAAATTCTCTCTCTTTCGTTAAAGAGGTTTTGGAGGTTTTAGTCTTAAGAATTTCTTTTTTGTAAGCAAGGGTTTTTAGGTTTCAAAGACAATTGCATAAATTTCTTTGAATCCTAAAATATCCCCTTAAGAAGAAGAGTGCTCCATGCAAGAGGTTGTTTCTTATTAACCCTTTTTCTTATTGTGATGATGCATGTTTATATTTCTTTCAGTTTAGTTGTTTTAAATATTCATATCATGAATTGTTGATTTATTTTGTTGAAATATGTTCTTGATTCTTTTTATTATTGTCATTATCTTTTTTTAATTTCAAAAATCTGCATGTTATCTACATTTGTTTTTTTTTTTTAAATCAAAAACTTATTTGCATTTTCATTAGATGCAGATCTGAATTTTTCTTAATAAAAAATGATTTGCATCTTCATTAGATGCAGATTTAAATTTTTTAAATCAAAAACTGATTTGCATCTTCATTAGATGCAGATATGAATTTTTTCAAAACAAAGATTGATTTGTATCTTCCTTAGATACAAATCTGAATTTTTTTAAATCCAAAAAAAAAAAAAAAAAAAGATCTATATCTTCTTTAGATATAGATCTGAATTTTTTTAATATAGCAGATTTTGAAATGAAAAAAGAGTCATGAGTAGTTTTGTTTGTTTTGTTTGATGTATGCAGTGTAAGTTTATTTCATGAATATAGTCATCTTCTAAAAAATATTTTTCTTATTTTTTTCATAAAAGAAAAATAGATTTGATTTTTCACAAATCTAAATATTTTGTCATAAAACAGATCTAATTTTTTTTTTTAATACAAACCAAAAACTAATTTTTCTAGTTCTCAAAAACAGATCTGATATTTTTAAAAAACCAAAAGACTTTGTTTTATTTAATAAACACAGATCTAACTTTTCTATGCTAAAAACTATTTTTTTTTTACACGTACAAAAACAGATCTGATTTTTCTAAACCAAATCAAATTTTTTTATCATAGCACAGATCTAAATTTTTTAACAAAGAAGAGGATGCATTCATAAATAAACTTATGTGATTTATTTTTTTTATGTGTGCAACATATCATTCATATCATGCATAAGGGATACATCGGTCACAAGAGTCTAGAAGACCAGACTCTGTCTGGGTAGAATGGATGTCCAACACCTTCCCATTCCATAACCTAGCATCTGAATTTAGTTCCTTGGATAGGTAGACCTAGGCTTTATCTTTGTTTTTATTTTTGGGTAGATTGTAACTAGGACAAAAAGCAATGTAATTATTTTGTAGTTTGTAACTAGGACCCAAAGTCATGTAATATTCAATTTATCAAATATGAATTCTTTTTTATTCAATTAATAAGAAAAGAACAATTCAGTCATGTATTTTGTATTTAGTTTTTTCTTATTTTTTTGTATAAAAAAAAAAAAAAAGTGGCGACTCCATACCACTTACCCAAAAAAGAGGTGACTTTCAAGGCACCCAAAAATCTCTCTTTTTTGAGAGGCACTCTTGCGGTCTCTCACACAAAGAATTAAGAAAAAAAAAAATTTACAATCTTGAAAACTAATTTTATAATCTAATATCAATTGTAGTTAGCACTCTATTTCAATTTGAGAATATACATCAAAGTTTGATTGTTTACTTATTTATATATGATTTCTTTTATAAAAATCATGTCATTGTTAAGTAACGCACACTCTAAGAAATATCATCATTTATTTGAAAAATTGTTTATTTTGACATGAATTGCTAAAAAAATATGTTTTCAGTTTTCTTTATAGATTGAGTTTTGAAAACAATTTTTGTTTTTTGTCCATTTTGGATTGCCAAACAAGTTTTTTAGTTTTAAAAATAGAAAACTGTTTTTGAAAACAAAAAATATGAAGAAAAAACAATTACCAAACATACTCTAGGATTCTTAAATAGAATTATTCTTCCTAAATATATATTTTTCTAGTAATCTAGTAAATTTGAATTTAAAAAAAAAAAAGAATAGTTGATCATTTTTATTATTATTAAGAGATAGAAATTTTTCTATAAAACTTTAATAAAAAAATCAAATAGGTTATGAATTTTTAATTCTTTCCTTAAAAAATTGATCATTTCCTTTTTAGGCCCAGCCCAATAGTCGAACCTGCTAATGACAAAATGGGCATTCCCCATTAGCAGGTGTTTTCGCTTTCAGCTAGACTAGCCTACCCTTTGACTGATCAATAGCCCACTAGGCTCATGAATCAAGTAGAATTGGGCTGGCCGGCTTGACCCAATCCATTGCCGACCTTTATTAGTAACTAATGGTTTTTATTTTTTATTTTTTTTTATAGCAAAAACTAAAAAGAAAAATAACTAGAAAAGTTGCACTTACTTCCCCTAAGGTTTTCTATTATTAAACTTACTTTCCCTCTAATTTGAAATAAAGCACTTGCCTCCCTTGAAATACAAATTATTTACAGTGTCCTCCCTTGAATGATTGAAAAAAGGTTATAAGAGATAAAAAAATAATAATAATAATAATAAATTAAAAAAAAAATCCCGAATTTTCTATTAGAGTGGATGTTGATGACAGTTAAGTAGAGGAGGTCGCTATACGTAATTTTTATTTTACGGGAGATAAGTATTTTATTTAAAACTAGAGAAGTGGGTTGTGAGTATAATAACAGAAAGCCAAAAGAACATTTACATCAATCCTCTCAAATTTTTAGCTAAATTAATCTAAAAAAACTCTATTATTTCTAGTTTGGCTATCTATGTTTTTCATGCACACCCATCAGACTCAATACTCTATTTTCTTTTTACTTAATTTAAATATTATATTTTATTTTGCCACAATCCCAAAATATTATGTTTTTATACCATTCATAAAAATAGGAAACAATTTATAAGAGTTTTTCAAAATTGTTGGGTTAAATCCAATAGTGATGGGTTGCTCAGCTAAGGTAGCAACATTACAAAGTATGATCCTTCGAACAAAAACGGATTGAAAAACAAGTCTATTCTGAGATAGTGAATGTTTGTTGGGTTAAATCCAATAGTGATTGGTTGCTCAGCTAAGGTAGCAACATTACAAAGTATGATCCTTGGAACAAAAACGGATTGAAAAACAAGTCTATTCTGAGATAGTGAATGTAGGTCTGTCAGCATAATCTTTTCCTGCCAATTGGGAGAGCTTTTCCCATTTGACACTTGAACTAGTCTCTTGCAATCACTTAGAAACAGGGTCTGTCTATAGCCAAGAATTGTAGCTTTTATGGATGCCTTCACTATTGCTTCCTGAACAGCACCAACAACAGAATCGGCTGCACAACCAGTGGCGGCGCCACGTACAGTTCAGGGTATTCCCAAGAACACCTGACCTGAAAAAAAAAAAAATTATATATAATAATTAAATTTTTTTTATTTGTTTACCCTTAAAAAAAAATTAGTAACACCCTCAACGAAAATAAATTAGGAACACCCTCTAATAAAAAAAAAAAAAAATTTTTGAACTAAAATCTGAGAAAAAAAAAAAAAAAAAAAACCCAATATCAATCCTAAACAATAAATTACATACCCAATCTAAAGAGGTAAAGCAAACCCAACATGGTAGAAACCCACGGATTCTCCAAAAAAAAAAAAAAACCTAATATACGCGATTACAAGTTGTCAAAACAAATAAAAAACCTCACTGTCAACTCTTAGAGCATTCACAGCAGTGGAGCTAAAAAGCTATAATGCTATTTTTATAGCTTTTTAGCTCCACCAATATACCAAAACAGCCTTGCAGCAGTGGAGGCAAAGGTAAATTTTTTTGCTGATTTGCTACAGTACACATGTATAAATACATGTGTACTGTAGCAGACATCTAAAAAAAAAAAAATTTTTTTATTAACCCTCCCATTTAAATAATCAGCTCTCTCACTCTCATCTCTCTCATCAACCTCTCATCTCTCTCATCAACCTCTCAGCTCCGTCCACGCCGTCGCCGTCAACGCCTCAGCCACGCCGTCGCCGTCCCACGTCTCAGTCCACGCCTCAGCCACGTCTCATCAAGCTCTCATCTCTCTCATCAAGCTCTCATCGCCGATTGCCTCACGCCGTCGCCGTCAACGCCTCAGCCACGCCGTCGCCGTCCCACGTCTCAGTCCACGCCTCAGCCACGTCTCATCAAGCTCTCATCTCTCTCATCAAGCTCTCATCGCCGATTGCCTCACGCCGCCGATCGCCCCACGCAGCCTCACGCCGCCGATCGCCTCATCTCATCTCATCTCACGCCACCGTCGATCCTCGCCGCCAGACCCAGACCCACGCCGTCAATCCTCGCCGCCAGACCCACGCCGTCGATCCACCGGGAATGATGTTTGATTTTTTTTTTCTTCTATGGGTTTGATGGTTGTAGTTGTGGGATGATTGATTTTTTTTTTCTTCTGTGGGTTTAATGGCTGTGGTGGTGGAATGATGTTTGATTTTTTTTTCTTCCATGGGTTTGATGGCTGTGGTGGTGGCGATGGTGGTTGTTGTGGCTATGGTTTGGAGGTACGGTGTTTGATTTTTTTTTCCTGTGGGCTTGGTGGCTGTGGTGGTGGATTGGTGACTATGATGGTTGTTTGGGGATTTATTTTGTTTGTGGGTTTGGTTGTGTCAGTGTTGGTGGTGGTGGTGGTGGTGGTGGAAGTGGTAGCTGTGGCTGATTGTAGATGAGATTGTGGTCGGTGCTGGCATGTTTTTTGGGCTATGAGATATATTATTTTATTGTAGGGTATATTATTTTAATGTGACGTTTATATTATTTTATTGTATTGATAGGTAAAATAGATTCACTGCTGCAGCAGATGTGTATGTATAATAGATAAAGTAACTTTTGGTGGAGTTAAAATGCTAAATTTTTAGCTCCACTGCTGTGAATGCTCTTACTCTCCACCTCTCTCATTCTTTCTCTCCACTCCCACTGTCAAGGCCGGCCCCAGACCAAGCTTCCTCCGATCTCCCTTTTTTTTTTTTTTCGCTGCTGTGTTTGGGTTTTGATTCTGCAGAACTGAAGAATGGCTGAATGGGTTTTGAGTTTTGACTTTTGAGGTATTTGGATTTCTGCCTTTCTGCCTTTCTCTAGATCCTTCTTTAGATTTGTTAAAGACTTAAGTTTTCTCTGGGCAGTGGGCTGGACGTTTCACCACATTTGGGCCTTCAAGTTTTTGTTTTTTTGTTTTTTGTTTTTTGTTTTTGTTTTTTTTTTTTTTTGCAATAGGATTTGTTTTATGTTTTTGTTGGGTGCCATCTTGGCAGGCATCCTCTTGGCTGGGCTTGTACAGTGTTGTGTTTAAAATTTTTTTTTTTTTTTAATTTTGTGTTTATATATATATATATATTAGTTATTGGTAATATAATGAATAAATCTTTATTTATGCAGGTTGAGATTACTAAAAACTTGCTATTGTTTAGTGAAACTACAACAATATTTTTTATATAAACCAGGTTTTAATTCTCATTTGTTTCTACACTTAAAAGTTATTTTTTATTTTAGTTTTTATAAATATATTGTGTTTAATTAGAAATATCTACCAAAAAATATGCATCTAGATATGAAAAATTTTAAAAAATAAAAAAAGAAGAAAAACTAATTGAATCTAAAAAATGATCAATGGATAAATTTGTTATTAATAATAAACAAAATATAACACAAAATTTAGATGAAAATATCACAAATAAGTAAGAAATTCACCAAAAATAGATTTTAAATGAAATATATTATAATATGAAAATATTAAATAAATATTAATTTAATTAACCAATAATTAATTGAGAGAAGTAACTAATAAACAATAATTAATAATTTAATTAACCAATACATTATAAAAGACAAACAAATTAAATTATGTTAGGCTAAACAACAATTAATAATTTTATAATTAATGAAACAACAATATAACAAATTATAGTTTATAAAAGACAAACAAATTAATAAAACAACTAAACAACAATAATTAATAATTTTATTAATATTTTAAATGAACTTATAGTTTATTGTTTATTCTTTTGCTAGAATTATGAACATATTTAATAAGAAAACTACGTAGAAGGCAATTATAAACTTTATGTATTTGCATGTTTTTTGATTGATATTTGTTGTCAATATATAAAATTTTCTTTTTATTAGATTGTGTAACTTATGCTTGTTGATGAATAACCTGAAAAAAATTCCTGGTAAGGTTCAGTCGGTTTCCAGAGCTCAACAAGAGAAGAAAGCACATTCACTACATAAGCCATGTCGGGCCTCTGGTAGGGTTCTCTCCCAGTGCAGTGGCCAGCCAACTCTGCAACAGTATTAATACTGGCAAGGCTTTCCTCGTCAAGATCAATTGTTGGGTCAATGGCCTTCTGAAATGCATCCTTGTTAAGGTACATTCTACGGAACCATGTGACAAGGTGCAAGCTTTCTTCAGGCTGGGAATAATTGAGTGCCTTTCTACCTGTGATTAGCTCCATCAAAATCACTCCAAAGCTATACAAATCAACCTTGATAGTCACCCGTCTGGTCACTGCTCAGTCATCCGTGAAAGTTTAATGTCAGTACCACAAGGATTGATAATTGATCAGAAACCACAATCATAACAACAATTTATACATGACTATGGTGAGGTATGCTAAAAAAGGAGCAGAAAAGAAAAAGGTGATATAAACAAACAGGTATAATATATGAATAACAAATGTCTGCTTTAGGATTCATTTATCCCATGAGATGAATTTGCAGGGACAAAAGCCATTCCATTTTGTTTCCATAACATTTAATTAAAGAAATGTTCAAGTACTGTCTAAAATATATTGGAGAAGAAAATAAATTTGTATGTCTTTAACAATGGAGAGACCTTGACAGCAACAAGATAAACAGAATGGAATTTAAATGCACAAGCACCACCATCGCACAATATTAACAGCAACGTACATGGTGAACTGTCAAAACCCCTGGCCCCCAAAATAAAAGGATGACATTATATTTTGCAAACTGACTATTTATCATGCACCAAATTCATATCTTAAAACTACAGCATACAAAAATAACCAAATTCTTGCAAACGACAGAATGGACACACATTAAACACAGGTACAAATAAAATGTAGTATAAATGAATTTAATGTCCTCTCATGAAACCAACACTAAACTTATAAGCTGAAATCAATGTATCTAGCAAGGAATGAGAGCAATGTAGTACTAGTACAGGAGGGTCTGCAGAAATATCACTTTAGCTCTCATGTTTTGAGGGCATAATGAAGTCCTAACTAATCAGATAGAATATGATTTTGAGTTCAAAGATGGTGTCTTCACATGTCACATTGCATATTATTTTCCCCACATCAATTTAATTATGTTATTTCATTCAGATTCTTAAAGATGTTTTCAGTCAGTAACATGAGAAGAATTGTCTTCTTAGAAAGTGGCTCTATATTGTGAATGGTAAAATAGACAACGGGCTGCTATTTTGCAGCCATGTAAAATGCTGTAAGCCTATGTGCGACTCAACTTTCCACTTATTGGTTTCTTCTGAAGGTTCGATGTTTCACTGTTGCTTAAATTCAAAAATCTAATCTTGGTTAGTCTTGGTTATTTCAAGGACAATCAGCTATAGATTTTTCTAAGCATAGAAAATTTAGAAAAAATTTAATACTTCTAATATTTAAGTCAAAGAAAGTTTAAGAAGGTACCTGCGTATTCTGGTGCAAGATACCCAAAAGTTCCAGCTAGTTTAGTTTCAACAGAGAATGTTCCTTCTGGAGCAAGTCGAACCAGTCCAAAGTCTGACACTTTAGCACTCATATCATCTCCGAGAAGAATGTTTGATGGTTTCAGATCCCTATGGATAAAGCTTTGATGGGCTAAACTATGCAGATATTCAACTCCCCTGGCAACATCCAAGGCAATGGTCAGCCTTCGTGTCTACTCAAGTGGTTTCAACCCCAAGTCTCTCCAGTGAAATAGATGCTGATTAAGACTCCCCTGGGGCATGTATTCATAAACAAGAAGCCTCTCATTTCCATCCAAGCAATACCCAAGAAGTGCAACTAAATGCCGGTGTCGAACCTTTGTAAGAACTGCAATCTCAGACATGAATTCAGTCTGACCCTTTTCACCCACTGGCCCTGATTCCATTCTCTTCACCGCAATCTTTGTCCCATCATGCAATTCCCCCTTGTAAACGGTTCCAAAACCCCCTCTTCCCAATATATTTTCCTCACTGAAATTATTGGTGACACTCTTCAAAACTTGAATGGAAATTACCATATTCCCAGCCTCCTGGTCCCCAGAGTATTGAGGATGTATTACCACTGCACGAGGACTTTGTACTTTACCAGAACGCTTTTTCTTTTTACTTAACCAACAGTAAACCGTAGCCCCAGCAAATAGCAGTACCACAACACCACCAACCGAAGCACCCACAATAACTCCAACTTTAGATTTTGTCTTACCACTTTCAGAACCACCACCATCACCACCACTGCTGGATGGTGAGCCAGGAGGCGCCGGAGAAGGGGAACTACTTCTAGCCTTCCCGATATCAGGATTCCCATCCGTGTTCACCTTCACACCATTTCTAAAAGCCGGTACAGCTCCATACAACCGATTATTCGAAACATCAAGTTCCACAAGATTAGGCAATTTCGTAAGATCACTCGGTATAGTACCCGTCAGAGAATTACCCGATAAGGTCAATTTTTGTATCGATGGAAGCAGAGTAAAATTGGGAGAAATCGTACCCGAAAGACCCATCTTCTGAAAATTAACAACCGAAATGTTGCCACTTCCCACACATACAACCCCCTGCCAATTATCACAAGGGTCATTTCCTTTCCAACTATTCGCAAACACTTTCGGATACCCAAAAGCTTTCACAACCGATAACAAAGCATTAACGCGGGAATCACAAGCTTCACCGGGCACATCCGAGCAAAAACTATTAATCCCTCTCATATCTAAATTCACACTGCTAGGAAACTTAGGGGCCGGCCCTTGAAGAAAATTATCAGTTAAATTCACAGTTATAAGGCTAGGAAGATTCACAAAAGAATCCGGAACAACTCCAGTCAATGAATTGTCCCTAAAACTAGCATCACTCAAGCCAGTAACTTTCGAAAAGTCCGGTATCGGACCTGTAAACTGATTCCCATGTAACCAAACGCTAGTCAAGGAAGTCATATTAGCTAAAACAGCAATAGAACCATTAAACTTTGTATCACCCTGTTGCCCATTTAGCCAAAGTTCCTGAATACCCGAGCCAGAAAAACTCGCAGGCAATTCACCTTCTAGGTAGTTGAAAGCCAAATGCAGAGTCGCCAAAGACACTAAAGAGCTTAAGTCTGGGATATTACCGGTGACGCTACAGTTGGTGGCCTCGAACGCTTGGAGTGCAGTGGCTTCCTTGATGCTGTCTGGGATGGCCCATTTGTCAAAAGGGTTGTCGTCGATGGTTATGGACTGCAACGAGGTCATGCCGGTGAAGAAATCCGAGGGGAAGCTACTGAATTGGTTGCTGTGAGCTATGATTAGAGTCAAAGAACTTAACCCTGCGAGGCTTGGGAAATCGCCTGAGAACTGGTTTCCTTGCAGCTCAAAATCGCTCAGAGCGGTAAGGTTCTGAAGCTCCTTCGGCAGTGTGCCTTGGAGATTCTTGTCCTTGATTTGGATCTTCCCGTTTCGATCCGTCGCACATTACGTTTTCCCAGACACACGGGTCCGGCGCTGTCCATCCTAGAGACCCGGGGTTCTTTATGCTCTCTCTAAAACTTTTCATCACCGCCGCGTCGTCGGAGTAAACGACAACCACATTGCCACACAGCACGAAAACAACGAAGAAAAAGAAAATCCTCAAAACGACATAACCACCCTTCTGGGTTTTTACCATAGTTTTAAGTTATTTTTTCAAGATAAAAACTCACAAATGTGGATGTTTGTTTCTTGAGTTTTCTCTCTCTCTGGTTCTGGTGCTGGTTTCAGAACAAACCCAGAATAGTCACGCCTTTCCGGGTTGTTATAGTTGTTGTTATTTTTCTTGACAAAATCAAAACCTGCAGAGGAAAAAGAGGTGGATTTCTTTTTTTTTTTTCTTAGATTTTGTTAGGGTTTATGAAACGTTGGTTACATATTAAAAAAAAAAAAAAAAAGTCATGCTAATGATTGTCTTTAAGTATTAATTAACCATCTATCTTAGCGGGGTTGTTATAGTTGTTATTTTTCTTGACAAAATCAAAACTTGCAGAGGAAAAAGAGGTGGATTTCTTTTTTTTTTTTCTTAGATTTTGTTAGGGTTTATGAAACGTTGGTTACATATTAAAAAAAAAAAAAAAAAAAACTCAATGCTAATGATTGTTTTAAATATTAATTAACCATCTATCTTAGAAAAATTTTGACATCATTTTTATAAGAAATGAAAAAAAGTCATCAAAACATTAATTACTTTTTTTTTTTCATAAAATTTTTTTTTTAACTAAATTCTTAACCAATATTCTAACAACACTAATTATCATTTCCAAAAAAAAATATGAGTTCTTCTTTCAAGAGGGAATAATGTTTGGAAGATGAAGCGGCGGCGGTGATAGAGCCGGGGAAGAGGAAAAAATCGTTTAACCGTTGGTTATTATGGGTCCTATATAAGATTGTGAGATTGTTGAATAGACGGTGGAGATTTGGGGTGGAGTGTGTTAGTTTGTTTGGGTAAAATAAAGTGTGGGGTCCAGGGAGGAAGTTTTAAACCGATGGTCTGGACAGCATTATACTCTGTGTAGGACGGTACTACACGTAACGTTTAGTGGGGGTTAAAAGAGGTCTTGCATTTTTCTTTTTTATTTTTCGTTTCTTTTAGATAAGGGTTAACCCTCTTTGTTGTATTACCACCAAACACAAACGCATACCGGTTGGTCATCTAGTTTAAACACACTCATTCAGTGTTTAAACACTAAACATGTGTCCAAAAAAAAAAAAAAAGGCGCTTGATCATCCATTTTCAACACAGGTTGTTTGAAAAATATTGTTCCAAAACCAATTTTCAAACACACAATTTTGTAATTACCTCCGGCCTGTTTTTAAACAACAAAACAAGGGTTCTTAGTGACAATTGGGTAATTATCTTGAAAATGGTAAGGGCTCACCTAGTCAGATATGTCTCACCTCTTCCTCTCACAATTATCCCAAAGTCTCTACACACCGAATTCCAAAGTCCACCTGGTCAGCTTTTTTTTTTAAAATCAAACAAAAATACCAAACACATATTTCTGGTTATTGAACATTGAAACATGTTAATTAAACTATGATACCAAACACATTTTTTTGTTTTTTAAACACTAAAAACACATATTTTAACAACACTTTTTAAACCACAATTTTCACATTATTTTAAACAACAATTTTTGAAATTCATGACCAAACAGGCCCATAAAACGTGTTTGATCATCCATTTTCAACATAGGTTGTTTGGAAAACATTGTTCCAAAATCAATTTTCAAACACATAGTTTTGAAATCACCTCCAGTCTGTTTTTAAACAACGAAACAAGAGTTCTCAGTGGCAATTGGGTAATTATCTTGAAAATGATAAGGGCCCTCCTGGTCAGGTATGTCTCATCTCTTCCTCTCACAATTATCCCAAAGTCTCTGCACGCCGAATCCCAAAGTCCACTTGGTCAACTTTTTTTTAAAATCAAACACAAATATCAAACACATATTTCTGTTTTTTGAACATTGAAACATGTTATTTAAACTATGATACCAAGCACATTTTTTTTTGTTTTTTAAATACCAAAAACATGTATTTTAACAACACTTTTTACACAACAATTTTCACATCATTTTAAACAACAATTTTTGAAATCCATGACCAAACGAGCCCATAGAGTTGCTGATTTTTTTTGTAATTTTTCTTTTTATTTTTACTGTTATTTTTTTTTTCTATGAAAACTATTTATAAAAGTGTTTAATTAATTATATCCTTAGTGTCCTAAATAAATATTCTTATTTTTAATTTCTGACTTTTCTAAAGTTTGAATTTTTGAATCTCTCATGTAATAAATTTTTTTATAGTAAATTTAGAAATATAACAAAATCCACAACATCCTTAAATGTTATTTTTTTTTTTAATTTGTGTAGCAAAATTTTGTATTTACTAAATACTAATAGTGGTCCATTTATAAGTGTTAAAATACAATCATAAATTAATATCCAAGAATTTTGTGTAATTGCTGGTAGGTTTTAGTGTATATGTGGGCGCAGACACGGATTCAAAATTTTTGAAACCAATAGATTAACATATTTCAATAAAACCAACTTCAAAATTTCTTGTCCTTTTTGTATTTTTGTCTAATCATGGTAATAGAGTAATAGCAGTGTACAAAACTGGACAATTCTTTACAGAGATATTTTCTGATAGACTATCCCAAACTTAAATTGCCAAATCAAACAAAAAATGATAGGTTCCGGTACAAACTTGCCTTACCTACTTGGAAAAAAAAATCCTACCTTTTTAATCATATAAAAAGGGATTCAGATCTTCTAGAGTTCTTAGGATACTCTACCAAATAGATTTTTTTTAAATCTTAACCGTTCTTTAATGATTTAATAGTCTTGGTTTTGCCATATCAGCATTCCACTAATAATAATTTTAATTATTTTGTTTGTAACATTATTATATTATTTTAAGAGTATTATTAGTGAAATGCTGATATAACAAAATCTCGACCATTAAATCATTAAAGAATGATTAAGATTTAAGGAAATCTATTGGTAGAGTCAATAGTACCCTAAAAACTTAAAGGATCTATAAAAAGCTAGCACTTTACTTCTTCTTTATGATCCAGCTGTATAGATGTTTTTCCAAGTCAGAAATTACGTGTGGAGTTGTTTTCTTGAACTTAGTGTGACTGGAAAAGATATTGAAGAGCTGTTTATCCCTTGATTCATTCTAGTTTGTCTCATATTTCCTTTTAGGGACCACAATGATTATGTTTAATTTCAAACATTTTTTCGTTGTTACTTGAAAATTATTTTTTGACAATAAAATCTAAAACTTCCTGGAGTTTTCACAATAAGTTAGCAAACACTTTCTGAAGTTTTAACAATAAATTTATCATATTATGGGGGCCAGGCAGTCAGAAGGTACTATTAAAACTGTATATATTGGGCCTATTACCCAGTCCGAGGATATTAACCAATTCGAGAATGGTCAAACAATATTATTATGGGAATAGTAGAAGAGAAAGAGATAGAGATTGTACATGATGGTCCAAAAGTTGTTCGAGGATAGAAGTTATATTAGAATTGGGGATTCAAGATCAGTAGAGATATCCTATCTTCTTAAGTATCCTACCAGGTAGCATCACAGTTAGAAGTCAGATGTTGGATAGGAAAGGAGTAGAAGAAGGTTACAAAATATCTACAAAAGCTGCTACCTCCGCATTAAATGCTCTGCATCTAACTCCCTAGCCGCATTAATGTGGAGGTGATACCTGAACAGTGCAAAGTTGGCTACCCCCAAACCTACATGACCAGAGAGGGTATCTAATAGGATAGACACTCGAGTAGTAACGCAGATGATCAACAAGTGTAATATCAAGATGCTTTGGAAAGAGATATATAAGAGCTGAGATCATTCATGGAGGGGGGGACGAGGATTCAGAGGAAGAAGAAAAAACACCGTAATATTGAGGAATCAAACTTGTAACCTAATTTGAAAGAAATGTATATATGAACAGATCAACTTAAATTGTGCCGAGGAGGATTTTTCTTCAACTTAACCCTATCCCTTTGTATTATTTGGTCATCTAACCTATTGCAATGTTAGTTTGATAATCTAAAGCCCAATTTTTCTAACCCATTATCTAAAAATTCATTGCTTTGGGCTTTTTGGGCCTAAGTTTATCCACGTAGTGGGCTAGGAACTCAAATCCAAGTCCTTACAATTGGCGCCATTTGTGAGAATTACTGGTGTTTCAGTGATTACAACTCTCAATAATGGTAGGTTCATGTTCATATCAGGCGGAGTCCATGAGGTCTCAATGTTAAGATCACTTCCGTGATCTTAAGCGGCAACAAGACTGAGAGGGAAATGTACATACTATCCATACTAGTAGAAGCCAAGTTAAGGGTAAAAGCCATGCCTCCCAGGAAGAAAATGCCAGGAACATGCATAAGGAGATTGATCATTTGAAGAGAAGCTTGCGCCATGAGCGGCGAAAGCGAGTCAAATCCAATTCTGACCTCTCTTCTGGCGAAGAAGAGGACGTTAGCTATAAGCGCAGATCGAGGACACCCCTTAGCGAGTCTTTCTTGCACGTAGAGGACCATCATCATGAACGTAAACGGAGGAATTCATCCTCGGTTGGTCTAGAAAATGATGCTATGAGCAAAGCACTCAATCAAATTTTTAGGTTGCCTTTTACGTGCTGGATTGAGGGAGGAAGACTTCCTTAGCGGTTTTCACAAACCACATTCACTATGTACAATGGCAGAACTAATCCCGTGGAGCATGTCAGCCACTTCAATTAGAAAATGGCCATACATTCCAAGAACGAGCCCTTGATGTGCAAGGTCTTCCCATCCAGTTTGGGGCCTACAGCGATGAGATGGTTTGACAGCCTGAGGGCAAGCTCCATAAAATCTTTCAAGGAACTCACTTAAGTATTTGGATCTCGCTTTATAACGTGTAGTAGGGCTTCTCAGCCTTTGGCCTCCTTATTATCTTTATCCATGAGAGAAGGAGAAACCTTGAAGACATATTCAAATAGATACTAGGAGATGTTCAACGAAATAGATGGTGATTTTGATGATGTTGCCATTAGCACTTTTAAGCTCGGCCTACCTACCAATCATGGCTTAAGGAAGTTTTTGACAGGGAAACCAGTTACCAGCATACGTCAACTCATGGATCGAATTGACAAGTACAAGAGGGTCGAGGAAGACCAACAATAAGATAAGTGAAAGGGCAAGGTTATCCTTCAGGATAGGAGGGATTTCAGGTCGGATCGGTACAACAACAAACCCTAAAGGGATTTTGCAGGACAATTTGAGTCCGTAGTTCCTTAAATGGTTAGCACTGTGTTCAGGGATCCGATGTAACAAGTTTTAAAGAAGGTCAGAAACGAGCCATATTTCAAATGGCCAAACAAGATGAGTGGAGATTCTTTGAAACGCAACCAAAATCTTCATTGCCAATATCATTAAGAGCGGAGGCATACCACCGAAGACTGCTGGATGTTGTGGAATCATTTAGAGTAACTGGTTAAGGAGGGGAAGTTGCAGCACCTCTTGTACCGCTCCAACGGGCAAGGTGACCAGCTGAGATTCGGAGCACATGGGAGCGCTTCTTCGAGGCCTCCAATAGGCACGATCAACGTCATTTTTGCGGCACCTAGGAGAATCGGATCACAGCCCTCCAAGGTGATGTCTGTATCTCGGCTTCCTGCCGACAATACTAATTTAGGGCCGAAAAGGGCTAAAATGGAAATTCGGCCGATGTTGAGTTTCTCAGATGAGGATAAAGTAGGAACCATCCAGTCACATGACGATGCCTTGGTGGTCACCCTCAAGATAAGAGAGTACGACGTAAAGAGGGTGATGGTAGATTAGTACAGCTATGTAGAGATCATGTACCCTGATTTGTATAAAGGGCTAAACTTAAAACTCGATGGTCTAACCCCCTATGATTCACCCCTTGTGAGTTTTTATGGGAAGATTGTTGTCCTAAAAGGTCAGATCAGATTGCCTATGCAGACAAGTTCGGAGGTAGTGAAAGTGGACTTTATAGTGGTGGATGCGTACTCTCCCTACACGGCCATTGTGGCCAGGCCTTGGCTCCACACCTTGGAGGCTATTTCTTCAACTTTGTATCAAAAAGTGAAGTACCTGTTAGGAGATCAAATTGAGGAACTGGTAGGGGATCATTCCATGGCTAGACAGTGCCTTGTGTCTGCAATCTTGCATCAGCCAATAGCAAACTCCTCAGCCTCGGTGAATGAGGTTTATAGTAGTTAAAATCCTCAGAGCTAGCCATGAAAGGGTAGGCCGAGGAAGCTAAGTGCGAAGAGTTAGAGAAATTTTTTATAGATGATGATTCGGAGAAGTTCTTCCAAGTTGGAGCTCAGTTACCACCTTGGGAAAAAAAGGAGTTGCTAGAATTCCTTAAGAAAAATATTAATGTTTTCGCCTGTAATGCCTACGAGGCCCCAAGAATAGATCCGAGCTTTATCTGCCATCATTTGAAGGTCATTCCATTGGTCACCCCTAAGAAGTAACCGCCTCGGCATTCATCCAAGGAACATTCGGATGCTGTCAAGAATGAAGTCATGAAACTTAAGTAGGCAGGGGCTATCAAAGAGGTCTTCTACCCTGAATGGTTGGCCAACACGGTGGTGTTGAAGAAGAACATAGGGACATGGCGCGTATGTGTAGATTTTACGGACTTGAACAAGGCATGTACAAAAAAGCCTTTCCCTATGCCACAAATTGATCAATTGGTGGATGCAACTATAGGTCATCCTCGGATGAGCTTTCTAGATACCTTTCAAGGGTATCATCAGATACCATTGGCTTTTGACGACCAGGAGAAGACAACTTTTGTCATTCTCATTGGAAATTATAATTATAAGGTGATGCCTTTTGGTTTGAAAAATGTAAGGGCTATTTATCAGAGGATAATGACCAGGATGTTTGAGCCTCAGTTAGGAAAAAACATAGAGATCTATATCGATGATATGGTGGTAAAGAGTAAGGTAGAGTCCGATCACGTTGATGACCTTGGAAACATTTTTGACATCCTGAGGAAGTATACGCTTCGGCTTAATGCTTCCAAATGTTCTTTTGGTGTTAGGTCAGGGAAGTTCTTGGGCTATATGGTTACGCACTGTGGAATTAAAGTTAACCTTGACCAGATTAAGGCAATCAACAATATTCAACCACCTCGGAATCCCAAGAAAGTCCAGAGGCTTACAGGGATGACTACGGCGCTAAACCGATTCATTTCTCGGTCAGCAGACAGATGTACGCCCTTCTTTTAACTATTGAATAAGTGGAAGGGATTTGAATAGATTGAAGAATGCGTCCAAGCGTTTCAATAGTTGAAAGAGTATTTGTCTCGGCTGCCCATCATGTCTCGACCTGAGATAGATGAAGTGTTATTTGCTTATTTCGCTGTGGCCGCCCACGCAGTGAGTTTGGTACGAATACGGGATGATAATGACATGTAGAGGCCGGTTTACTATGTGAGCAAGTCCCTACATGAGGTCGAGGTTCGATATTTACCATTGGAAATGGCCATTTTGGTAGTGGTGCATGCTACACACAAGCTTCCCCACTATTTTCAATCACACACGGTGGTCGTCCTAACCCAACTACCACTAAGATCTTTGCTTCGGAGTGCTGATTACACAGGTAGAATTGCAAAATGGGGGACGATTCTAGGGGTTTTTGACATCAAATATATGCCCCGTACCTCGGTCAAGAGTCAGGTCCTTGCAGATCTAGTAGCCAAGTTTGCTGAAGTCCCAATAGAAGAAGAAGTAGAAGAGCAAAACATGGATGGAAAATTAGTTGAAATGATTTCCATGCAAGACCTTGCATCTTGGAAAGTCTATGTTGATGGTGCAGCGAACCATAAAAGATCTAGTATGGGGCTAGTCTTGATATCTCCAGAGAGCATTACGATCGAAAAGTCCTTGAGATTGGGATTCTCGACTACAAATAATGAAGCTGAATACGAAACTCTGCTAGAAGGGATGATTATGGTACAAAAAATGGGTGGAAAGGCAGTGAAATTGATTTCTGATTCAAGATTGGTTGTCGGCCAAGTCCAAAGGGAATTGGAAGCTAGAGATCCTAGAATGCAAGAGTACTTAAACCAGGTTAAACGTTTACAGTCTAAGTTTGAATCTTTCAACTTGACACAAGTTCCTAAAAGTAAAAACACACATGCGAACTCTCTTGCCACATTGGCAACTTCCTCGGTACAAAGTCTACCTCGGGTAATCTTCGTAGAAGACTTATGTAGACCTACCGAAGCAGGAAGTATCGTAGCTCGTGTTAATCAAATAAGGGCAGCTCCTAGCTGGATGGACCTTGTTGTATTGTTCCTTAAGGAGGATGTTCTGCCAGAAGATAAGTCTGAAGCTGGCAAAGTGCGAAGAAATGCTCCTCGGTTCTGGTTGTCTGAGGATCAAAAGTTGTATAAGAGGTCTTTTTTTGGCCCGTATCTTCAGTGTGTACATCCTGAAGGAGTTGAGTTAATCTTGGAGGAATTGCATGAGGGAATTTGCGGAAACCATACGGGAGGTAGGTCGTTATCACATAGGGCCCTCACCCAAGGCTATTGGTGGCTGAGGATGCAGAAAGAAGCAGAGGATTATGTAAAGAAATGTGACCAATGTCAGTGGTTTGCCCCAAACATTCACCAGCTAGGGGGAGTTCTCAATCCCATCTCTTGTCCTCAGCCTTTCGCTCAGTGGAGCTTAGATATTGTTAGCCTTTTCCCTAAGGCAGCAGGGAACAAGAGGTATTTATTGGTTAGTACAAATTATTTCACCAAGTGGGTTGAAGCTAAACCATTGTCCAATATTAGAGATGTGGATGCCAAACAGTTTATTTGGAAAAATATAATAACAAGGTTTGGAGTCCCTCGCATTCTCATCTTAAACAACGGTTTGCAATTTAATAGCAAGACCTTTAGGAGATATCGCTCCGACCTAGGTATAACAAATAGATATTCCACCCCAGCATATCCACAGGAAAATAGGTAGGCTGAAGCTGTCAATAAAGTCATAGTAGGTAGACTCAAGAAGAGGCTAGATGACGCAAAAGGAAAATGGGTGGAAGAATTGTCACGCGTCCTATGGACTTATCGAATCACGCCTCGTAGGTCCACAGGAGAGACACCTTTTTCAATGACGTATGGGGCCGAGGCTGTTATTCCTCTGGAAATTGGATTCCCCACCCTAAGAACAAGTTCTTTCACTCCAAGCAACAACAATGAGCTATTGGAGAGGAGTTTGTATTTAGTTGAAGAACGAAGAGAAAATGCCATAGTTCAATTGGCTTATTATCAACACAAGCTCAAGCAAGGGTGACACTAACGTGAAGCTGAGGCTACTAACAGTAGAGGATTCAGTCCTAAGAAAGATTGTGGGAGTTGCCAAAAACCTAGCATGGGAAAAATTATGACCCAACTGGGAGGGCCCATATTTTATAACATCAGTGGTTGGGATAGACGTGTATTATCTTGAAGACCTAGAGGAAAATGCTGTACCTCGTCCCTAGAATGTAAATAATCTTAGAAGATATTATTATTAATACAAGTTTTTCTTCGTCTTCTTTGGGTGTGCTATATTCCTACTCTCATGTCTATAACATCATTTTAAATATCAAACAGAACTTTGGTCATGTTTGGATCCTCGGACCATATACCTCGGGAAAATTGATATCTTTCAGTTATTTTTCTAAGTGTTAAACAGAACCTAAGCTATGCCTGATTCCTCGGACCATCTGCTTTGAAAAAATTAACATTGTATAATATCATTTTAAATATCAAACAGAACCTTAGTCATGTCTTGATCCTTGGACCATATACCTTGGGAAAATTGATATCTTTCAGTTATTTTTCTAAGTGTTAAACAGAACCTAAGCTATGCTTGGTTCTTCAGACTATTTGCTTTAGGAAAATTAACATGGTATAACATCATTTTAAATATCAAACAGAACATTGGTCATGCTTGGATCCTTGGACCACACATCTCGGGAAAATTGATATCTTTTAATTAATTTTCTAACTGTTAAATAAAAATTGAATCATATCAGGCTCCTCGGACCATAAATTCAATGGAAATTAATACACTATGGCATCTATGAAAGTGTTGGTCAAACATTAGTCCAAGCATTAAAAAGAAGTAAACTCCTAATTCTCTTTTTGGGGTCACATGGTTTGTTATCACCCAATAAAGATGTAAACCAAAGTAAGTCCATGAGCATCACTTAAAGCATTTTAGGGTGCCTTGGACTTGGCTGTTGCTTGATCAACGCTTGAATATTTTTTTTTCTCAAAGTTAGGAAACTTGTTAAAGTATTGAAGATTTAGTAGTCTTGATCTACTCTGATTCCTAATTAAAAATATGTGTGGAAACTGTGTTTTCCTTTATTTAAGCAACTTCACATTTTTGTATCATATGGCTATGCTTAATCAAGGAACAATCAAAATGAAAATTGCATAAGTGAAGAAAACAACTCGTATAAATTTGGGAAAGTAAAAGGCACATTTCATTAAAACATGTCTTATAAAAGGGAAAATTCTATTATAGAAATTGCAACTACATTGTGAGCATAAAGATTCATTGTTTCAACTTTATCTGAAGCCCAGCCTTGGAGGTCTTGTTAGCCTGATTAGTTGCTTCAGTAGGGGTCACCTTCTCTTTGTCCTTAGGGTCTTCCTTTGCAAGCATGGTGATTGAAGCTAAGACCATTTCAAAATTTTGAGAAGTTGCCCCATCTTGTGGATTCTCAGTAATCTTATCCAAGGGCCTACCAACATTAGTAGAAGTTTCTTTGGGGGCTTCAGATTCTTTTGTTTGCTCTTGCTGATTGGGAGAAGGAGGATCTTGAGGTTGAGACTCTCCAATAGGGTCAGCAACTGTAGAGGCTACTTCACCTTGAGTGAGAGGAAGGTCCGAGGCTTGTATGGCTAGTGGGCAGTAGACTTTTTTTGGTTTTCTTAGTTCGGAAGAAGCCTCAACCCCAGCTTGGTTGAGGGCTTCTTCCCAAGTCTGAGCGCAATAGGTTCGACACATTACTGGAACTTCCGCCCTAAGGGTTTCTTCAATCTCGACTACTCCAAGGTCGTAACCTTGCTGCTCAGCCCCATCCCTAGCCACCTCAGCCTCCCTTATTGCTTTCTCAACCTTCTCTTTAGCCTTCTCTACTTGATCTTACAGATTTTGGACATCTGCTAACTTCTTCTGAAGGGCTGCTATTTGCTCTTTAGAAGAAGCCAACTGTTCCTTGGCATCACATAGGAGCAGCCTTTGATCCTCGGCTTGCTTTTGAGCGCCTGCCAAAGCCGAGTCAACACTTTTTTTGGCCTGTTCCTCCTCTTTCAACTTTTGCCTCAGGTCCTGGTTGGACTGGTTAGCGATGTTAAATGCCTCCATGGTTGCCACACGCCTAGTCCTTTCATTATCCAGTTGCCGATAGTAGGAATTAGTTATCTCCTTGGCCCTAAAAGTAGCTTGGATAGCTTGAAAGAAAAAGAGTTAATAACCTTACAAGCAACAATAAAGATGTAAAAGAGGAAGGATGGCTGCGTACCTTGCCTAAATATCTTTAAGGTTAAGGAAAACCTCATGCTTCCTGATAGATCGCAGCTCGTCCATATCAGTAGGGAGTAATAAAGCCTCTTCCAAAGTCGAGGCCACATGGCATCCAGTGCCTCTATGGAAATTCCTGATGGATGCATTATCCCTCAAGGGCTCACCATTGAGCATTGGAGCTGGAAGCCAGGCCTGAGGCTCAAATGGCCGATTGTCTCTCCTCTCTGAGCCCCTCTGTCCTACTGGTCCAGTCTTTTGCTGCTTTGCAGCTTGTTGGGTCTCTTCTTCAAGCGTAGGACAAGATCTCCCAGCCTCCAATACATCCTTGCCCTTATGTTCTCTCTTCCTCTTTGGATCAACAAGTTCAACTCTAGGTGGCAAAGATGGCTGAGGAGGAGGAAGAGGAAGTTTTGGAGGAGGAGGGGGAAGTTTGGGCTGAGGTGGTTCCCTAGGTGTATCCTTTCCGGGCTGGGACTCTATCAACTCCAGCAAAATTTTCTTTGATTTCCTTTGGATACCCATCTCGTCTAAAGTGCTGATATCTACTTCTTGTTGATGGACAAGATCAGCTGTTGTACACTTGGGGGATAGAGGTCTGTTGAACACCTCGAATTCATCCTGGGAGTTTGAAAAATTTACAATCACTTTTGGTTCTTCTTCTTCTTCTTGTTCTTCTTCCTTAACAACAAGTTGGGATGGGGATGCTCCTGCTGAAGGGATACCCACAAAAAGTGGCTGAGTAAAGGGTGTACCCTCTGGGATTGGAACGCCCTCAGGAATGACGAATCCTTCGAAAGCCATACTAATACAGGGAAGACAAGGATCTTTGGCTTTTATTACACACTTGGGAGCTTGAAATCCACGGGAAATAGGTGTGTAGCCGAGGATTACGTGGGCTGCTCATAATTGACTGTCGACTTTGTTTACATACACCTCGGACTATACAATTTTGTCTAGATTCTCTCTGTTGACTAACTTGAACCGAGGTATGGTAGCACGTTTGTCTGCAAAATCATTAAAACAAAGGAAAAATTTGTCAAAAGCAGAAATACTGTGGAACAAAGGGAGAATGTAAGCTAAAGTGCATACATTTACGACTAGATCCCCACCTGGTTTTCCCTCCTCAGTCGAACAGGGTAAGCCATCATGCCATTCTCCAGAGAAGATTAAAAAATCTTCCTTTAACCCCTTGTTTGACATAGGAAGGCATTGGATTAGCCTTACTTCGGGATGCCTTGACTTAAGGTAGTATCCCTGCTCCTTCAAATGATGTAGGTTGTATACCCAGTTGACATCATGGTGTGTCAGTCCCAGGTTCATTCTCTCGTTTAGGGCTTCTATACTTCCTAATACTCTGAACATATTTGGGGCGCATTGTGTGGGGGATAGTCTAAAGAATCTAAGGTAGCTCCTTGTGATTCTACCCATGGGGATGGTTATTCCTCCCTCTATGAAAGCGATCATTGGAATGACCACCTCCCCCTCTTTCTATCATCTACTCATTCCCCTTGGGTAGCGTATCTCATACCCACTATTGGGGGGATCCTATACTTAGCCCTAAATCTCTCTCTATCATCCTTGGATTCAACTAAATGCTTGAATCTGCCCATTTTCTAATATGTTTTGGAAAAAAATCAACAAGTTTGAAACGAAAAACAAAGCCAAGAAGGAAAAAGGGTGATAAAAAAGAATATATGGAAAGAAACAAAACTAAAAGGGTTTGAAGAAACTTACAGGTTTAAAAAGAAGGTCCTTGGGCAAACTTTTGGTATTTGTAGATGCATGAGGAAGTGAGAGAAAATGGCAGGTTCAGTGTATGAGCGCTAGAATTGTGAGATTGATGGAAGTAGGGAAAAGAATTGATTTGAGAAGCTATTTATAATGGCATGGAATTTACAAGCTGGAAAATTCCTGCTAGTAATCCTAGGAAATTCTCCACCATTAGATTCGCATCATGCCGTTAAACGTGGGGGACAAAAGTGCCGTCAAAATTTAATGAGGGCGCACTCTGGACGCCGAAGCGTCAGGAGCGTGCCTTAAGTAGGTAAAAAGGCACTTAGGAGTTCGTATAGACGGGGTGTAACCATAAATAAGGTGTGATGATGATGTCAAAATCCTTCTTTCCTCCCAAGGAGTTGAAAAGCAAGATTTTGAAGGGCTATTGTGGGGGCCAGACAACCAGAAGGTACTATTAAAACTGTATATATTAGGCCTATGGCCTAGTCCGAGGATATTAACCAGTCCAAGGATGGTCAAACAATATTAGGGATAATTATACTTTGTCCACCTGTGGTTTGCCTCTAATTCTATGTGCCCAATCGTGGTTTAAATTTTGACACTTTGCCTATTTGTGATTCTGAGCGTGAGTGCTTTGTAACCCACCTCAATGTTTTTCGTTATTCTAACACCAAAAAAAAAAAAAAAAAAAAATCCCAAAATGGATCAAAACTCATTGTCACTCCCAAAAGTTGAAATCACCAAAAATCACAATTACCCAAGCTCATACCATTACCCAGAAACTAAATTAGCAAAACTACTAAAAAACTAAAATAACCCATTAAATCCCATTAACCTACATTCATAAACCTTGCTGGCTCAGTCTCTCTGTTTTAGTTTCTGCAAAAAAAAATCCATAACTAATTATTAATGGCCTCCTCCTTGATGTCACATTCACATATACTGGTAGAGCTAATCATGAATATTCTATCCCATTTGCCTGTCAAGCCTTTCGTATGCTTCCTCTCTGTTTCAAATCAATGGTATGCCGTAATCACCAATTCAGATTTCATCATAATGCACCTCAACCGCTCCATCGAGACCAACAGAGAACACACCCTCATCCTCAAGGAAGACGACATCCCTCTGCCTTTACGTTATTTTTCTGTTAAATTCCCCAAGGACAATCAATTGGGCAAGGCAGTCGAAATTTATCAGCCACTATATTACTGGGACCTCAAGGTCTCAAAAACTCAACAACAAAAAATCAAAACACTATAAACCGTATAACCCCACAGCCCCAACACAAAACACACGGTCAAATATTCAAAACTCAACAAAAAAAAAAGAAAAAGAAAAAAGACTATAACCCCCCCCCCCCCCCCCCCCACACACACACACACAGTGATTAAATGAAAGAGTATATCAAAACACAATAAACAGTGGAAGAAAGAGAGAAAGAGAGAGCTAAAAAACCAGATGAAGTGGCGGCAGATGAAGTGGTGGTGGGAGCAGATCTAATGGGTTGTTTTAGTTTTTAAGTAATTTGAGAATTTTGGCATCTGGGTATTAGTATGCTTTCATTCAAATGAAACTTATGGTTATTTAGATTGATAAATATATGGAATGCTTTGCTTAAATTCAGGCTTTTATTTAATGGGTTATTTTAGTTTTTGAGTAGTTTTGCTAATTTAGTTTTTGGGTAATGGTATGAGCTTGGGTAATTGTGATTTTTGGTGATTTCAACTTTTGGGAGTGAGAGTGAGTTTTGATCCGTTTTGGGATGTGTTTTTTCTTTTTTTTTTTTTTTTTTTTTTTTTTTTTTTGTGTTAGAGTAAGGGAAAACATTGAGGTGGGTTACGGAGTACTCACGGTCAGAATCATAGGTGGGAAAAGTGTCAAAATTTAAATCACGGGTAGGCATATAGAATTAGAGGCAAACCACAGGTGGGCAAAGTGTAATTATCCCACAATATTATTATGGGAATGGTAGAAGAGAAAGAGATAGGGATTATACATGATGGTGCAAAAGTTGTTCGAGGATAGAAGTCATATTGGAATTGGGGATCCGAGATTAGTAGAGATATCCTACCTTCCTAAGTATCCTACTAGGTAGCATCATGGTTAGAGGTCAGACGTTGGATAGGAAAGGAGTAGAAGAAGGTTACAAAATATCTACAAAAGTTGCTACCTTCGCATTAAATACTCTGCATCTAAATCCCTTACTGCATTAATGTGGAGGTGATACCTGAACAGTGAAAAGTTGGCTACCCCAAAACCTACATGACCAGAGAAGGTGTCTGATGGGATAGGCACTCAAGTAGTAACGCAGATAATCAACAAGTGTAAGATCAAGATGCTTTGGAAAGAGATATCTAAAAGCTGAGACCCTTCATGGAGGGGGGATGAGGATTCAGAGGAAGAAGAAAAAACATTGTAATATTGAGGAATCAAACTTGTAACCTAATTTGAGAGAAATATATATATGAACAGATCACCTCGGATTGTGCCGAGGAGGATTTTTCTTCAACTTAACCCTATCCCTTTGTATTATTTGGTCATCTAACCTATTCCAATGTTGGTTTGATCATCTAAAACCCAGTTTTTCTAACCCATTCTCTACAAATTCATTGCTTTGGGCTTTCTGGGCCTAAGTCTATCCACATAGTGGGCTAGAAACTCAAATCTAGGTCCTTACACATATTATTACAATTTATGTTGCACAGACGCAACTAAAATATTTAAAAGCGCGTATCGGTGTAGGTACCCAATTCCATAATTTGTTTTACCTTTGTTGAGTTTGCTGATGAAGGTAGTTTGAAGGTGTGGTGCATAGTTCAATAGTTAGTGGTAATGAATTCTGATGTTTACTTGATTAATTGCTATGTTGTTTCTTTAAAAGGTGCAAGGGCTAGTGTACTACAACTTGGTGCTCAAAATGGTGCTCAGTTGTTCTTTTGAAATTGCCAAATTGGTGCTCAGTTGTTATTTGTGCTTCAATGAAGGGGAATGGCATTTTGAAATTGGTGCTCAATTACTTTTTTTGATTCAATGAAATAGATGCTCAATTGCAAATCCTTGATGCCAAATTTAAGTTGTAATCACCATTTTCATGGAATCATAGGTGCTTAATAATATCTAACCTTGTTATTGGTGGAACTTATGATGATATTGTTATTTATGAAAGAATTATAAATGCTCATATGATTTCTTGGAAATTCATTTATAGGAAAGGTAGATGATTTTGATTACATTTTGGTCATTTTTTGTCACTAGTCAGTTTTTTTTTTTTGTTGATCCTAGCATCCTTTCTGCCCAATGAAGCTGAGATAATCATGAGCATCCCCCTAACTATGACCACGTGCCATTTTTTTTTAATTACTAATAATCAAGAATTTTTACTTGCGGATATAATTAGCATTGAAGTCCAAATTATAATATTTGTAGTTACACCATGAATGAAGGTTGAGGGCTTAAGGCTAAGCTGAAGCTGAAGCAATGGTGACAGGAAAAAAAAATAAAGTTACTGGAGTTGAAGCCCAAATTAGAACACTAAGATTTAATTATATAAGACAATGATGAGGTCAATCTAAACCTTAGATGGGGGAGCATGGAAAAAATTTTGTTTTATTGAAGTTGAACTCTTTTGTATTCTTTAATCATATAAGTTTTTTTTTTTTTTTTGGGCACTTTTGTTTATATCAGCATAGTATCGACGTATTTCTTTTCTTTAGTTGTACAAGTTCATTTCATAAATAACTATAATAGAAAAGAGGCGCAAAAATGTTGTTGAACCTATTTTCCTCTTTACTTTTGCACATCTTGTTTTAGAGATTGATTTATTCAAATCAAGTTCTTGCAAATATTGAGAAATTGTCTTGTACATCTAATGTATTTATGCCTCACAAATTTTTGGATTCCATCTGTGGAGTCCATTTTTATGTAAGATAACATACACTACACAAAATGCACTAAATAAGGGTAAGTTGGTTGATTTTTAGGTGATTAGCCTCTAAGAATTTGAGAAAGGGAAGATATATATATATATATATATATATATTTTTTTTTTTGAGATCAAAGATAGAAAGCTTTATTAAGATAGCAAAATTTTACAAGCTGGACTATAGAGCATACACAGTGGACCCCCGAAAAAATAATGCACAGGCCAGTACTCAATAAAACAGAGGCCACGAGTAAGAAAAAAACATGCAGCAGTGAAATACACGATAAAATAGAGTATACGCAAGTTGTTTGTGCTGCCATGAGGTGTTGGTAATCTGTTAAGAGACCCGAAGCACCATCATAGATGTGCCTTGGCTGAAGTTGAGTCTTTTAGAAGTAAAATTTGTTTCGTGCATTCCAAACAGCCCACACGATAACTACCCGAGACTCAAGTTCCTGCTGGTTTAGCCTAGTTACCATAGTCCGAAACAATTCAAAGAAATCTGATACACTGTTCAAACACTTTTGAATTCGTCTACTTACCATTGACCAGACATTCCTAGCAAGAGGGCACTCCCACATCACATGATAGATTCCTTGATTCTTGATTCTTTCATTTTGCATTGTAGTACTCCTTGATTCTTTCATTTTGCATTGATCAAATAGTAACTAAGTACAAGGTCTCCAATTACAACTAACAAATAATAAAGAATTACATTTGAAAAATAATCCTCCCAAATCTATTTCTTCAATCTGATAACCTCAGCCAGTGAATTGGACTCCTTCAACAGCAGCACCTATTCTGCATTGGACTCCTTGAACAACATTTGTTCTGCATTCCAAGACTAAATGAATCGAACCAAGACTCCTTTAACAGCACCTCTAGGCAACATTGTCAAGTTTCTTTGCATTCTTGAAAAGGGAAATCAAAGAATTAACTCTGTAGCCCATAACAAATGACAAAACGAGTCAAGCCAATAAAGGTAAAACAAATGAGCTTATGTAAAAAAAATCTACAGCTTCTAAATATAAGGCATTACAAGTGAAAAAAAAGTTAAGTCTACAAACACTTGTGACAACTATGTCTTAATATAATACTATATCCAAAAGAAACAAGATTTGAAAATGTCATAAAATGCACCTTTATTCCAAAGTATGGAGAGACATGTTCCAGTGAAAAAAAGAATGGTGCACCAAAAATCTTACTATAACTTGTATCCAAATATATCCAAATAATTTCAATAACGTATTGTACTTCCAAAGGGAAAAATAAATTCAAGAATTTTACTAAAGAATATACAAAGCAATTAGACAATAAATATAAAAATTATGTAACCAAATTAAATATTCATTGCAAATATACTTGATTGTTGATATAAGTATTATCAAACTCCAATGAAATTTCTAAAAGTAGCCCTTGCACCTTCTACAGAAACAGCATAGCAATTAATCAAGCAAACATCAGAGTTCATTACCAACTACTGAACTATGCACCACACCTTCAAACTACCTTCATCAGCAAACTCAACAAAGGCAAAACAAATTATGGAATTGGGGTCATCACACATACAACAGTCAACAACCTTCACACAAAAAAAATGAACTTCTTCAAGACCGAATTTCAATTACCGTATCAGCAAAGAATTTATTTTAAAATTGACAAACATAGCAGCAAATTGTTTGCCAAGCAAAGAAAGAAGCTTTATGTTTAAGCATGTGAAACTACAACAAAAATCCAACTGTAATCTAATCCAAAAAAACATTTAAAATAATAATAATAAAAACCCCTTTACAATGTATTATACATTTTGTTGATAGATAAGAGTATGAGAACAAAGGAATCTCCATCTTCATTGAGACATTTCATCAAATATGTACAGGGCTCCTTTCTACACTAACTTATGGGTTGGGATTTTCTTACAAATGAAATTTCGGGGAAAAATGGCACAAAAGGAAATTGAAAAGGAGAGAAAATAAAAAATCTTCTTGCAATGTCAGGCGTTGGAAGGAGAAGATTTTGGGGGTCTGGAAAAGAATAGATCAATAGTTCAACACAACCCCTAAATCTAACAAATACTTTCCTTCACTTTCTCAACAACCAAACTAAGCTTATTGGAAAAAAAAATCACTAAAAATGATAGAAATAGATAGGGAAAAAAAAAATAGAAACCTTACTGGAAGTGCCAGGGATGTCAGCGTCGAGTGGAAGGAAAAGGCAACCAAACGGTGGTGGTGATGAACAAGGAAATCTGAGAGAGAGAGAGAGAGAGAGAGAGAGAGAGAGAGAGAGAGGAAGGGGGTGGAAATCCAATAGAGAGAGAGAGAGAGAGAGAGAGAGAGAGAGAGAGAAGGGAAGGCGGTGAAAAACCAGGGATGTCGGCTTGGTTTTTTTTTTTTTTTTTTTTTTCTCTCTCTGCTAGCAACCTGTGGAGGTGGAACAATGGAGGAGGAGATAGAGAGAGAAACGGAGAGAAAGTTAGACGTTAAATTTTGTTGGGTTTTTAAAACGTAATAAATAAATGAAAATAATTAATAAGATTTTAATAAAAATGTTTTTAATAATGAGATTTTTTTTTTTAACGTTGGATCTACTTAAATTTAATGGTTTTAAAAATGTGTAATTTTTTAAAATTATATTAGGTGTAACTTGAATCTATCACTATTTATAAGTATCAATTTTTTTTCTAGAATAATTACAAGTATCAAATTAGACTTAAATTTTTTGTGAAAGAATACTTTAATTCATATTTTATTCTATGATAGTAAATTATTTCAAACATTGTAGTAATAATAATAACTCACCCCAAAAAAATTTTGGTCTAAATTTCCGCACAACGAATATAAAATTATTAAAAGAATTATTAAAAGACATAATTTACAATAAAATATGAGAAATATTAGTGCCACAAAAAATATCATAACTTTTCTTACAATTTGTTACATGGTAAGTTGAGAGCGGTGAAAAAAAAATAATAGGTCTATAAGAGTCTACATTTCTTTCATTCATAATTTGGATTCAAATCCTCTAGATTTTCTAGGGTACTCTAACAAATAGATTTCTTTAAATGTTAATTATTCTTTAATGATTTAATGGTTTAGATTCTGCTATGTCAGTATTTCACTAATAATAATCTTAATTGTTTTGTTTGCAACATTATTTTATTATTTTAAGAATATTGTTAGTGGAATGCTGACATGACAGAATCTTGATTATTAAATCATTAAAAAATGGTTAAGATTCAAGAAAATCTATTGATAGAGTATCCTAAAAAATCTAGAAGATCTAAACCATTTTTCGATATCAGTTGGCTGTAAAACCGCTAAGTATCATCATACAATAATGAAAACAATGATTATTGCTAGTGAATAAAGAAGAGAAATGTAGGCATGGTCGGGACTCGGAATTGGAAAAAAAATTATATATATTATATCATATCATATCATATTATATATAATAAAAGTTGAGTTTAAACACCGTAATTGTGCCACATGGCTTCACCAAATTGTAGAAATTTTATTAAATTTTTAGAGTTTTAAAGAACTAAAAATGAATAGTATACTAGTAGGACTCTAATTCATTCTTATCGTTAAGTAGTTTATCTGTTTCTCAAAAAAAAAAAAAAAAAAAAACTATCATTAAGTAGTTTATCTAAGGAAAAAAAAAATACTTCTTCTTTTTTTTATTAACTTAAACGTAAACAACAATTTTTTTTTTTTTAAGTCTAATAAAAATCTAGCTAATAACGTTAACAATTTTTTTGGGATAAAATATATCTAAACTTCTTGATTAGGTAAGCTCCTTTTTCTTTTTGTTCATATCAAGGTATCAACTTCTTTACAACTTAAAATTATCTAATATAAAAGTAAAGGTATACTACCATGACTCTAATTCATTCTTATCATTAAGTAGTTTATCTCAAAAAAAAAAAAAAAAAAAATGCTTCATGTCTAAAGTAAGCGTATATCTAAAAAAAAAAAAAAAATACTTCTTCAACCTAAACTTCTTGATTAGGTAAGCTCTTTTTTCTTTTTGTTCATATCAAGTTATCAATTTCTTCACAACTTAAAATTATCTAATATAAAAGTGAGGGTATACTATCATGACTCTAATTCATTCTTATCATTAAGTAGTTTATCTTAAAAAAAAAAAAAAAAAAAGTGCTTCATGTCTAAAGTAAGTGTATATCTAAAAAAAAATACTTCTTCACGTTAACTTTAACGTAAACCAAAAAAAAAAAAAAAAAAAAAAAATTCTAATAACAATCTAGCTTACGCTACTTATGTACTTGAAGTTTGGATCAGTGAGAATTACAGTATGTATGGGATGGATGCGCAATACACGGGCCGTGTGCAATTCAACTTTGTGCAACTATAACTAAGGTTATAAAAGCACACATTTCCAGTTTCGACACAAAAGCAGAGTGCCAAACCTCAAAACATTCAAATAGTGTTTTCATAATCTTATTCCAATACCGTGAACTCTTCGACTTCCTCTCTCTCTTCCTCGAACAACAACAAGAAGAGGAACATAAGAAAAATTAAGAGGCGAAAATCTAAAGAAAGTTGTAAGCAAGGTTTCTGTGTATTCCTTGGTTGCTTTTGGATTCTTCAATAACACGTTAGGTCTCTATTACTATTCAAGTTTTTCATTTTCTGTTTTGAAAACTCTTCCCTTAAAAGTTTAAAATAGCTAAGGTTGTTTTTTGGTGGTTTAGAAAAATGGAGGAGAATATTGGTCACAAACAAACTATCAAAACCGAACCCACTGCACCATCGAACGATGATTGGAGAGCTCAACTTACGCCTACTATTAGACACAAAATTGTCAATAAATTGTAATTTTCTTCCTTCACACTAAATTTCTTATTTTTATTTTCATATTTAATTTCTTAATCTTTATTCTCGTTCTTTTTTTTTTAATCCAAAAAAGAAAAAAAAAAGTGATTGATGAATGTTTATTTATTTGTCGTTCTGTCAAAAATCAAATATATTGCATTCAATAAGAGTGTAATTGCCTAGGCTTCATTTATTTATTTATTTATTTTCTTTATACTTTTAAAAATATCTTCTTCTTTTTTTTTTTTTTTTTTTTGAGAAACAAACACACACACACATAAGGAGAGGGAAAGGGGTTTCAACATAAAGGTACATCACAACTCTACTCAAAAGCCATGGTAACTTTTAAGAGAGGGTGAAACAAGTTATACTACACACAATACACTCTTTACACAACTCCACTCAAAATTATCTTTTTTATTTAGGCCAAAAATGATTTTAGTACTTCACTAAAGTTTAAAGCTATTGTTTTTAGTTCCTAAAAAACTTAAAAAGTGATTGATATTAATTACAATTTATTTTTAGTCCCTACAGAGCATTTTTAGTTTGACCACATCATCTGAGGGCTTAAACATAATCACTCTAAACTTTATTGACTAATCATGTAGTTAAGCCATTAATTGATAAACATGTTTGTGTTTAAGAATTGATGTATAGTTGTGTCTGTGTCATATTTGTATGGTTCATGATATAGGTCTCGTTGTGTGGGGTCTTACATATAGCAACACTCTTTATAGATTTTATGGAATCACTTCCATTTCGTCCATAATCTTTTGTATTTCGTTTAGTTATTAATAATCTACATTATTAATAAAGTTTATTACTCATGAAAAAAAATGATGTTTTAGGTATAATTTAAGACTTAAAATAGTAACATACTCTTTGTAAGGACTCAAATTAAATTGGACCTAAACAATAAGATTTGTAGAGTGTGGGTAGAGGGACTAAGTATCAGCAAAACAAACAATGATCAGTATGAGATCCATAGAAGTAATAATTAAGGAATTGGACTAAGTGTTTGTGTGGGTAATAATAATGACCTCGCTAAACGTTCATGAAGAATTTTCGTTCTCGGCCTAATCCGAGGATCTGTTTATTTAGAACTGACATACACAGGGGTTGTCCTTGGACACTTTGAAGATTCCCCTCCTCTTCTTTGGCGGGGATACTATCTATTATATAGTTTTGTTTAGTTGATCTCTGCCATCCACTTATTGATTATCCAAGTCTATACTTGAGTGCCTATCCTATCAGTCGTCTTTGCAGGCTTTCTGTTAGTTGTAGCAACCAAGGCATCATTGTTGGCTGGTCAATTCATCATTGATGTGATCAGAATGTTGGTGGCATGCATTTAATGAGTGAGTGACAGCCCCTTTCCATAAACGTCGGCCCGCCGAAGACATGGGCCACCTCGGTGAGGTCCCTAGACGACTTGGGTCTCGTCCGTTTATCCTCGGATTATGCTCTCTCTCTCTCTCTCTCTTTCTTTTTAGCGTGGATTTTGGGCCTAATGTGGAATGGGCCAGAGTTATCAAATATTTGGGGCCCCACACTCTTAATTAATGCTTTTAAAAGAACAAATTTGGATGAGTGAATCATTTGTTTACTCTATTTTTTTTTTCTATCAAATTGAACAGGCTTTGTGTATTTTTTGTCTTTTGTTTAACCTAATTTTCTTAAGTTTTATCTAATTTATATGGTTGTAATTTGAGAATCAATCATTAAATATGCTTAGACATGATTGATTTAGAGAACAATCTTCTTTTTAGCTTATTATTAAGCACATATTAATATAAATTTGATAATAAATTGTTCATTAAAGTTGATGACTTTTATCAATCATTAAATTTTCTATTATTTTGTATATCATTAAATTTTAATAATAGTACTTTTTTTTTTTTTTTTTTTTAGCTTTGAGAACTATTATGGATTGCATACTTATATTACAAGTATTCAATGTTTTATGATTGAAGTCCATTGGATGCACCCTACCCTAAAGACTTGTGCTACACCTTCCCCCAAATTTCAAGAAATTAGCATTTAGCTATAAAAATTAAAAAAAAAAAAAAAAAAAACACTTTCTATTGATGAAAAAATATATATTCTATAAGTTTACGGTAAATCCGAGCATTTCTAACTAGTTATATATAGGACGAGGAATGCAGCTGGCATGCATATTGAACCAGTCACTCCATGACTGACACGTGTCAATACTAACGCCCTTGGAAACTATGCAGCAACCTGGATTTGTCAGTCATCATGGGGGTGAGGCTGAGTCAAAACATAACGTAAATCCCGTTTTCATCTAGTATGGATTCATATACTCCTACGGCTACTATTAATTATTAAATTAATCCTATGGTTGACTAAGCAGTCCTCATCATTAAGAACAGAGATACCATAGAAATGACCATTTGAAATAGATTTATGCATGTTTAATTTTTTTCTGGATGAGAAATCTGAGATGAGAAAGGTGAAAAGGGAGAAAAATGAAAAAAGAACGAACTGAAGAACTGAGAAAGAAGAAAGAAAAATGGAGAAAAAAAAAATCTGACCAAGTAACAGAGGTGGGGTCCATGAATAGTGTGAAAAATATTGAGTTATTGAAATAGAGTGATGGTGCCAAACAAGTGTATATTTTAGAGTGATAAGTGATGGGTGATGAGTGATGAGTGATGGAAATTAAGTGACGGAAATTGAGTGAGCAAAAAAAGCTGGCCAAACAGGCTCTGGGCTTCCTTATCAAAAAAAGAAAAAGAAAATGACTGGGCCATTTTTTTTAAAAAAAAATTATTTTTCCTTTAATGAAGTGCTTGTCTATTACAATTTATTGGTTAATTTATTTTTTCCAAGTTATTTATTGAGGTATAACCTTAAAAAAAAAAAAAAAAAATTTGGGAGAAGGTCTATAACTTTTTATTATAAATCTAGGAATACACCAATTTATATTTCTTGGGTTATGGAGGATAATATGATATGTTCCTATATTCATCTTTTGGTTAAAAAAATGAGACTTGTGATGCCACTGTGCCAATGAATGACGAAGTAAAAATAGAACAGCATGCAAAGTTAAGCACACCTTCATAACATCAATCCCCTAATTCTAAATTCTGAATCAACAGTAGAATTATTGATGAAGCCTAATAAAATCACTAGTAAACTACACGGTCCTCGTATACTCAAAACGATCCTTGCACAATACAAAGAGAAAATCTCAAGAGGATACCGGTGTGGTATCGGCCAAATACTCTCCTAAGGTTAAGTCAGTAAACCTCTTTCTACAACTCTAGAAAGCCAGAGCTGGGTGAATTATGCGTACCTTGGTTTGTAAGGGTATTGGGGCTTTTATAGTAGTGGAAAGTTGACATCTCCTCCTTAGCTTGGAAGTCTTTTCCTTATAGGAGTCTCTTTTGAGCGTATTTGGCGGAATCCTTTCCTTATGAGAATCCCTTTAAGTAGAGCAAAACGTGGAGAGCAAGACATTCCCTTATATATGCAATCGTGGGCAGCAAGCAATCTGGTTTTAAAGTCGTCAACTCATCATACTTCCTTCAGCCTTGTTGACGTTAGCTTACCATACTCTCTTCGGCCTTACTGACGTCAACTTCAGCTTTTGAGTGCACTTTGAAGACTTCCCATCGTCCCTCTGTCAACTCTATTCGTCAATATCAATCAATGGAAACTGATGGCCTTACCTGCCTCCGTCACCCTATGCCTCCACATAAGTGAACACTATTTTTTATCCTTATTAGCTTCCCCCTACTCCATATCCTTGTTGTTTTAAACAGACGGGGTATGGAGTTAGTGTTTTGCTGGTTAGACCTAGGGAAGTGGGAAAATCATTTATGGTTAATTCCTCGAGCCGCCATTCATTTAATGCTTAGACACGTGGTGAGTTCTTGTTGGCTCCACTTCTTGACGAGGGCATTGCTTCGTCTACCGTGTGTTTTTCCTCCTATATATAACTTGCATCCTTTTCCTCATTCCTCTATTTCAACTTTGCTGATTCCAGAGAGAGAGAACTCGTTGCCTTTGCTTCCGTCAGCTTGTTGATTTGTCAATTATTGCTAACACCATCACTTTTGAGATCGTTCTTTCTCCAAAGACTCCGAAGACTCAATTATCTGTAAGTTCTTTTTCCTTCTTTCTTTGCATTTTTGCTCTAGTTGAATAATTTGTTAGTGAGGCGTCAATCTAGGTACTTAGAATGGATCCGTCACTTGTAGGTAGTCAGATGTCAAGTGACACGTCGAGAGAACAGTCGTCAATCAGTGAAGGAGCGGGCTACGACAAAGTTTTTGGTTCAGGTCAGGAGTCCGACGGCTTTGCAAGGTCTTCTGAGAGGGAAACGTCAGCCCGGTCTCCTGGTGATGACGTAGAAGATTATACTGAGGGAGTTAAGGAGGAGGTAGTAGATGAAGATGAAAGGGAGGGGGAAAGTGATGGAGATGAGGACGAGGATGAGGGTGACGAGGAGTCCTATGAAAAGGATTCAGCAAGTCCCGGAGGTAACCGTCCCTTCATCCTTCCCGAGGATTGGGCCGTCAATAAATTTTTACCAAATATGAGTGATAGGGTTTTTAAGGACTTACGCACCCGTTACCAAATCCTAGATCATATCTCAATCTGTCTCCCTAGAAAAAAATAAAAGTGTTATATCGGGATGACCGTAGACGTTGGCATGTATGATGCCGTACTTGCTGCTGGATTAAGGCTACCATTGACGGCTCTGCATCGTCGGCTAGTTGACTTTATGGGAGTATCCGTTAGCCAGATTGCCCCCAACGCTTGGAGGATTTTTATCGGAGCGGAGGTTTTGTGGGGTCGTCTGAGCGGCGGGAACCGTCAGCTTTCTTTGGACGAGTTCTTTTACTTCTATAGACCCTATCATATTGCTTCATCTAAAGGAACCTATCATTTTTCCGTCAGGGAGAAGGGCTTAAGACTTGTGTCTAACATGCCAGATTCCAATAGGAGTTGGAAAAGTAGGTACTTTTTTTATTGAAGGGTCAGATTGGGTATGCCGTCCAGAGGAGTGGGTTACCATGCCTCGTGGTTTTAATAATACTTGGGGAATAGTTGAAGCTTCAGATTTAGTATTGACAACTTTTGTTTCATTTTTAACCCCATCAATTTTTAGTGTTCTAACGTCGTTGCATTGTTATTTTTGTCCTAGCCTACACCCGTCCACGTATATCTGAAGAGCAAGAGGCATTCATCCATCGGGTTCTTGAAATTCCATTTGAGCAACGGCAGTGTAGGGACTTGATTACCCTCGACACTCTTCATTTGTATTGCGGAGGTCCAGAGCCCACGATTGAGGCTCGTAGGTTGGACGAAATTTCTTGTCGACATGGGTAGATTCTTTGTTTCTTCCGTAAGTTTACTGACCCCGTCTATTTTACTAATACACGTTAGTTATTTTGTGTAGAGATGGATGCTGCCAAGCAGAGGGTGAAGGCTGCTGCGGCCCGTAAGAAGGAGGAAAGGAAAGCGAAAGAAAAGGAGGGGGTTTCCTCGTTAGCTCCTACGTCTGTTGCTAAGCCTATAAAAAGAAAGCCTGACGGGAAGGATGATAAACCATCTAAAAAAGTTGCCGTCACCTCAGGGAGTGTGCCTTCCAAGAAATCACCCCTTAAGCCAAGCTAGGGTGCAGGCAAGGGAGTGATGACTTCCTCTGGTCCTGTCCTTGAGGGACCTCGTTGCCTTTTGACCCACAAGGACTATGCTATTGAGGAAGTGGAGTCTTTTGTAAAACTGACAGACATAGAGCCTTGCAATCAATTAGGGATGGAGGACTTAGGGGCGTCAGCTCTTTTTGACCTTAGTAGGGTAAGCTTGCTTCCTTGGTTTAAGCTTGTTTCGTCTATCTTTGGTTCGTTTTTACTGACGACTATATTCTTTTTAGGCCTTAGTGTGTGTCAAAGCACTTCAAGACCGATGTATTGCTAAGGAAGACGTCGTTACTCAGGTTAGGAAGTACAATGCCAACCTGATGGATTAGCAGGCTCAGTATAAGGAAGGCCTTCGTGATTTGAATCATGAATTGAAGACGAAGGGTGAGAAGTTGGAAGAGGCGGAGCATCAAAAAGAAAAGCTTCAGGAAGAGGTGACGGCTTTACACCAACAGATGGAGATAGCTGGGACTGATGCTGTCCAAAAATTTAAGGCGTCACAATCATTTATTGACTCTTGTGTCGACTTTTATGGCACTGGGTTCGACGATTGTCTCAAACAAGTTGCGTCAGCTTTTCCAGATTTGGACTTATCTAGGATTACAATGGATGACCTTGAGTCGATGACGCCTGTTGGTGACGCTATTGTTGGTGACAATGACGACCCTCCTGAATCGGCCCTTCCTCCCAAGGATGGTAGTGTCATCCTTGCGCAGCTTGCCGCTAATCCTCCCGTCACTACTCCTAATCCGCTTGTTGAGCTCGTAAATGTGGAGAGCCCTACCAAGAACGACGCTCCTACTGCTTAGCTTTTTGTTTGTTTTGCTATTTAATTTGCAAACACTATTTTTAAGTGCCCTATTTGTTTTTGGGCTATTATTTGTAAGTGAATTACTTCCGTTGGTAATTTGTATTCGTCACCTTTGTCGCTTTAGTTTTTCTTTACATTTTGTTGCAAAGATCGTCCATTTTGTGATTCTTTGTCTAGATTTAACTCGTTGCCCTTGTAACCTCGTCGTCGCTGGCTCAAATGACCATTTTAGAAGCAGGTATTATAGTGAGATTGTCAATTTTGACGGCTACAAGTAAATAGTAATTTTTCAGTCACTTCTAATGACTTTGTCTACTTGGATTTTAGTTTGTCCATTCTAGGGATTTGATAATTTTCTATCTTTTTGAGCTGAGGTCTTTCATGTGGGACCATCTGCTTCGTCAATCCGTCTATTTTGTAGATTTGCTTATGGATTTGCCTTTGTGTTATCTTTTTTGGGTGAAATTCTCCATTTTATGGTCATAATGGAGTTGTTCTATGATAATATTTTATGAAGTCGTCTTTTTATGGACATTGATAACACGCTCGTCCTTGCAAAGTGGTCTACTATAGCCATTCTTTATGAGCCCGTCATCTTTATGGCCTCGCCCATGTTATGGACTTAACAAACTCGTTGGTTTTTATGAGACCATCAGCTTCATAGCTTCGTCTATGTTATTGACTTGACAACCTCGTCAATTTTTATGAGACTATCAGCTTTATAACCTTGTCTACTTTTTAGGTGTTTAAGGTCGCCCACTTTGTGGACTTTAGATTTGTTCCCTCTTTGTGAACTTAAGATTGTTCACTTTTTGGTAGACTCAGGGTCGTCCACTTTTTTTGTGGACTCAAGGCTGTCCACTTTTTATGAACCTGAGGTTGTCCACTTTTTGGTGGACTCAAGGTCGTCCACTTTTTGGTGGACTTAGGGTCGTCCACCTTTTTGTGGACCTGAGGTTGTCTACTTTTTGGTGGACACAAGGTTGTCCACTTTTTTGTGGACTCCGAGTTGTCTTCTTTTTGTGAACTATAAACTCATAAATAGAAACTTCGGCAGCTCTTGAATAAACTCCTCTTATTGTCATGCATTCTTAGAAAGAGAAAAGTAGTTCTTAAAAAGAAAGAAAAAGGTCCTGCCCTTTGGGCTTAAAAAAGAAAAGCATTGTAGCCAAAAACTAAAGTAAATGAAAAAATTGAGGACTATAACTAAAATTTGCTATGGCGAATTGCAAATAAAAGGGGGCGCTATTCTTCGTGTCGTCAACTCTACTCGTAATACTTCCGTAGGTGCTCGGAGTTCCAAGGATGTGGCAGCTTCCGTCCGTCTAGTGTTTCCCGGTGGTAAGTGCCCTTCCTCTGCCATGCCATGATTCGGTAAGATCCTTCCCAATTTGGGCTAAGTTTCCCTTGGGTTGGGTCTCTTGCAGCACCCATGACTTTCCTTAGAACGAGATCTCCCACCTGGAAATTTCTATGTCAGACCCAGGTGTTGTAGTGCTTAGCCATGCGGTCCTGGTATAGTGCGAGCCTTTGTTCTGCTGTCGCTCTGACTTCGTCTACCAGATCGAGTTGTAGACGTATGGCTTCATTGTTCTTGCTTTCGTCATGGTTGTGCACTCTGTAGCTTGTGAGTCCAACCTCGACTGGGATGACTGCTTCACTCCCGTAGGTTAGCCGGAATGGCGTTTCTCCTGTGGGTGTCCTTGTCGTGGTTCTGTATGCCCATAGTATGCTTGGTAGCTCTTCAGGCCATATACCTTTTGCCCTCTTGAGCTGAGTCTTGAGAATCTTGAGTAAGGATCAGTTTGTGAGTTCAACCTGTCCGTTAAGGGTGGGCAGGGGAAGAGTAGTGGTTTCTTATCCCTAACTGTGAGCAAAAGTCTTAGAAGGAGTTGTTGTCGAATTGCTTCCCGTTGTTTGAGACTATGACTCTAGGGATGCCAAACTTGCATACGATGCATCTCTAGACAAAACTCTGTACGTTCTTCTCCGTAATGGTGGCCAAGGCTTTAGCCTCTACCCATTTTGTAAAGTAGTCGATGCCCATTATCAAGAACTTCAGCTGTTGCATTGCTGTAGGGAATGGTCTCGTGATGTCTAGTCCCCACTGAGCAAATGGCCATGGGCCGTCATTGGGGTCAACTCTTCAGTTGGTTGTTTAATGATATTGTTGAACCTTTGGCATTTGTCGCAGGTCTTAACATAAGCCTCGGCGTCCTTTTGCATGGTGGGCTAATGGTACCCTGCTCGTACTAGCTTGTGCACTAATGATCTTGACCCTGAATGGTTTCCACAAATCCCTTCATGGACTTCTCTCATGACGTAGTCCGCTTCTTCATGACCTAAACATCTTAGGTATGGGAGGGAGAAGCCTCTCTTATATAATACGTCTTTTATCAAGACGAATCGTCAACTTGGACCTTTAACTTTCTTGCGGCCTCCTTTCCAGCTGGTAAGACGCCGTTTTTTAAGTATGAGATCAACGACGTGGTCCAATTGCTCCCAGAACCTATCTCTTACACGTTGACGGAGTCTATTAGTGGAGAGAGCAGAATGAAAGAGAGCACGTTATTAAGAGCAGTCATATGTTTGGCTGAAGCAGCTTTAGCAAGCCGGTCGGCATGCTTGTTTTCCCCTCTGGGGATTTGGATAACTTCGGCCCTCAGCTCTTCTATCCTTCTCCTTACTTGATCCAGGTATCTCTTCATTCTCTCGCCTCTACACTCGTAATCTCCATTCACTTGGCTAGTGACGACCTGAGAGTTGTTGTAAAGTATCACGCTTGTCGCTCCTGCTACTTTGGCAAGATCAAGGTCGGCCATTAATGCTTCGTATTCCGCTGGCGGCAGGTGAGATGGCTAGATAAAGGAAAAGCTCTTCACCTGGTCATGAAGGACTTAGTAGTGCCGGGAGGAGAGATAAGCTTTTAGCTTATCAAATGCTTGCTGACACTTGTCAGTCCACTTGAAGGATTTCTTCAGCATGTGAAAGAAGGGCAAACACTTGTCTGTTGCCCTTGACACAAGTCTATTTAGCGCTGCTACGTTGCCGTTGAGGCTTTGTACTTCCTTCACATTTTTTGAGGGCGCCATCTCCATTATGGATCTTGTCCGGGTTGGCCTTGATACCCCTCTTCGACACCATGAATCCTAGGAATTTTCTTGCCGTTACTCCAAAGGCGCACTTGCTTAGATTAAGCTTCGTGTTGTAAGAGCGACGGGTGTCGAATGTTTCCTTAAGGTCCTCAAAGTGATCTTCTTCCCTTTGGCTTTTTACTAGTATATCATCATTGTAGACTTGGACATTTCTCTCAATTTGCCGTGCGAACATCTTGTTCACAAGCCTCTGGTACGTTGCACCCACATTCTTAAGGCCGAATAGCATTACCTTGTAACAGAAAAGACCTTGGCAAGTAACAAATGAAGTCTTCTCCTGATCCGCTTCATCCATCCGAATCTGATTATATCCTGAGAAGGCATCCATAAAGCTCAATAGTTGATGCTGGGCTGTAGAGTCTACTAGTATGTTGACTCGGGGAAGGGGGAAGATGGTAGCTATCCTTAGGACATGCTTTGTTTAAATCCGTAAAATCCACGCACATCCTCTATTTCCCGTTAGCCTTCTTCACCATTACCACGATTGCTAGCCAATCGGGATAGTACACTTCCCTGATAAAGCTGCCTACTGCAGTTTGCTGACCTCTTCAGCTATTGCTCGGTCTCGCTCTTGGGCAAATACTTGCTTCTTTTGTTGGACGAGTGGAAAAAATGGTGACACATTCAGCCTGTGTACCATGACTGACGGGTTGATTCTTGACATGTCTTCATGGCTCCAAGCAAATACGTCTTGATTCTCCCTGAGAAAGGTCACGAGCGCCGAGCGAACTGCTGGATTGGTGAGAGTACTGACCTTTGTTGTTCTGTCCATCCTAGAGCTATCAAAGGATATCTCTTCGAGTTTCTCTACGGGTTCCACCCCTGTCCGTTGCTCTTCTATGCTCATAGTCTGTAAATGGTCGTCCATCTCCAGCATTGCAATGTAGCATTCTCGTGCAGCTACCTGGTCCCCCTGTAATTCCCCTACTCCGTACTCAGTGGGGAATTTGATCATCAGACGATAGGTCAAAATTACAGCCTTCCATGAGTTAAGGGTAGGCCGCCCTATGATGGCGTTATAGGTAGAAGAGCAATTGACAATAAGGAATGTAACATTCCTGGTGACTTGCTGAGGATAATCTCCGATCGTGACGGGCAATGTGATCGCGCCTAAGGGGTATACTTTTGCTCCTCCAAATCCAATGAGTGGAGCATTGGTTGGCATTAGCCACTCCTTGCCGATCTGCATCTGTTGGAATGTCGTGTAATAGAGAATGTCTGCGGAGCTTCCGTTGTCGATTAAAAGCCGGTGTGTGTTGTAATCTCCTATTTGGATGCTGACGACGAGCACGTCATTGTGTGGATGGTGAAGACGCTGGGGATCTTTTTCTAAGAAATCAATAATGGGATTGTCGACCTGTGGCATCTTCGGGATGACGCTTGTGAGCTGAACATTTTGAACCATTCTAAGGTAAGTCTTTCGAGTTTGTTTGGATGAGCTGGTGGTTGCCATGCCCTTAAAGATCATCCTTATGTCTCCTAAGGGTTGTCGGGGAAGTTCGTTCTCCCGCCAGGGAGCCTACTCTTGGGGAGGCAGATCTCCTCTTTCTAGGGATGGCAAAAAATCCCCGACCCGCGGGTACCCGGCCCGGCCCGATAAAAAATAGGGTCGGGTTTGGGTTTTTAAAAAAAACCTGAAGCGGGTCCGGGTTTTGGAAAAAATCCGGCCCGAACCCGAACCCAACCCGACCCGCATAGTTTAGCTAAATTTACCAAAAAACCTAACTATATATATTACCTTATATCTAACCCTAACTTTCACTCTTCTCTCATTCTCACGCCTCACTCTCTGAAGTTAGCAGCCGCCCCCTCTCTACCTCTCACGCCTCACTCTCAATCTCAAGATTCTCAACTCAAGTGATCAAGCCCCATGCAAGCCCTCCCTCAAGCGACCAAGAACAATGTTGATTTTGGAATCTACGGTGCTAATCCGTTCACCACTTGCCTGAGTCGACTCAGTGTCTGTTGCTCTCCATCTCGCACTGATTCCTTGCTAGTCAGCCACCCTCTCACAGCCTCACTCAGCCGCCCCCTTCACGGCCTTGCTCAGCTTCATTCTCATGGCCTCAAGGCCTCGATCCACCTCTCTCTAATTTTTTTTTTTTTTTTTTTTTTGGGTTCAGTTCGTCCATGTGAGTTTATGTTTGTGTTTATGATCTCTGTGATTGTGCTTATGTTAGGATTTGTGTTTGTGATTTTGGAGGGGAAAATCATAAATCTGAAATTTGTGTTAGGTTTGAAAGGGAAAATTATAAATATGAAAGTTGTGTTTGTGATTTGTGTTTATAACATGTGAGGATTTGTGTTTGTGTATGGGATTTTGGGTTGAAAAATGATAAATCTGAGATTTGTGCATTTGTAATTTGTGTTTCTGATGTTGGGATGGGAATGATGGGACGGGGCCCGCGGGGCCCGACAGGACCCAACGGGGCGGGTTCGGGTCACAGAGGCAGACCCGCGAGTCGGATTTGGATATAGAAAAACCCGTCCCGAACCCGACCCGTTGCCATTCCTACCTCTTTCTCTACTGACGAACTCTTGTAACTTCCCTTGCCTGATGAGGGCTTCGATTTGCTGTTTCAAATCGTAGCAATCGGCTGTGTCATGGGCGTGGTTGCGGTGGAAACGACAATATTTGTCTCTAGATCGTTTGTTAGGATCTCCCTTCAGCTTTCCGGGGAAGGTCAAGGCCCCTTCGTCCTTGATTTGCATCAGGACCTGCTCAATTGGGGCAGTCAATGGAGTGAAGCTTGTGAATCTCCTCATAGGGGGCTTAGACCGTCTATCATCCCTTCAATCTCCAGTTCTTGCCATATTCCGTCCCTTGTCTTGTCGCGTATCTTCCTGCCTGTTTGTGAAGGCCACTACAAGTATTTTATCATCAGCTTCATCGATCGAGAGCGCCTCTTTGTTAAACCAGGTTATGTAAGATCTTAGTGTTTCGTCCTCTCGCTGCTTGATACTCATCAAACAAGCAGTAGACTTCTTATATCTATGCCCCCCGATAAAGTGCAAAGTGAATTGGGCACTTAGCTCTTTAAAAGTACCGATGGAGTTAGGCGTTAGCTGGCTGAACTAGATTCTCGCAGGACCCTTCAACATTGTAGAGAAGGTCCTACACATGATCTCGTCCGCTACTCCTTGAAGGTGCATCAAGGTCTTGAAAGTTTCCAAGTGTTTGAGAGGGTCCCTGACTCCGTCATAGCTTTCTATTTGAGGCATGTGAAACTTTTGCGGTAGAGGGAAGGAGTTGACGGATGTGGTGAAAGGTGAATCAGTCCGATGGACCAAGTCATCAAGGTCACTAGACACCTGTCCCTTGAGGGCATTCATCATGAGGTCCATCCGTTCCTTCATCAGTTTCATCTCTGCGACCATATAAGGGGGAACCGCATCAAAGCCGAAGGGACAGCTGGTATCCTGTCGTTCCTGTCTGCTTAGGGTGCGACTGCCCTCTAGTCCCTCTTGGTTTCTTCTCTCAGTGCTGATTCCTTCTTGATCTTCTCCTTGGTTATTAGGTGCTGCGTTTTTCTGGTGTAGCTTCTTTTCTAAGTCGTGGTTTTGTTTAGTGAGGCATTCCATGGCAGCGGCGAGAGTTTGAACCTGTCTCTTGAGGGCAGTCGTGGGTGGTTCTTCTTCTTGGATGTCATTGGTGGTTGCCATTGAGCGAGTGAGCACCATGCAACTTTTTCTGTTCGGGAGATGATGTTATGGCTTACAAATCGTTCGGTTTCTCACAGATGGCGCCAACTGATGAAGCCTAATAAAATCACCAGTAAGCTACACAGTCCTCATATACTCAAAACGATCCCTACACAATACAAAGAGAAAACCTCAAAAGGATATCGGTGTGGTACCGGCCAAATACTCTCTGAAGGTTAAATTAGTAAACCTCTTTCTACAACTCTAGAATGCTAGAGCTGGGTGAATTATGCGTACCTTGGTTTGTGAGGGTATTAGGGCTTTTATAGTAGTGAAAGGTTAACATCTCCTCCTTGGCTTGGAAGTCTTTTCCTTATAGGAGTCTCTTTTGAGCGTATTTGGCGGAATCCTTTCCTTATGAGAATCCTTTAAGTAGTGCAAAACGTTGAGAGCAAGACATTCCCTTATATATGCAATCGTGGGCAGCAAGCAATCTGGTTTTAAAGTCGTCAACTCATCATACTTTCTTCAGCCTTGCTGACGTTAGCTTACCATACTCTCTTCGGCCTTACTGACGTCAGCTTTAGCTTTTGAGTATACTTTGAAGACTTCCCATTGTCCCTCCGTCAACTCTATTCGTCAATATCAATCAATGGAAACTGACGGCCTTACCTGCCTTCGTCACCCTATGCCTCCACATAAGTGAACATTATTTTTTATCCTTATCAATTATCAAATATTAAAATTCTGAAATTTCTTGAAATTTAAGAAATTTTTTTTTTTTTAATGATAGTGAGAATTAGAATTTTAAGAGCATTAGTAAGAAATGAATTCCACACATGAAATTTCATTAGCAGTCAAATTTTGAGCCAAAGCATTGTCACAGAAACTTAATTGAACAATTGTTTTCATGAGATCAACTCAATGAGATAACATCAAAATAAATAGCGCTGAAATTATGTGAATGAAGGAAAACTTTTGACGATATGTATAAGTCCATATAAAATTAATTAAAATTCACTGAAATCTACTAGCATTTTGTACACTGGATAAGTAAAATTGGACTTTCCAATCATTAACTTAGTCCTTTTCTTTATGCTTGATACACTAACAAACATCACAAGGATGAACTCTATCTAACTCAGGCACAAAGGGGAAAATTAAAGATACCTACTCGAGTTTTTCTATCTGCATATCAAGGACTTCTAAAATACCGTAACATCAAAACCGTTCAAGCTGTAGAGAGGGGGGGAGAAGAAAAAAAAATCTCCGTCTAGGCATGGATAAAGAGGACAAACCTCACCCAAAAGGAACAAATAAGGCACAAAGGGCAGAAGGAATAAACACGATAAATCACATGGGGCCATTAAGAATAATCCAACTTCATTCCCAAGCTTCAACGTCCATCCGATGATGCAAATGATTCTGCAAAACCAGATGGCCGATTTGGAATGCTGGTTTGGGTATTGTCTCCACTAGCAAGATATGATGATGAAGTGGATTCATTTATATTGCTCATTTCCTCAAATTCCTGCCACTTCTTGAGTGCATGCGGTAAGGGCATATCAAGGTCAATACCATAATTGTCCTCATTATCGGGTAAGCACAACTTGCTCCACCAGAGAAGATAAGGACTCCTTGCAAATTGTTGGCTTTGTAGGCAAAGCCACATCTGTTAGGTTTTTTTCCTTCTAGCCCCAGCAACTTTGATGAGAATACTGCAGTTTAGAGGTTGATGATCCATAACTCCATCAAGGGTGCAGTCTTTGGAAAAGGCCTCCATAACAATCAGTCAATCACCATATCCTGATATACAATTACAAACCTAGATTCTGTGTGTGTGTGTATATATATATTTATAACCCAGATTAATTAAAATTCTCATCAACAATCCTCAACCCAAAACAAACACAATCCCAACTGCACAAAAATCAATCCAAACTAAACAAATCAACCCGGAATTAACCCAAAAACCATGTCAATCCACCGTGCACCACCACCAACTCCGGAAGCACGAAAGAGAGGAAAGAGAGACAGAGTCAAACACGAAGAGAAGCTCCACCACCAGACCACTAGCACCTCCCAAAAGACCTTTCATTTTACGAACCCCAAACCCAAAATCAATAAACTTCAGAACCCAAATTGGGGTTACCCAATCACAAAATCAGTCCAAAGAGCAGAGATGAAAACAAGAACAATGAGTAGCAGAGATGTAGAGAGAGATCCCTGGAGAAGGAAACTAGGAAAGGGCAAAAATTGCGAAACAGTCTATTTTTGGGAAAAAATTAGGCGCGTGGCATGCGTTCAAAGTTATTTAGTAAGTTGGACTCTTTTTGAAAGTCGAGTTTGGCAAACTCGACTTTGGGCTGGAAAACGAACACTATAGTGGAGTTTTTTTTAGTGGCGTTTGTAAAAAACGCCACTATAGGTACCCTATAGTGGTGTTTTCTATAAACGCTGCTATAGGCACTAAAAAAATGCCACTATAGTGTTCATTTTCCAGCCCAAAGTCGAGTTTGCCAAACTCAAATTTCAAAAAGAGTCCAGAGTCCTAAATAATTTTGAATGCATACCACGCGCCTAATTTTTTTCCCAGAAATAGACTGTTTCGCAATTTTTTCCCTCGGAAAGTGATAAACCTTTTTTTTTTTAATGATCGTGATAACGAGTGAGCTCGGGACAATAGTTAATAATTCATTTTAGAAAAATTTTGACACCACGTTTATAAGAAATAGAAAAAATTGTTAAAACATTAATTACTTTTTTTTTCTTTTTTCATAAAAATTTTCTTTAAATAAATTGTTAATTATTTTTTTAAGGGCACTGGTTAGCATTATTATTATTTTTTTATTTTATTAATACAGTGAGCATTACTCTCGCCAGTAACAATGAGGCATTGCCTATACGCTACTTTTGTGTTTTAGTTTGAAGAGGCTGATAGATAGTATAATTGTGTGGGTTTAGCTTTTTTTTTTTTAGTAATACTAGAAATATAAATTTCTTTACAAAATTTTTTACAAATTGTTAATGTGATGAGTAGTTATTGATAAATAAAAAAGTAATATTAATGGTAAATTTAGATGAAAATCAATAAAAAACAAGTCACATCAATAGTTTGTAAAAATATTATAAAATAATTTATACAGGTAGCATTACCTTTTTTTTTTTTTTTTTAATATATATATATATATATATAACCGAAACTTTTGAAGCTCCTACAATTTTCCACGTTAGTACAATATTAAAAAAAAAAATCATAAACAAAAAAAAAACTTTTCTAAAATCCAAAAAAATAATTAAACGCAAAATCAAAGGAGCCGTAAGCCCCTAACACGTTCTACCTTCTCCTTCCTCCAAAATGCAGACTATGCTCTGCCGTTCCCCCACACACAAATCGCAGCTCAACGGCTCCACCTTCTCCGGCACCACCCTTCCCCAGTTCTATATTTGTCGGCCCCACCGTTTGATTATCTCTTCAGCCCTCAAGTATACTCTTCCAAAGCCTTCTTCTCTTTAACCACTTCACCCCTTCCTAACGCAAACCTCTGGGTTTCAAAATTTGGGTTTAATCCTCTCTATCATTCTTTCTAAGGTATTAGACCAAATTGCCGACTCTTCCAAAGAAGGTAACTCTTTTCTCTCTTTACGATTAAATCAGTTAGTACGAATCGTATCAGATATCTATGAAACGTTTTAACTTTTATTTATTTTTACTAATTCATTAATGTTTGAATTGCTTTCAGTTTGATTATTGTTGATTTCAATTAATTTACACCTAAGGATTTGTTAAATTAATTTTTTTTTTTAAAAAAATTTGATTTCTTTCTCTAATTTCATTGCTGATAAATCATGTTCTTCTTCTTCATCTTTCTCCTCCAACCCAGGTTAGTTAACTTTCCTAGAATCAAAATAGTTTCACTTTTCATAGATGCACACCATTTGCTTGATATAAAGCTTCCAAAGTATTTTCACGATCAAACAAACTTAACCAAATTGAGCATCTGTTTGGGTGTTGAGGAAAAAAAAAAAAAAAAAAACAGTGAAGCAAAAGTAAACGGAAGCACAATCAATTATGAAGGTTCCTTTTAGATACCTTTGTGAATTGTGAATTTTTCTTTGTTAATTTGCCAATTGTGAATTACTTTATGTTATTTCTACTAAGATTTTTCTATGGTATTCTATTTTATTTCACTTTTGTTGCAGGTGTTTGCATTTTTCTTTTTTCTTTTTTTCATGTTTGTAGCTGAACATGATTAAGGAGGGGTTACATATGATTCTTTGTACTACAAGACAAGGACAGTCAGGTATTTACCTTTCCTTTATTATGTGCTGTTTCTCGCATATTTATTAATAATATGTTTCTAGAAAGAATTTGAAATTGGAATGTGATTGCATATTTAAGTTTCTTGGTTATCTCAAACTTGGGGGTATTCCTGAGTCTGTTGACTCTGTTTTGTATTTGTAGTTTTAGCTGTGTATCTATACTGGTTGTCATTCTGTTTGATATATATATATATATATTAATAAAATTTTGATATTGTTAATTGTCATAGATGTTTTTTACCTCCAAAACAGAGACTCACGGCTATACCCGATCCCCAAACCACCAATCTCCCCTTTTGAGAGAAAATGCAAACCCCTTCACCTTCCGCCACCGTTCCCCTTCTCCTTCTTCCAAAACAAAGACCCACAGCCAAACTCGCTCCCCAAACCACCATTCTCCACCTTTGTGACATGAAATCAATTTTTTTAAATGATTGGGAAAAGCACCAATCTGTCTATAACCAAAAGAAAAGGAGAATTAAATCATGCGGATGGTTTCTAATCTTTGTTTTTTCTTTACTTTATAAATAAATATTATATTTTTATAATTAAAAGTGTTGTATTTGAACAGGCACTACAATTGTTTCAAATACATGCACAAATGATTACACCAGAAGCACTTGAGAGTGTAAAGGCTGCCCTTGCAAGCAGTGAGATTGAGCACAAAGCAGAAACCAAGAAGAAAGTAGTTCCTCACAAAGCTACTGGCCAAGCTTGGGAGGACCTGACACTAGCAGATTGGCCAAAAAGTACAAATTATTTCTCCCTTCTCTTATTCACTATGTGCTGGTACTTAATTTATATGATACTAAGGCCAAATCTGCTGGTCTATAATGGGTACAGGCTAATATTCATAATTTTCTAATTGATTTTTTTTCACAAATTTTTTATATAACTCAATTCCTTCAACTACCAGGTCTTACTCATGTCATCCTTTTATAACATTTGTTCTGATTCTTTTATGATGATACTATGATAGTAATGTGAGAATTTAATAGTAAAATTTTTTGTCTTGATTCTAAGCAAAAAAAAAAAAGTTACTATGTTTGATTTTTATTTTATATAAATTGACAGAGTTTATGTTTGATTGAACTTGGATCAGTTGAAGGTTTTTTCACTAATTCAGTTTGCTGTGTATGTGCCATACTCAATTTTCTTTATTGAATTTAATGTGAAAAAAAAATGTTTTCTTACATGGTCTTGACATTGATTTGACTTAATTTATATTCAATTTATTTTCCATTTTTAAATTATTCAATCAAGCTCACAAATTACAATTCAGACCCTGATATTAGAAAAATGTGATGCTTTATTGTTGATCTAATCAAGGTAAGCTGTGTTTGATACTATTCATCAATTAAAAATGTATTGTATATAAATGTTTTTTTAACAAGGGGTTGCTGATATTTCCTAGAGGTATGAAAGGTTTGATTTAGCATTGACAAGAAGTAGATAACACTCAATTCAATTATGATCCTGCTTTCATGGAGGAAATGAGGACAAGAAGACAAACATCTCATGAGTTTCACATACACAGTTGCAGAACTAGTTCATAAACCATAGAAATATGGAATATGCAAATGGACAAATGTCCATGACAATGATAGATTTGCTAAGAAGTGTTCATAAAAGAAATATTCAACTTGTGGTGGTGTTCATAAAAGTAACTTTCAACTAGCATTAATAACACCTACTCTTCTAAGTTTATGAAATTTTACATGTATTACTTTTGTGATCTTCTGAAATTATGTTGTTTTAGGTTTCTACAAGTTCTGTGTTTATTTTTATTTTTATGTGAACTTTTATTTTGAACCAATTGTTTTTATTTTCATATATTTTCAAGTTAATACCTTGAACAAAATAAATATATTTAATAGTTAGCGACTAGTTATTATTTTAACTAAAGACTAGTTTATCATATGAATGCTCTAAAGAGGTGGGTCTTTTTTTTCCAAAAATAACTGTTTTCTTCAAGCTTTCCGGCTCCTCTATTTATTCAATCAAAAGCACCTAGTCAGTCAAAACCAAGTTGTGTTTCTTTCATTTTCTGTTAGGGTCAATTGTTAAAAATTAAAATATAAATCTTGTTCACGTTTGGGAAGGTCCTCCATTTTTCCTATTCTTGGCTTCTTGCGCGCAAGTATATATTATTGATTAATTTCTAACTGACTTTGTAGTTTTGATTTGAAGTTTGAACCAAATTTTCTTCGCATTCTTAATAGAGAAAAGCATATATATACTTCTAGACGTAATTAGTAAGAGTCCGGCAGCACTAGGAAAAGATTAATAAATATTCTATCCAGCCCAATTTGTTTGACTTTTATTTTAATTTTGGGATGTTCTAATATGTTGTCTTGTTTTTAAAATTAAAAACTATTAATTTCGTATAACAAAAAAACTATTAATTTACTAATTAATGTTCCTATTATATTCCTATTTTATTTCTAAAATTATTTTTAATAAATTTATTTAAGGGTAATTTTGGAAACTTATACATTTTTATATAGTAGACATTACAATAAATAATGTTTTCTTCAAAAGTTTAATTTTTGAAACATGATAAACAAATTGGAATAGAGAGAGTACTTAACTATGAATTATAATACATATTTTTAAACAATTAAATACATATGTTAATGATTTATTGATTTATGTGTACAATTTTTTTTTAGATAGTTTAAACATATAGCGTCCGCTTTTGATGATAGTTATTTATCATCAAATAAAGACACCAATTGGTTTTTGGTGTAGACGAGGATTAAATTATTGATCTCTTATTCAACCATCAGAGATTTTACCAGTTGAGCTAACTGAAAGTGCACAAATTTATTATGATTGTGGTGTGTGTGTGTGTGTGTGTTTTTTTTTTTTTTATATGTGTACAATTTGACTTTATTTTCTGAAAAATACATAAAATAATGTATTAAATGCATCTTAACTATTGCCCTTAAGAGTATTTGTTAACAAAATCCAATTAGTAATATGCCAATGGATTTTTAATTTAATTGATAAATATAATGTATTTTACTCAATTAATTGTACTTGTGGATTTCAGTTAGTTTAACTGGTAAAATTTCTAATGGTTGAATAAAAGATTTGAGGTTCAATCTCCGCCACACCAAAAATTGATTAGTCTTTTAGTTTGATAATAAAGAACACAATTATCAAAAGCGGACGCTATAGGTTGAAACTCAATAAATAAATAAATAAATAAATAAATAAATAAATAAATAAACTTTACTTAATTTTTTCATTAGTGTTTCATTATGATTTAAGATATAAAAAAAAGGCTTTAAAAATGGACAAAATTTTCTACAAACTTGGTTGTAGCTTTAGACTACAACTTCACTCAATATTTTTTATTGGATGTGAATTTTGATAAATCTACCATTAGATTATATTTTCTTCTTATATCCTCAATGCTTGCAAAATTTCCAGAAAATTAGAAATCAATAACTTTGTCATAAATCAATTGTCTAAATTGCAAATTTTTGTAGTATAAAATTATGGATAAAAAATATTTTTATGGGTCACATAGTAAATAACATCTGATTGACACAAAATTTAACATGTGTGTTAAGAGTATAAAAAAAATATGCAATCTAATATTTAGATTTTCAAAATATGTAGTCACGATAATTTTTATAAAGGAAGTTGTAGGCTTAAGCTATAACCAATTTTGTAATTAAACTTTATCCTTTAACAACACAGTATAAAAAAAATATTCTATTACTAGTAGGGGGATTTGACTTATGGATGTCTCTATTGGAAATACCATAAAGTACTAGCTAAGTTACAAGTAGGCTTGTCCACGAGTTGGGTTTGTGCCCAACCCGAAACCGACCCGCCAAATTTTGGTGGCAAAGATGCTAACCCGACGTCGACTATAGGAATCTACGAGTCGAGTCGGGTCGACGAATATTTTTTTCGAGTTGAAATTGATAAATCTCAAAGATGGAGATCTGGCCAGATCTCAATGGATTTCTTCAAGATCTGGCTTGATCTCGACGGATTTGTGTTTGGAGAAAGGAGGAGTTCAGTCGGGTCGGTTGGACTCGGTTTTTTATGCAAAGAACCGCCAACCGACACGCCAGATTTGATTTTTGAAAACGATAATATGGCGGCGGGTCGAGTGAGTTTCTGTTTGGGTTGGATGGTTTGGACAGATGGGTTAGGTCTCAAGTTTGGATGGATAACCCTCCTCACAAGGCTCTTGGCTTAACATATTTCAATTAAGTAGCTTAATTATGTAGTTATGTTATCTTAATAAAAAAAAAATGAACTAATTAATTATGGGTGATACCACCTTAGAGCATCACCATCAGCTGTTTCATAAAAAATACCATTTTGACACACCAAAAACCTACTTTATTATTTTATCACATCATTTTACAATATCTCATTTATCAGATGTTTTATCATTCAATTCTATACACTAAAATAGTATTTACTACACATTAAAATAATATATTATTTCATCCCTATCATCACCATCAATAAAAACAACGACACATCTACCACTGCCATAACAACACCGACCAGCCACCACCAGCATAAACCCACATCCACTACGAAAAAAAAAAAAAAAAAAAAAAAAAAAAAAAAAAAAAAAAAAAAAAAAAACTAGAACTAGAGAGATCGGCACGACAAATCAAACAAACCTAAAAGCAAAATCCATATCAAACACAACCAGAGAGATCGGCATGATAAAAAAACACAATCAAATCAAACAAACCCACATCCACCTACACAAACCCACATCCTAAATCGGTGGCGGCGAGTGGCTAACTTTTGACGGCGAGATCTTGAGACTAGCGGCGATGTTGAGATTGAGATCGACCGTGGTGCTGGTGAGACCAGAGGAGTAATCAGCGACGAGTTCAAATGAGAGATCGGAGTGAGATTGGAGACGAGATTGGACGTTGGTGGTGGCGTGAGGCTGAGAGGCTGGCAACGCGAGGCTGAGAGCGTGAATGAGCAAGATTGGCAAAGAGGAAGAGAGGCTTGAGAGAAGGACTGATATGGGTCACAAGTGAGAGAAGAGAGAGAAAAGTAGAATAAACTAATATTAAAAATTTTAGCATTTCGGTCCGTACAAGTGCATATTTAGAAGCGTACTGTTCATATATGTCAAAACTTTTAGTATTTAGAACATCTCATGAGAGATGTTTTTTGGTGTTTGGTATGTCAAATGCTAAATATATTTGACATTTGGCATATTGATGGTAATGCTCTTATCATGCCCTCTAAAATTTTGAAAATGCCTTTTTTACCGTTAAGAAAAATAATTAAATATTTTGTTTTTCTCTTTGTCCTAACCTGCAATCAGGAAGATCAAGCTTTTTTTTTTCTTTTTTTCTTTTTTTGAGAAACAGGAAGATCAAGCTTTGATGGCGTGCTCCGACATAAAAGAGAGAGAGAGTGCGTACGTCAAAAAGGGTGAAAGAAATTATTATAAAATCTTTTTGGGATAAACAATACCTCAATAAGTGTATTGAAGATTTGAAGTATTGTTTATCTATAAAAAAAAAATTTCACAGAATATTGAGCGTGATTCATGGAGTATTTAATGGGATATGCACCTGCTACAATAATTATGGTATTGCATGAATCACACCACATTTTCTCACATTAATTTTTACCATTTTTATATTTTAATTTTAATTTTAACTTTTTCAACTTCTTTTTAACTTTTCTTTTATTTAGTAGTTGAGATTATTTTTTTTTAATTTTTAATTTCAATCGTATTTTAATCTTGCATTAGGTGCAATGCCATAAATATTGAACCGAATCTCAATCCTATGTCTCGGTGTCACTGACCAAATTTTTTATTGAAATTATGTTTTATTGAGCGTGCTACTAATGCTCTTTCTATCCAGTACGCCTAACCCATAACCTCTTAAACAATGTTTATATTTTAGTACTATCGAGGACACTTGACCAAGTCGTAACTTTTACATTTATAAAACTGAAAAAAATGTGGTTCGATTAAAAAAATGAAAACGAAAAAATGCCTAACTTTTACAATGTTTATATTTTTAGGATCCTTAACCTCAGTATATTGTAAGCAAAAATAATATTTTAATTTTTACATTTTGAGGTTATTGGCAATTTAATCTTTAAATTTTGATAGCAGCTAATTTGATCATAGATATTCTTAATTTGATAATTGATATTCTCAATTTGATCATTTTGTTAACTTACTAATGGAAATTGAAATTGAGTTGATTGTAAGTTAAAAATAATAAAGACAAAATTAACTATTACTAAAATGTAGAGACTGAATTGACAATAATCTCAAAGTGTAGAGATCAAAATAGTATTTTTGCCTATATTTTAACCCAAAAAAAAAACCATTAACTCTTACCTAGTATGTCTACTCAAACTAATAGAAACATAAACATTAGAGCATTTACAGTAAAAAAGCTAAAAAAAATATTGTTTTTAATAATTCAAAAGACTACTTTATCTATTTTAACACATCATTTTATAATACACCAAATACCAAAGATTTTATTTAACATTTAACACATTAAAATAATATAAACAATATAATAAAATAATATATCCAACACAATAAATAACAATCACAACCATCAATACATTAAAATACTATTTTTTTAACATCACACATTAATTTTTTATTTTATTTTAAAGTTTTAAGCTACAGTGAGCTCACTTTAGCTGATACTCATATTTTTTTACATTTCCCTTCTTTGCTATAGAGCACATTTTAAGGTTATTGGTTGCTAAATTGACTTTATAGTTAATTTAGCAACTTTATTATAGATGCCCTAAGAGCATTATTGTTGGTGGTGCTAAAAAATTATATTACTATTTTTAGTACCATCAAATACAAAACTATGCTTGGAGGAGCTAAAGCTAAATAATTTGGCTCCATAGCTATAGTGCATAGCTATTTTTGAATGACTGCGCATTGTAGCTCAATGAAAAAAAAAAAAATATATATATATATATATAATTCATGTATTCACATTACTTTGTATTATTATTGAATACGGTAACTCATTTACGTGTTCACACTATAGTTCATATGTAATAAAAAAATTATTTTATTATGTTATTTATATTATTTTATTGTGTTAAAAGTCAAAATAAAATTATTAATATTAGGCGTTTTGTAAAATAAAAATATAAAATAGATAAGATAGTTTTTTTTATAGAACTACATTGCTAAATTTATGACCGTCCTAATTTATGGATGCTTGTAAAGAGTTAAATTGGGTTCAAATGATAGCACAATAAAATACTGACATTTTTATTCCCCTACCACCATTACTATCTAAAAAAAAAAAAAAAAGTTGACAGGTCAAGCGTCAAAGCCCGACGTGCAAGAAGGGGAAGGAGGTCGTGGTTTGAGACCAACAAAACATCTCAAGTCAATAGTCTTTGTCTTATCTCAATGGAAAAGCCATCATCGTTCATCCACTTCAAAAGCCGCCTTTAAAATGGCTTAGCTTTAAAAACCTTTTAACCCATAATGACAACCACACATTTCCACACTTTCCCACCAAGAAGTCAATAACGATGTCTACCACCACCATACTCCTCCTCTCCTTCCTCTTCTCCATCCTCCTCTCAAACCTTCCACCATCCTCAGCCCAACAACAACCGCGCACTCTCTCCTCCTTCAACAGCTCAAACTCCCCATGGCTCCCAACCCAGAACCAAATCCTTCTCTCTCCCAACTCAGTCTTCGCCGCCGGTTTTAAAGCAATTCCCACTTCCCAAAACCACTACACCTTCTCAATTTGGTACCACAACCTCTCAATAAACGAGATCGTCTGGTCAACCAATGAAAATACTCCAGTCAACGCCTCAGCCCCCCTATTCATCACCACCTCTGGCAATCTCACTCTCAATGACATCTCTGGCCACAACGTTTGGCCTACGAGTGCCTCAGGAAATCCAAACTCCACCAGTCTCAGCATAAACAACGATGGTAATCTCATTTTCTCAACCTGGCAAAGTTTCAACTTTCCAACAGATACTATTTTGCCTACCCAGAACATAAGTGGTACACGAATCATTTCCAAGAATGATAAGTACAGTTTCTCAAACTCCACGAGATTGGTTTTGATTAGTTCCACCGAAAGTTACTGGGGTACAGGAAAAGCTTTCCAACAGCTCGACAAGTTAGGTAAAATGGCACAAGACAGTGGAGGTGCTTTCATTACATCAGATTTTGGTGCCACCCGGTATCGAAGATTGAAGCTTGACAACGACGGTAATCTCAAAATTTACAGTTTCGATGCAGATCTTGGTAAGTGGATCATCGTTTGGAAAGCAGTCCAAGAATCTTGTACAATTTACGGCACATGTGGGCCTAATGCTATCTGTATCAGCGATGGCTCAAATTCCAGTACCAGTTGTGTATGCCCACCTGGGTTCAAGCCAAATAGAACCGCAATAGAAGGATGTGAAATCAAAATTCCGATGACAAATCCGAAAAATACCAAATTTCTTCAGCTTGATTACGTCAATTATACCAGCGGGCCAAGTCAGACCAAACGGATTGATGCTAATAATTTCACGTTTTGTCAAGCTAGCTGCAAAAAAGAACCGAATTGTCGAGGGTTTGGATTCAAGTATGATGGAAAAGGCTATTGTGCTATTCAGCTTGAAAAACTAGTATATGGGTACTGGTCACCAGGCACTGAGACTGCAATGTTTTTGCGTGTGGACAGTTCAGAGAAAGATGAATCAAACTTCAGCGGCATGACACAGTTGTTGGAAACTACATGCCCTGTTAAGATAAGCCTGCCTTTACCGCCAGAAGAATCCAACACTACAACCAGAAACATAGCGATAGTGTGTACCCTCTTCGCTGCTGAGCTGATTTCAGGGGTGGTTTTCTTTTGGGGTTTTCTAAAGAGGTACATAAAGTACAGAGAAATGGCTCAGACTCTTAGCCTTGAGTTGCTTCCAGCAGGTGGACCTAAAAGATTCACATACGCTGAGCTCAAAGCTGCCACTGGTGACTTCTCGAACTTAATTGGTAGAGGAGGATTTGGCGATGTCTATAAAGGCGAGTTGACTGATCATCGTGTTGTTGCGGTTAAGGTGTTGAAACATGTTACAGGTGGTGATGCTGAGTTCTGGGCTGAGGTTACTATTATTGCAAGGATGCACCATCTCAACTTGGTGAGGCTATGGGGTTTTTGTGCTGAGAAAGGTAAAAGAATACTTGTCTATGAGTATGTCCCTAATGGATCACTTGACAAGTACATATTCAATCAGGGTAAGGTTAAATTTTCAGAGTCAGGTAGCGAGATGGAAATAAGTCCTCCTCCTCCTCCAACCCCAGTACTTGATTGGAATATCCGGTACAGGATTGGGCTTGGTGTGGCAAGAGCAATTGCGTATTTACACGAGGAGTGCTTGGAGTGGGTTTTACATTGTGATATTAAGCCCGAAAATATATTATTGGGGGATGATTTTTGTCCCAAGATATCGGATTTTGGGCTGGCAAAGTTGAGGAAAAAGGAGGAGAGAGTGAGCATGTCTCGGATTCGGGGAACCCGTGGATACATGGCTCCAGAATGGGTTGGAGGAGATCCGATCACTTCAAAGGCCGATGTGTACAGTTTCGGGATGGTGTTGTTGGAACTTGTGACTGGGACAAGGAATTTTGAAATGCAGGGGTCTGCGATGGAGAGTGAGAATTGGTATTTTCCAAGGTGGGCATTTGATAAGGTGTTCAAGGAGTTCAAGGTGGAGGACATTTTGGACAGTCAGATTAAGCATAGTTATGATAATCGGGCACATTTTAATTTGGTAGATCGTATGGTGAAGACGGCAATGTGGTGCCTTCAAGATCAACCGGAGATGAGGCCATCAATGGGGAAGGTTGCTAAGATGTTGGAAGGGACGGTGGAGATCACAGAACCAAATAAGCCCACCATATTCTTCCTAGGAGCCGAGTAGACATGTAATGTAGGCAAGCGTGTAATATGCTAATATTTATTTTCCCTTCTCCTCAGTTTTTTTTTTCCCCCTTCTCCTCAGTTTTTGATGGTTCATCTAGCAGTGAAATGTAAATGTATTCCATATGAACTAGTGACAATAAAAAAACGATTGAAATGGATGGAGGAGTTCCAAGAAATATATATATATATATATATAGACACACATGGATGCAGCTGGGAACCTATTAGTAGGAGAAATTTAACCGACTACCAATAAAGCTGTGGTAATTGCTATTTGCTACCAAGAACTAAAGTAATTAAATAAGGTGGAATTCATTCTGCAAATTATTGTAGTGTTTGGCAACTTTTTTGATTTATGTGAAATACATTTTGCATTTTTCATTTTTTGAATTTGAAGTAAATAAATTGCATTTTCATTATCATTTTAAATAAAGTTCGTGGAATCCATTGGGCTTACATTCAATGACTATTTCTAACTGCTTCTTCTTCTTCTATTTTATTTTTTATTTTTTTTCACTTATTTTATTCTTCTTCTTCATTTTCTTTGATTAAAAAGCTATAACGGGATTCTCTAGACCCAACTCTTTGAACCACATTCAATCGCCCTAGGTGAACTACCACACATGGCTTGTCATGGCATCATAAAGCCCACTCACAAAACACACCCCCAAAGCCAAGCATTAAAATCGACGGTCTAAGCCAATGATCCCGATGCGGCCACAAAGGCAACCCACACTCAGCCAAACCCCAAACCGTTTCTGATAGCCTCATTAAAAAAAAACCAATGAAAACAGTCGGGTCGACTTGTGAAAAGGCCAACGAAAATGGAAATTTGCAGTCTTGCACAAAGACTCTTCTCGGGTTTGAGAAATGTAAGAGAATAAAGAGAAGCAAACCCAAACGTCCAACACTTAGGGTCTGTTTGAGATCTGCATTTTTTTGTTGAAACTGAAAACTTTTTGTTGAAAGTACTGTAGATAAAGGTAAAAGTCAGCTGAAATAGTACAGTTGGACCATGAATAATACCAAAAAGTGCAGTGAAGTCATAAATAGTAGTAAAAATAAGTTGAATAGTAAAATAAGCTGACTTTTTAATTTAAAGCCAACACATACTTAATGAGTAGAGGCTAGTGGTAGATCACAAAGACAAGCCCAAAATTGCTAGACAACAAAAAGATAAATAGAAAAAAGCACTAGAATAATGCTTATATCTTACCCGCTTATGTGTAGAGCATGAATAAAAATTTGAGAGAGAGAGAGAAAGAGTTGTCTATATCGTATTTTGTTCCGAGCCTGATTAACATGACAAAATAGTGTTTTAAATCTCAAAAAAGGGGTGAAAACCATGATTTTGAAAAGCAAAAGCGGGGAACAATGTGAGAAGATCCTATTTACCCTATTTGGATGGCAAAACAAAGAATCCTAGATTTTACAAAAATAAACTTGCCATTTCTAGCATAGTTTGACCAACTCTTTTCTCTTTTTAAATCCCCCTTTTAAATCTAAGTGTTCTACCCTTAAAAAGATATAAACCATGGATTCTTTGCTTCAAAACCCTTTTTTTATATAAAAGAAAACCCATGGAAACCATTTTCTTAGAACCAAACATTTTTTTAAAAATGTTAAATTGGGTTTCCAAAACACCCTTTTCCAAACAAATTTGTTTTTCCCCCGCTTGTTTTGACTTCTTTTCCAAATGTTTTTTAAGCTTAAATCATAATTTTACAAAAACTCTGTTTCTTTACCATTTCAAAACATAAAACTTGAATTCTTTTGAAAGATGAACAAAAACCATGGTTTTTCATCAAAGCCAATGAATCCCTTTTCTTGAAAAAAAAAAAAAAACCAAATCTCCTTTGTAAATAAACCTTGGTTTTAATTTGGGTCTCTAAAATTGCTTTTCGTAATTTCTTTAAATCCTTACTCTCACAAAAACCCTTTTTTCAAATGCACCCCTTTTTCTAAGTGTTTTAAAATCTAGTTTTAGGTAAGTTTCCAAAAAAGTTTTTAAACTTTAAAAGTTTGATTTCTTTAAGGTTTTGTTCATAAAAATGCCTTTCCAAAAATTCGTCTTATTGAAATTAACACATTCTTTATGATTTTTTACATCAAAGAAAACCGCTATTCATAAAAACCAATAGAATCCCTTTTTAGGTATTTTTCAAAAAAAAAAAAAAAATGTAAACCTTAGTTTCAAAGTAAAACTTTTCCAAAAATCATGAGTTTTCCTTTTAAAAAAATCGCTTATCTTCCCAAAGGTAAGTTTTAAGGTCTTCTTCATGTGCTTTGTTTTGAACCTTTTGGAATTGCTATCCTTTTTAAGTTTGTGTCTATGGTTCATTTCCACTATACCAATAGACACTAATCAAGCTAACATATTCCTCCCTCCCCTTTGCACTAATGTTTTGGTTCATTATGTTTGTGCATGAGAATGAGAAAATTGGTGGATAAATTTGCTAAAAGGTGACATCTTTCATTCCCTCTTTATTTTTTTATATGTATGTATTCACATGTTAAATATATAATAAATAATACTCACATGTTAAATTATATGTATTATTTTTGCAGAGTAGTAAATTCTCACATGTTATGTATATGTACCCCACATGTTTTGCTTTTAATTCTGTCATACATATTCACATGATAGATTATATGTAAATAAATACTCACATGTATATATGTATTGTTTGTCCAAAATCTTTTTAAAAACCAAATGCCAAGTATCTAATTTTTTCTCCAAAACATTAATATTGGAATTAAATCTAAAATGGTGTACTATCCTTTTGACAGGCAGTGTCGAGTGCCTAAAACCTTCCCCACCCGTAACCGAACTTCTGAGTCCAAGAACCTTTGGTTTGAGACTTTGGTTTATCTTAATTAATTAATTACCCTTGAATTGGGTTTTAGTTAACTAGGTAACTAAAAAAGAATTAGACAAATAGGTGACCAATCACACCCAATACAAAACCAATGGTTGGTGGTGACTTCTAAAAATAAAATAAGAAAAAGAGAGAGAGAGAGAGAGAGAGACACACACACACACACACACAAAAGAGTTATGTCGCCAAGGACCCAATGTACGACAAACCGCTTTTTTGGGGCATCCACAAGAGGATTGTATTGTAGTTGAATGAGTAATGAGAATTTTTTTAGAGTTGCTAATGCAAAGGTCTGATAAGAGGTTGTATAGCAAGCTTGGGATGTTGTAGACACCTTATTTTGTACCTGATTAACAACCTTTAGTCCTCGATCCCAATGATGAGCTTGATATGTCTACAAAGGATAATTGAAGTGATCTTGATTGTTTGAAAGTAATCACAGCTCAAAAGTATTCAAATTGCTTTGAAAACGATACTGAAAAGTGACATTTGTTTATTGTTTTGATCATAACTTTTAAACCACAAAGAATTTTTAAGTAATGTTTGTTTCATTGAAAAGTAAACATCCTAGGATTCAATTTGAACATAAATTTTGCATGATTTGGATTTTATATTGAGTGAGTTATGGCCATTTGAAGTTGGACCAATAGTGTAATCAAAATTAGGGTTCTTGGGAAGCATGTGTACGCATAGGGGTAAGGGTACATACGCAGCCTCGAGCTTGCATATGCAACCTTATTTCCAGCAGCCTAGAACTTCAGTTTTTGGGGCCAAAACATCATTCTTTGATGTGGGCTAGCCCCTAGACCCCTAGGAACGTCCAAAACCCTTTAAATGACTTCGAAAACCCTAGTTAAAGGATATAAAGACAACCTTATGCCTCCAAACTCAAACCCTAGCTAGAGAGAGATATTTTTTCACCGCCACTCTTTTCCAAACCTTCTTCCACTTTTAATCTTCAGAGATCACAACAGCTAGCACATTTTTTGATCCTTTCAAAACCTCTCTCTAGTGGTTTTAAGGAAAAAAAAAAAACTATTTTTCATTCTTGCAATCAAACCCTTTCTTCAAAGATTTTCTAAAAGTCCTTTTTATTTTGAGTTGCGATTACTAATTGATTATTAATATACTTGATTCCTTTTATTCTCATCTAAATATGTTGTGTAGGCACAGAGAAACTGTTTAAATCTCTACGAACTTGTGATCCATAAGCTAGGTGAGTCTCTTCCATGGTTGTTCCTTATTTTGGATATTCATGATTCATGTTTTGTGTTCTTGTTTAGTTTTGGATCTTTAACATGTTCATGGTTTATTTTTTATTTGTTTAGTCTTAGTCCTTTGTGTAGCATTCTGTTCTAAGTATCAAGTTAATGGATATGTCTGAACATGCTTTGATTTATGTTTTGTTGTTCTTGGTTTAATATGAGATTTGATGTGAGCTTAGAAATATGTTTTTTTTTTTTTTGGTTTGATTTTGATTTGTTGTGACTCACCATGTTTTAATTGAGGAGTTGAATTGATATATGAACATGTGATAATCTATTTGAGCATGTGAACGTTTCTAGATTTGTGTTTCTAAGTGAACATGTGCATGCATGCTTGGAGGCTTAATCTTTGTTTTAATTGCATGATTGATTTGTTGTGGTATTTTCCATATTTATTTATTCTATTTGACTATGATTAGGTTAAAATATCCTAATTAATTGCTTGCCATGATTTTCTCCTTGACTTTTCCATGATATATTTGATATGTTTTGTTTCCCTAAATATTTGATTCCCTTTAATTGATTTGACTTGTTTTATTTGAATTTGTAGACACCATATCTTGTATCCTTTACGACTCGGACCCTCGTTCTCCAATGATGCTGAATTCTAAGACCCCAAGATTGGTTTAGGGCCCAATCAAAAGTTAAATTGACTTGAGAAGTGTTAAAATGAAAAATATAACTTTTAATGAGCAAATAAATCAATTTTTGAAAAATAAAGCCAAAGGAAACCTTCGCTATGTGTACACATGAATCAGCTTGCGTACACAGCTTTCTGCATGCGTACGAAGGCTTGATCTTGCGCACGCATATCGATTTCCAAAAACCTAAACAAGGAAAGTTTTCTGCATTTATGTTGAGGTTTGGAACGAATCCCAAATCATATGAGGATCATTCCAAACCCCTTTTTTCACACTATAAAAAGCCTTACATGGAATATTTTCAAAACACACAGAAATCCCATTAGAAAACACTATTCACTAGAAATAGTGAACCAAAAGGGAGTTTTTCACAAAACACCCTCAAGTTAATTTTCTTTTGATTAGGGCCTTTTCTGGCCTTGATCTTCGAGTTCAATCTTTACTAATCACTCTTTTATTGAATTGTGAATAGATTTGACTCTGGGGAACAGTAAAAAATCAAGCTTGAAGAGCTTTTCTTTAAGGTATCTAGTCTAAAGTTTCTCTTTTTCCTTTCTTTAATTTTCTACTTTTAATTCTTTCTATTTGTCTCATTTTCTTGTTTTTATATGATTTAACATGTTTATCTAGCTTAGGTTTATAAGCTTGTATGTTTAAAATGCATGTTAGGTTGCTAGAATTTCCGTTTTAAGGTTCTGCCATGTTTTCTATGTTTTTAGGGTTTTTGGGCAAGAACCTGCGTACGCATAATCTTGCCTATGTACGAGGCTTGTTCTTGCGTGCATAAGCCATTGCCCAGAAACCCTAATTCTCGTTTTTCAGTTTGTTTTGCTTCTATTTTCACATGTTTGTTTGTTTAGCTACCTTTTTCATGTTTTCATGCTCTTAATGTTTATGTTTCATATGTTTAATTGCTTGGTTTGTCTCACATGTTAGACTTAGGGTTTGTTTGGCATTTTTGTTGCTTTGATGCTATGATCATTCATTCATATGCTCATGCATGATGCCATAGGTGTTGAGTTGCTGAAAGGTAAGTATAGGTAAGTCATGCATTAAGAATGTTCATGCATTTGTCATATGGTCTTGCGTTGATGATAGAGATGAATATTTTGTTTGATGTGTGATTTCATGTCTAAGAGTTTGGAATACATGTGATGATATATGTTTGCTCACCATGCCTACTTTGGTGCCTTGTTTTGTTGCTGCCTTGAATATGATATTATGCCATGCTAGATGAATGATTAGGATGATGTGATGATGATAGGCCACAAATTGAATGACCCCTTGTGATTAAACCAATTAATTAATTAGCCAAGTTATTAATTAATCAATTTATCATTCAATTGCGTGACAGCACAAACAAATCACTGAATAACAAAATATGCAGCGGAAATAAAATAACATGGTGATTTGTTCACGAATGGGGAAAACCCTAACGGCAAAAACCCCACCAGGTGATTTTTAGGTCACCACTCCCGAAACTCCACTATTATCAAATCAAGCGGTTACAAGTAAAGAAATCCCAAGTACCTTACCAACCTATAGTTGAACCCTTACCCCAATACCCAATTGGACTTGATCTGTAGTGACAATTTCCACCTTTAATGCACGGCTCCCAAGTACGTGACTAACCAGATGCGCGGATCCCAGTACGCGACTTCAAACACCAACTTAGAAGAAGAGATTGGTTGCAAAGTTCTTCAGTTCATCCTACACGATGAAGATCAGGAAGATGCTTGGTCACAAAACCCTTTGGTGCAAATACATAACAACTTCTTCAGAGAAGATGAACTAGGTCAAGAACTTCGTCTTTGATCACAATTTGCTTGAACAAGGATTGCTCAATGCTTTTTCAACTTGTGTCTCTGTTGACGGCTCTTAAAACAATCATTTTATATGTTTAGGATTAGAAGAAAAGAAAGCCCAAAAACATATTCACGGATCCCAAGAAAATCAAATCAGAAAACCTGATTTTTTAAATCTCGACAGATATCTGGTGTCGAGGAGCTATCGAGCAGGTGTCGAGCTTTAATGAAAATGCACTTCAGCTTGATTTTTCTTGGACAGACTTGATGACTTCAACACTTGATCTTGAAACCTTGTTTCTTGAAGTATTAAAAACACCTAGAACTACCCAATTACAAGTAGAGTGCGTTTTGTCAAAGGATTAGCCAATTTACATAAATAAGTATGACATATGTTCTTAGCATGTGAACCACATATGTCCTAACAATCTCCCTCTTTGGCAATCCGTGACAAAACCACAACAAACAAATGAACATATGAGAGAAGTCATAAATCACTAAACTCATATTCACTTGTTGAATACAATAAAATCTATCATAACACAAACTCTTGAAAAACTTTGCAAGAAAAGAGTTTATGGCAAGTAGACTTTGACAACCTGTATTTCTGAAACACTTTAAACAAAACTCATCAAGGCATCTTGTGTGAAACAGAAATAATTAGATTGCATACAAGTATAAAGAACATGTGTATAAAGAGAGAAAAGAAACAACACATGAAGAGATAGGTGAAAGAAACATACATCCACATATAGAGAAAATAAGTACAATGTATGTAAAACTGGTCACAAGACCTCATATACAAGATCAATGTATCTAACAAGAATAGAAAAGAAAAGAAAAGATACATCAAACACCTCACTACATCCCTCAACATATCAACTCTCCCCCTATCAAAAATGTTCTATACTAACTTTCCCCATAAGATGACTACTCTTATAACCGATCCTATACTAACTCTCCCCCTAAGATGACTACTCTCATAACCCAAAACTACTCCCCCTTTCTGTCACGAGTGACAAAGGGTAGAGTGTCATGTAGACATCTCATCAGTAGAGCTAGCATCTCCATCATCATCATCCGAAGCATCATCGTCATCACCATCATCATCATCACCATCATCATCCCCAGCATCAGAATTCGAAGCGACTGGAAGAGGTGGTGGAGGAGAAGCCTCAGAAGCAAAACCACCCATGGTCGCCTGCCGTTGTGCAATACGACCAACACGAACATTCACCTGATACAACTCAGTGGTGAGTGTATCGAGGCGAGCATTCATGCACTGCAGCTGCGCCATGATGTTTCCAAGAGATACATCGCTTGTAGAGGTAAAAGGAGCAGATGTAGATGGAGCTGATTTGGATGGAGCCGAACGGGAGGGAGGAATGGAATCCGTCTATCTCGACCTAAACTGAGCCTCACTACGTTTTATGGTAGCGGCATCTATGGCAAATATGTGTGTGAAGTGGTCGGACAAAGGGAAAGGGATGGAAAAATGGCGTAAAATCCTCGTGATAGCAGAAGGAAAGATGAGCTTATCACGGGATGCCGAATCTAGATGAACATCTATGATAGAGAGAATGAAGTGAGAAGGAAAATCTATCGTAAGATGCTCAAGAAGAGATAACAAAAATCGAGCACGAGGCTCTGTGATAGAGTTGTAGTGAGAGAGAGGATAGAGTACAAAAGTCATCACCATGTTAAGAAACCTAGGACCTTTAGAAAAATGTCTACATGATGTATACTGATGCTCACCCTAATCAGAAGGGCGCTCACAAAAAGCAGAAATGAGCTCATTCTTGGACACAGTCCTCAGACGTTCACAAGAAGGATAGTCAGGAAACTCTATCCTAGGAACCCTAAGCACATCCGCAACTAACTGCGGTGTGACAGCAAAGCGCGTACCTCGAACGCGAGTGTGAAAAAGAGGTACTGAACGATCAAACCCATGCATATTGGAGTAAAACTCCTGAATCAGCACGAGAGGACATGTGACCAGGACGTCACACAGTGACTCCCATCCCCTACTGTGAATGATAGAGGGAAGGCCAGTGTCGACAAAGTCCGCCAGAATGACTTGGCGTTCTGAATGAACACCTCGTTTAGAAAAGTTCTCAGTAAATGCCTTGTGGGCATCTCCATCATGGAACTGAAGATTGAGAGGAGCAGAATCAGAAGAGGAAGAAGCTCCAGAACTCAAAGGGTTCCGAGCTGGAATGGATTTACGTTTAAGTGCCATAGACACTACTAACGTAAACACAATGAGAAAGAGATAGAGAGTGAGACAATCAGAAAAGTCCCAAAACAGTTCACATATATCAAATATATTGAACAAAAAGTATGTATGCATGGGAATGCATGAACATATGACATGCAAATTAAAAAGCATCATGGGCTCAGCCCAATCCAAACCTAGCAGCACACATACAAGAAACACACATCTAAATGCATGTAAATATCATTCTAATGCTCATGAGATGCAATGTATGACATTTTGAACATATTTTAGTGAAAACCCAACCCAAAATTTCAAGAAAAACTCATTGATTTTGAAAAACCCTAAAATTTTTCAAAAACCCCAAAACCTAAGATTCAAAACATGAAATGCATGAATAAAGAAGGAAAATGAGATCTTACCAAGTGATTTGAAGCAAAGAATGGCCGAAAATCACGAGGAAGGAAGATTTTGAGTGAGAAAAGGTGATTTGGAAGATGAACAGCCGTAGACAGATCGAGAGAGATTGAGCAAATGAAGTTCGGATCGCGATAGAAGCTTATATAGAAGCTTCAGTAATTCTTGACAGCAGAGGTATCGAGAGGTGTCGAGGTAGGTATCGAGGTAGGTGTCGAGAAAAAGCACGTCGACTGCTGAAGGTGTTGAGGAAAGAACACCAGAACCAAGAACAGAATCTCGATTGATCGACAAGGTATCGAGAAGGTATCGAAGAGACAGGAGAAATCTCGATCGATCCACCAGGTGTCGAGACAAGTGTCGAGATTGCGATAAGAAAAGGCTTGAGAAGCTCGACAGATAACCAGGTATCGAGGAGGTGTCGAGGAGGTGTCGAGCCAGCAGTAAAAAGCAGTTTTTCAAGAAGAGAAAAACATGAACATGAATGCAATCAAACAAGCACCTCAACAATGATCCAATCAACATAAAAAGCTCTCAAAATCATCTATCAATGAAAAATATAAGCACATGGATCTCCCAAAAACACACACACACTAAACAAGTCTAACCAATTTTATTTTTCAAAAACAAGTCAGGACAGTTTAGTAAGCATACAAAAGCACATGTAAAACCTTAGTGATGGCCAAATCACATTGTACTTGTACATGTATCAAAAGTAGCAAAGAATATTGCGTGTTGTGTGTGAGAAACATCGTAAGATTGCATAAGTGTATACATGTTATGACGATCTGAGATATGAGAAAATAACTTTAACTCCCACACAATCATAACTGTTTGATGGGGACTATCACCTTCGAGGTACATCCTATAACTCCCACATCTCCTAGAATACACGCTTGCAACCATATTTAAAGCATTTTTGATCTTTTTGCTTTTTATTTTCTTTGCATATTTTCTTTTTAAGCATATCATGCATGGGCTTATGAGAAAGAAAAGAAATACCCATTGATATTTGACATTCCAATTTTGCTATGCCTAAGCACACAAACGTTATTGACATCACACTTTTGCTATGCCGAAACATACAGATGTCATTTATGATTGGCGGGCAACAGTGGTGAGAGATTATTTATGCATTTCTCTTAGGATTTTCTAGTCCTACCCGTCAAAAAGAGTGATATGAGTGTTAAGTTTTAAGAGATAACCTAATCTTACTCATCACAAATAAGAGCCACAAAGCTCACTTGCTTAGTTTTGCATAGAGATGCTCATCTAAGTTACAAAAGATACAAAGTTTAGAAAACTTTGTTTCATTGGCCATCCAAGGTACACAAGTACCAAAGTACACATAACACACACTGTTTTTGTATTTTTTTTTTTCAAAATTTTTATTTATTTTTATATTAAAAACAAAATAAATAAAACTGAAAGTAAACACACAAAAACATGTTAACAAAGCAAAGCATAAAACTAGACTAACTCAACAAAAATGCAAAACACACAAGCAATGCAATAAACAAGAAAAACAAGAAGGGAGAAGAAAGTGATGAAATCACTTGGAATTCTTTTTCTTCCACACCTTGGAAGAACCTTTCCTCTGATTAAACCCTTGAACCGGTGGTGAGGGGGAAGAATTGAAATTGTTCAAGTTAGAAAGGAACATGAGGGCTTTTAGAAGATCTCCAAGAGGAGCAAGAGAGGATTGAAGTTGATTTTGGCTTCCAGATGCTGTCATGCCATTGCTCTGTTGGGTGGCTAGCCACTTGTAGCAATTTGGTTGAGTATAACCGGCAGCTCCACAATGATGACAGAGATGCTGCTTCTTTTGTTTAGGCTTTTGAGAGTTAGCCTTCTTAGCCCTAGGGTTTCTAGCATCTTTCTTATCTTGCTTAGGGGGTGCTCCTAATATAGACTTACCTTTGTCTAAGTTCTCACTAGCTAATTCAGTTTTAACATCAATGTTCTCAACTTTAACAGTATTAGCAGGAGGAACAAAAACAGTAGAACTAGTAGAGGCAGAATTAGAGGAAGAAAGACCATATCTTAAACCTGTTCGATCCGAAGCAGATTTCTCATTGCTGAGCATCTCATCAAGTTTTGCACTTGAAGTCCTCTCCAATTGAGCTCTGACTTGAAACAGCTCCGCTTCAAGCTTCTTGGTCTTCTCTGTCAGGAAGTTGTTCTCAAACCTCAGTGCTCCAATAGTTTGATTCGCCTCATCAAACTTTGTGGACAACTCTTCACTATCAAGTTCCACATCACTGAGCTTCTTGGTGGTCAGCCTATACAACTTCTCATGCTTCTCAGAGAGCTTGTAAAGCTTCTCATAGGCTGAATGGATATCATCTTGATCATCCATCTTCTCACACTTAGGGTCCACCAATTCTTCTTCTTCATCCACTTCTTCAACAATCCCTTTAGTAGGATTGATTGTGGCAGTGAAGGCATTTAAAATTCTGTCATCCTCATTGTTGGAATCCTCTTCAGGCTTAGTGTCACTCAGGGTTGCAATAAGAGCCTTGCTCTTCCTAATGCTCTTGAGATATGTAGGACACTCATTCTTCATGTGTCTAAACCCATGACACCCAAAACACTTAGGTCCTGTGGGAACAGTGTACTGACCACCTTCCTTTGCGTCCTTCTTCCCTTTGTCTTGGCTCTTAAACTGAGAAGAACTAGATTGCTTGCGGTCCTTATCGAAGCTCCTTCCATTGGAATTCTTCATAAACTTCTTGAACTGCCTTGTAATATAGGACTTCATCTTGGAATCTTCATCATCGGAAGACTCATTTGTATCACTGCTCTTTGCCTTCAAGGCCATACTCTTGCCTTTGCTTGACTTGCCAATCCTTGATAACCCTAGCTCGTAGGTTTGCAAGTTCCCAACCAGCTCAGTCAAAGGAATTTTGTCAATGTCCTTTGATTCTTCTATTGCCGTAATCTTGGTATGAAATCTCTCAGGTAAAGATCTGAGCACCTTTGTTACAACCTTGGGTTCTGGGATGGTTTCCCCAAGATTGAAAGTTGAGTTCACTATGTCCTTAAGCTTGGCATAGAACTCATCAAACGACTCATCCTCCTCCATCTTAATTTCTTCAAAGCTAGTAGTGAGCCTCTGTAGCTTTGAATCTTTAACAGCCTTCGTTCCTTCATAGGTTGTCTGGAGGATGGTCCATGCCTTTTTAGCAGTTTCTGTTGAGGATATCTTCTTGAACTCCTCATTGGTGACTTCGCTAAAAAGGGCATTCAATGCTCTGCTGTTGAAGTTTGTTGCCTTGATCTTGGCTTCATCCCAATCGGCCGGCGCTTCATTTGGCTTGGTCCAGCCAATCTCAACAGCTTGCCACACCTTCTCATCTAAGGACTGCAAAAAAGATCTCATGCATACTTTCCAGTAGGCATAGTAATTCCCATCAAATAAAGGAGGTATAATTAGAGATTGTCCTCTATCCATGACAAACAGGGGTCAATGGATCAACATAGCAAAGATTAAACCTAATCGGAGTGTGCCTGCTCTGATACCACTTGATAAGCCACAAATTGAATGACCCCTTGTGATTAAACCAATTAATTAATTAGCCAAGTTATTAATTAATCAATTTATCATGCAATTGTGTGGCAGCACAAACAAATCACCGAATAACAAAATATGCAGCGGAAATAAAATAACACGGTGATTTGTTCACGAATGGGAAAAACCCTAACGGCAAAAACCCCACCGGGTGATTTTTAGGTCACCACTCCCGAAACTCCACTATTATCAAATCAAGCGGTTACAAGTAAAGGAATCCCAAGTACCTTACCAACCTACAGTTGAACCCTTACCCTAATACCCAATTGGACTTGATCTGTAGTGACAATTTTCACCTTTAATGCACGGCTCCCAAGTACGTGACTAACCAGATGCGCAGATCCCAATACGCGACTTCAAACACCAACTTAGAAGAAGAGGTTGGTTGCAAAGTTCTTCAGTTCATCCTACGCGATGAAGATCAGGAAGATGCTTGGTCACAAAACCCTTTGGTGCAAATACATAACAACTTCTTCAGAGAAGATGAACTAGGTCAAGAACTTCGTCTTTGATCACAATTTGCTTAGACAAGGATTGCTCAATGCTTTTTCAACTTGTGTCTCTGTTGACGGCTCTTAAAAAAATCATTTTATATGTTTAGGGTTAGAAGAAAAGAAAGCCCAAAAACATATTCACGGATCCCAAGAAAATCAGATAAGAAACCTGATTTTTTAAATCTCGACAGATATCTGGTGTCGAGGAGCTATCGAGCAGGTGTCAAGCTTTAATGAAAATGCACTTCAGCTTGATTTTTCTTGGACAGATTTGATGACTTCAACACTTGATCTTAAAACCTTGTTTCTTGAAGTATTAAAAACACCTAGAACTACCCAATTACAAGTAGAGTGCGTTTTGTCAAAGGATTAGCCAATTTACATAAATAAGTATGACATATGTTCTTAGCATATGAACCACATATGTCCTAACAGATGAGATGCAAGGGTATGCTATAATACGATGAAGCATGTTTAGATGTATGACACTAGGGTCTTTGATGATTTATTGTGCCATGATTAGATGTGTGGTAGGCTTTGTTTGTAAGCATGATAGATGTATGATTAGGGATGTTTGATGTCATGTTGATTGCTAGATGTATGTTAATGTGTGTGTGAGTTAGATACAAGTATTGAGTGTGCCTTTAATAGGGCTAAGAGTTAAGACATAAGACACAAAGATGGGAAGCCAACCTTTGGGTTGGGCGGTTTTAAGTGCCTAACACCTTCCCAAGTCTGTACTTTAACTTTGAACTCATATTTCTGGTAGTAAGATCAAAAGGTCCTTCCTCAAAAGGACGCTATATATATGGTTCCTAAACCATTGCAAAAAATAGGTGGCGACTCCATTTCGACCCCCCCTTACGTCCATAGAATTCCTTTCCTTTTATACCATGAATGTGATGTGATGTTATGTTGTGTGTTAGATGCATGTTAGTATAGGCTTAAGTGTGTATGTGTTGTACAGAATAACCTAATAGAAGACCTTTTGATGAGATTAGGATTTGGAATACAATGAGTGGAGGCCGACCTACGGGTCGGGTGGGGTTTGGTGCCTAACACTTTCCCATATTTATACCTAAACTACGGACATGTACTCTGGTAAGATCAGTCCTTCCACAAGGGTGCTATGTATATGGTTCATAGACTTAATATAAGTGGTGACTTCATTTTCGCCTTTCGCCCGATCCACCCTAGACTGAGGCGTACTTCCCACGAGGAAACCACTCGTCGCGGGCGCTTACGCCTACAAACATCAGTCTAGTTTTTTTAATAAAGAGTGAAGCTATTGACCCTCACATTGTTAAACAAGTGGTAAGTTTTGTTGGGTTATAGATTGATCCTAGTTAATTAATTCAATTGCCTAAATTGATTAATTAGGTTAAATTAAATGCAATATCGTGGATGCACGAACAAATCACCGAATAATTTTGAATGTAGTGGAAAGTAAATTAACACGGTGATTTGTTGACTAATGGGGAAAACCTCTCATAAGGCAAAAACCCCACCGGGTGATTTTCAGGTCACCACTCCTAAGAATCATAAATCAAAATCAAGAGATTACAAGTACAAGGAATTTTATCCTAAACCTGGGCCATCCCAAAGTAACTACCTACAGTAGAATCCTTATGCCAATCTATGTGCGCAAACGTCCACAGTCGAGTGGGCTCCTTCATGGGAAGTACGCCTTGGCCTAAGGTGGACCGGGCTGAGGGTGTAAATGGAGTTGCCACCTAGATTAGGTCTAGTAACCATATTTATAGTGCCCTTGTGGAAGGACTAATCTTTACCAAAGCATGTGTTCGGAGTTTAGGTATAGGGATGGGAAGGTTTTAGGCACTTAACCCCACCCGACTTGTTGGTTGGCTTCCATTCATTATGTTTCAAATCCTAGTCCCATCAAAAGATCTTCTAACATGTTATTCTAAACTCACACACACTCTAATCATGCATATAAAGCAATCAACATGACATATCATCCCCAAACCCTAGCATTCATCTATCATGGCATTTAAACATGTTATCCAAGTGCAATAAGAATATCACAAGGCAGCATCATTGATAACACAGTAGCATGTGTCATAGCATTCAATCAAGAATATTCAACATCCAAGCAAAACATTAAAGCATTCAAACATAGATATCATTCATGTCATGCCCAACACTCAAAGGAAGATGCATGTTCATATTCATGTGCATGACTTACCTTCCTTACCTCACTGCATCACAGCACATATGCATTAGTGCATGTACATGTGATTATTCATGTTCATGTTGTTCATCGAAGACATAAACCTTACTTATTAATCTAATAATCAAACAAGGCTAAACATGTTATCCTATTGACTTAAGGATCTAAGTATGTGAAACTAAAGTAAACAGAAACAAAACATGTGAAAGAAAACTGAACGGAATAGACAGAAACTTAAAAGAAACTAAATATGGGTTTTTGGGTACGAGCATGCGTGGTCATGCATAGGGTATATGTGCACATTTAATGTGCATTCGTTCGCATGCTACGAGTATGCATATGCATGCATAGAGCATGTGCACGCATACACACCCAGAAACACAAACCCAGAAAACACATAACAGGTAATGAAAACAAGAAATCTAGCAATCTATCATGCTTATAATACAAGGACTAAACAACCTAAGCTAAAGACAGAGATGTTAAAACAATATAAAGAAGAAGAAAACAAACAAACAAGCAAGAAAATGAACAGACAAATTTTGAACCTTTACCTCAGCACTAGAACTTTTTAGAGCTTTGATTTAACTCTTCCCCTTAGTAAGCTTAAAACTTGAAGGTCAAGACCAAAATAGGTCCCAACCTTAACTTGAGGATGTTTTAGTATAAAAACTCCCTCTTAGATTCACTCTTTCTAGTGAATTTGGCACCTATTGGTAAAACAACCATTGAGGCCATTTTATAGTGATCATAGAGGAGTATAGGGCGGCTCCCAGCCGATGTGGGATTCACTCTAAACGATTTTATGTCCAAAAACTTTCCTTGTGGGTATTCTAAAACAATACATGCGTGCGCATACTTGGGGCAAGCGTAATCATGCTTCGTGTATGCGTACGCAAACTTAAAGGCATGTGTGCGCATGCTCCGCGTACATGTATGCATACTTAAAGGCTTTTGTAGAAACTCAATTTTACACCCATAGTTTAATCTTATAAGTTGATTGAAATGACCATTCTAAATATCCAAAAATCATAATTGCATTTCATGCATTAAATCATTCATCATATGTCATAAACATGATCTTGAGACTCTAACAATTGTGATAATATGCCTGATTCCCAAATCGGACCATCAGATTGAAAGATATCACAAGATTAAGTTTTCACAATCTGCATGCATTTTATGTGAGTGAAGCTAGTCACGTGTGATTAATCGAAGTAAATTTTGATTGGTCAACAATTAAAATTAATTAAGTAATTTATGTGATTGGCTGTTGGATTTGATAAAAAAAAAAAAAAAAAAAAAAAAAAAAAAAAAAAAAAAAAAAAAAAAAAAAAAAAAGCTTGGTTGCATAGGAATAAAATGGATAATTAGATAATAAGGGAGTTGTTGATAATTGAGTTTTTAAAAATAACTATCTTTCAGATAATAATTATTTAAGGACCTGATTATCAAGTTAAAAGAGATTTATTTTAGAATACAAGTTTGAAATACATCCAAGTGCAATTCCCGACTTAGAAAACTCCTAAAAAAGAGTCCAAATCGAACCAAAAGAGGAAAATGGGCTCGTCACTTAAGAGTGCCAATTGGCACTTCTATAGTGCCGATTGGCATAACTTCGAGGTCTAGCCCAAAAACCTTTAGTTCAAGCTAAAACACATTTGATTCAAATTTTTAGGGATAAAATTTGACCTAACTTCCCTAGCATGATTTCTAAGCACAAAACCTCTATAAATACAGAACTAAAATAAGAAATCAGGACCCCTCAGCTCTTAACGTAAAAGAAATTTTGGAAGTTCAACTTTAGGACTTTCTGTTCTTTAATTAAGAAATCAGATTTGGAAACTCTTTTTTAAAATCCATTCCTTTTCAATTTAAAAAAAAAAAAAAAAATTCAGATCTGAATTTTTTTTTTTTAAATCTAAAATTCATTTTTGCTTGTTAATAGATTTAACACTTCTCTTAAGAAACCCTTTTCCCATAAATAAAATTCAGATGTGATTTCTTCATTATAGATGCAACAGATTTAGGATTTTGCATATTAACCAATCGTGGATCTAGGCATATTGATACAGCAATTTGTATGTCATTTTCTTTAATGGGTATTTAAATGATCATTTAAAAGTCTAGAAGGTCACTCTATTTGGGCAGGATTGGTGCCTAACACCTTCCCATTCTGTAACCTAGCCCCTGAACTTGAGATCTTAGGTTTGTGTAAGAGTGTCTTATTTTCTTTTGATAGATTGTAACTAAGAAACAAGGCATTGTAAATTTTTTTACTAGATTGTAACTAGGAAACAAAACCATGTATAGTTCCTTCTATCAAGTTGTACTTATTTAAATTAATGGGAATGTGTATTATTCAAGACATTTTGTAATCTTTTGTATAGTTTTCTTATTTTGCTTATAAAATAAGTGGCAACTCCATATGATCCTGAAAAGAGAAGGTGTCGATGCCTAAACTCTCTTTTCTGAGGGTCGAGTTTCTTGGTCTCTCACAATGGTGACTCCACTGGGGATGTCGAGGGCTAAGTTTCACATTAGACTTTAAATGACCAATTAAATACCCTTGTGTTTGTATGATATTTATTTTGCTTGTATGATATTGCTTATGTTTGTATATTGTTTGTATGATATTGTATGGAATGATGCCTGAAATGCCATGTTGGTTGTTTATAGCTTTCCCTAACTGTCATTGTGTATGCCATGTAACAACAACTATGCATGAACCCATCTCAAAATATGGTGGTAGTAACCATGGATCATCAGTCTTCATTCGATTTAGGTACCTAGTGGTGAACTTACCAACTCATTGCCCAAAGTCACTGAATCATTTCTTGTTGACTAAAAAAGATAAACAATGCCGTTTGGACTAACGCAACGTTCATTACGTTACTAGTTGGGAGGTCTAATGTCCTAGCTACAATAAAACAACAAACCTACCCTACAATGTAATGACTTAGAACCTATTCTTAAGCTGGTCCATGTTAATATTGTATTGCATATTGTGTGTGGTTGACTATTGTTTGAACCATGGTGAGCCCAAGTTCAATACTTAGGCCCATCATAATTGTATGAATGTTGTGTGAACATGATTTTGTTTTTTGGACAAATATGACATGCATTGATGCAAATAAATTGGTCAAGATTAGAGGGAACACTTGAATGAGAACAAAAAAGTGATAGTGAAGCAAATTCTAGTTCAAGGTCCATTACAGTACTGCAGCCATTACACATAGGAGATACTCCATAGTTCTAGCATAACAATCCAGTGTTTAGCCCTCAAGACAATCCAAGTTATAGAAGATCAGAAAATTCTATCACCATGGCAAAAGGGAATAAGCATTAGAACATTGAAGAACAAATGAGCACTTAAGAGCTACTAAACACAATGGTAGCTAGTTAGATCCAGCTGAGAGAGGACATGAACCTTATGGTTCAACAATTCCAAAATATGAAGAATGATTGAGAAGGAGAGAAGACAAACCAAACTCTCCCCATGACAGAACAAGAAAAAAGGATTAATGAGAAGATGACCAAGATGGAAGGAGTGATTAAGAGGTCACGGAGGCTGGATGATCTTATAGATTATCAATCACTTTCTCTCTTTTCAGATGTGAGACTACCTCTTAAGTTCAAGATGCCAGTCTTAGACAAATTTGATGGTACTGGCTGCCCTAAGTCCCACTTGAATATGCATATGAGGGCCACGCAGCCCTTGGGAGCTATTGAAGAGATGTTAGCCAACATGTTCCAGAATACTTTGACCAGAGCCGCCCTCAGATGGTTACTTAATGTGGAAGATACCAAAACTCGGAATTGGGAGTATATATGTAGGGAGTTCCACAATCAATACAAGTACAACATAGAGGTAGATGTGATGAGAAGAGACTTGGCGACTACCAAACAAGAACCTAAGGAGTCATTCTCAGCTTTCATAACCAAATGGAGAGCCAAGGCAGCCTAGATGATCACGAGACCTAGTGAAGAAGAGCAAATCCAAATGGTGGTGAAGAATTTGTTATCCATATTCCACAAGCATCTTTTTGCCCAATACTTTTTGAACTTCAAAGCCTTGGTCATAGTTGGTACTCAAGTGGAAGATGCTATTAATAATGGCATGTTGAAGAATGAAGGCTCCATTTTTGAAAAAAGCTGCAATCCACACCACCAATGAGGAAGCAGTTAATGTTGTAAGTCCCTAAACATCATTAATTGTCAACTCTAGGCCTCGAAGGAAGTTCAATGAACTCCACATGCCTATGAGCCAATTGTTTGAAAAGCTCAAACTTGAAGGGTATCTTGGCCCACTTGAACCTTGACCTCCTCCAAGCCCACTGCCCAAAGGTTACAAGTCATATGAGTTTTGCAAATATCATCAAGAACCTGGCCATCTGACGGACAAATTCATCAATCTGCGACATGTCATTCAAAATCTAATTGACAAACAAGTCATTACTCCATCATCATCGGCCAGCCATCCAAACTTTACTTGAATTTCATTTTACAAATTTTTAGATTGGCTCTTTGGTTTTATTGTTTATTTAGGACTTGCTTTCTAGTTAGTCTTTTTCTCAATAAAATCCATGTTGTGTTTGATGCATTTGATTTATCATGTTGTTCATATGTACACACACACACACACACACACACACACACAAAACTAAAAAAAAAAAATCTTTTGGACTAGGGGCATAGGGCCTTCAAGTCATTTCAATTCATTTTCAAAAATCTCTGGACTAGGGGCATTGGGCCTTCCTAGTAATCTTTTCCTAAAAACTTTTTTAATTCTTTCAAAAACTCCAAAATGTTTTCAAAAGCCTTCTTTTCAGTAGAATATAAGAAGATCCGTTTGGCAAAGCTTTTCCCAAATCTTGATGATTAATTGCTCTATCAATTAATATGTGTCAATGAGAGATTTAACTTCATTTAGTACATGTAAGGACTTTTGCTAAACATTCAAAACATGAGAAGAAAAGGTCCTAAAAGGCAATCAAAGAAATTCATCGATTCATCCAAATTTCCCAAGCCATATACACTCAATCCCAATCTCTAAAGAATTTTTCACATCATTGGAGCATTTATACTTCTATTCCAAGGAAAATAATTAAAGGAGTTTGTAAACACAAAAATTTCTCAATTGCAGAAAATCAAACAATTGAAAAAAAATATGGTTTGCAAATATAAATTTGTATTGATGAATAATGAGTACAATATCTATTTCTAGCTTTGAGTTTATAAGAGATTTATTTTTTTTCAAGTCTTCGATTAGGTTGAAGTTCTTTGGGGCTTTAGAGGCTTGATCCGTTGAGCTTCAAAGATTTGGGTTTGTTGAGGTTTATGGAGGCTTTTTAGCTTAATTCCAATAGAACTTCAAAGAACTCAAACAAGAGATCTTCTTGACTTTGTTTGGAAGATGGATTGAATGATCTTCACAACGAATCTCTAGCCTTGAGCTTGTTAGAGATTTGTTGTTCTTCAAGCCATTTGAATGTTCTTCAAGTTCTTTAAAGAGTCTTCAAGTTCTTTAAAGATTCTTCAAGTTCTTCAAAGATTCTTCAGACAAAATTTCTCCAGAGCTTGGTGTAGACGACTAAATTTCTTATTTGAAATAAATCAAACAAGTAAGATAGTTTCACAAATGCGAATTTGTATTGATGAATATGTGGTACAATTCTCTGAAATTAAAAAAGAGTGATCCTCTGATTCGATCTCCTTGAAAGACTTGTTGATTGGAATTGTAATAATGTAATTTTGACTCGAACACAAATATTCTTCAATTTGGTTGAAGGATGGATCAAAGACCCTTGAAACAGAATCACAATGAATCTTTGGCTATGAACTTGTTAGAAATTCTTTGTTCTTCGTGTTCTTCGTATGTTCTTCGTGTTCTTGATGTGTTCTTCCTCTTCGAAGGTTTGTGCTAGAAGTTCTTCAGTGCTTTAGAGGCTTAAATCCATAGAGCTTCGTTGATTTATGGTTTGTTGAGGTTTCTAGAGGCTTTTGAGCTTGATTTCAGTGAACTTTGAGATCTAGGTAGATAGTTTGGATGATTCTACTTTGAATGTTCTTCGATTTTGAGTTTGAAGTTCTTGAAGGCTTTGAGGCTTGATTTCTGCAGAGTTTCTATACTTCTAAATCTTCTCTGATGAAGCTTGTGCTTCAGATGGCTTGGTGTCCTCCTAAATGTCTTAGGAAGGCTTCTATTTATAGGAATTTGGGGGTGGATGAGCGACACGTGGCGAAATCTTATTGGTGACACATGTCACAGCCTGATTAGTCCACTTATATCATCGCTTACACGTGCTAGACTGATTATATCATCGCTTACATGTGTTGATGCGTGATTGGTTTTTGCATGACACTTGACAAATTTCTGTTGATTTCTGAGTAGTGATAGCAAAACCTAGTAGCAATACGTGGCACTTTGTAATTGGCTGTATTTTGTGGACTTGGTAGTGTGACGTGTCAGCTTGTGATAGGTCGGGAATTTTCCCTCTCTACACTTGGGCCTCTTGAAAACTTGGTGTTCAAAATGAGAGGGGATGCCCTCCATTTATAGTGATTTTAAAGGATAAGCTCTACATTGAATTGATATACTTGAAAGTATGTAGTAGACTTTTGATTAGCCCAAATTCTTCTTAGAGATAATTATCTCTATTTATCTATTTTGATAAAGATAATAATCAACAAAGATAAATAATTATCTCTATTTAATGTATTTTAATAAAGATAATTATCTATCAATTTTGAATAGAAAATTTATCTTTATTTTATTTATTTTAAATAAAGATAATTATTCATATATTTTGAATAAGAAATTTATCTTTATCTTGTGGGCCAAATGACACGTAGCAAATTTCAATATGTCAATGTAACATCAATTTGGATGACACATGTCATCATTTAATTTAATTAATTTAATGACATTAATTTAGAATTTGTCACTAAATTTTGATATGGCATTTTATAATTGGCTTAAAATTTTGCCTCTTACAGAGTTTATGCAACTGTACCCATATGTAAGCATCACTAGCGACATGAGGCCATCTTTGGTAACACACATTATTCCTTGACACCCATTACAGTAATTGTCCATTGGTAGCCTGTTTGAGCCTTTAAACAATTAGTCTTTCTTTTTTCAATGAACCCACTAAAGACTCAAACCTTGAGTGGGAAAATTAAGTATGCATTTGTAAATCTCAAGATGAGGAAGTGTTTACCTTATGGTTTCAGCACCACTTCGTAATATCCTTAATGAACACAATGGGACAGGTTCAAAAGAAGAAAAAGATGAAGAGTTCATCAAGTTTAGAAAAGAGAGTTCATGAAAGAAAAGTGATAGTTCACCCCATCAAGCTAGGAAAGAAGAAAATCCATCAAGGAGAGATAAGATTTTGAGAAAGCATTAAAATATGAAGGAAAAAAAGAAGTTTATCAAGCTAGAAAAGACTTAAACAAGAAGGAAAATAAAAAGAATAGAGTGTTGGAATTCTCATCAAGATGAGAGAAAAATGGTATATCAAAAGACACAAGAGACATGAGATTCTATGAAAGATCATTCAGGTTAAGAGGGATGAGCAAAAAAAATGAAGATTTATCATGAGAAGGAATTCAATCAAATTGAGAAAGATGATGAAAAGAAAAAGCAAGATACATTTCATTAAAAAAAAAAAAAAAGTGTTCAGTCAAGTCAAGAAACATGAAAGTCCCTTAGAAAAGATAAGAGGACATCAAATAGAAATGCAAATTCATTCAATAAAGATGACACTTTGTTAAACTGAAAGAAATAAAAAATGCAGTTGATTGAAAGCCAATAGAGTTCAAAAAAAAAAAAAAAAAAAAAAGGCCCACTAGGCTAAAAACTCGAAAGGGCAGTCAAGGCAAAAATTAGGGCTAATAAAAAAAACAAAAAAAAAATGGAAAAAAAAATGATTAAAGTGAGTGATCTAACCATAAGATGTGATTCCAAAAAGACCAGAAAGAGAAATTTGTCAATCTAAAAAATCAAGATAAAAAAAAGGAACCGATGAAGACCAATGAGAAGATGATGAATATGACAAGGATTTTAGCACAAGAGTCAGTGATAGAAGATGTAGAAAACTCTTCCAATGCTTGAATTTAAAGTATTGCATACTGGGGGGAAATATCATTAGGATTTTGAGCTTTTTATATCATTCCTTTCAATAACTTGAACCTTATATAACCTTTGAATAAAGACCTCCTTGAAGTCCTACTAATTGAAGGCACACCTTTAGTTCTGATAATATTTTCTCTTGGATTAAGAAGGAAAACTACTCAAGATTATCAAGCCCTACTAGCTAACATCTTTGAAAGACAAAATTTCTCAAATTCTCAATTAATTTAGAAAAATTTCTCTAAGCTTGGAATCCCCCCTTTGTTTGCTTCTAAACAAAAATGACTCTCAAGAGAACAAAATTTCTAAATTCTCAAAAAGTTTCAAATCTTCAAGCTTGTGATTTGTCCTTTTCTTGCTTGTTCCCAAGTGATTCCCAAGCATTTCATTTCTTTGATTGTCTTTGAAAACTTAATCTGAAAATGTTCAAAGTGAAGAAGCAAATTTGATTACATGTTTTTAATGATTTTAAATTCTTCCTAGCCAATGAGATTAAGTTAACAATTGAGCATTATGATTGGTCAAAGTGATTGTTCAAAGGATCACCTTTTGTTCATTTGAAAAAGATAAAATTTCAAAAAAAAAATTCATTCTACACTAAATTGTTTTTTTTTTTTTTTCAAAAAAAAAAACTTCATTTCAAAATTTTCAAAAAAAAAAAAAATTCATTTTTTAAAATCTTTTTTCAAGGACTCAAAATCAAGATATTTGGTTGGGTGAATTTTAGGCTAAAAGCATCTGTTTTGCATCAAACATGTCATCAATTTTTTCCAATGCAAAAATATCATCAATTTTCTGTGCAAGCATGTCTAAACTAGGGGTATTGGCCCAAAACATTTTTATAGTAACTAATTACTAACAAGCTCATGGAAAGAATCTTTTGTAGGAGGTGGAAATGGACCTTTCATCTACTCAACATTCACCATCAGTCTTCAGTTTAGATGCTACCACATGTCCTAGAAAAAAGGCTGAAAACACAACAACTGGACGAGGCTCAAGATGTGCCAATTGGCACTCCAACAGTGCCGATTGGCACATCATTCCAGTAGTCCTTATTTTGCTCAGTTTTGTGATTTTGATCTTATTTTATTCAAATTTTACTTTATTGAAGGTCCCTACACAATAAGATTTTTCAAAATTCACATTGATTGTTGAACTAGGTGCATTTGGCTATGCCTCATCCATTAAAAAAAAAAAAAATCACATTTTCTAAAAAATATCAAGGTTTTCAAAAGTCATGCATCAGTTTGCAAACTAGGGGCATTCGGCCATGCCTCATTCATTTTCAAAAAAAATAAAAAATAAAAAAAAATCAAGATTTCAAAAAATCATGCATCCATTTCCAAACTAGGGGCATTGGCCATGCCTCATCCTTTTTTTTTTTTTTTTTTTTTTTTTTTTTTTTTTTTTTTTTAAATCGGTCATCTTTTTCTAATGAAGATTTTTCCTCAAGATTTTCAAAAATTATGCATAAATTTCCAAACTATGGGCATTCAGCTATGCTTCATTCAGGTAAGATCACCCATGTCAAGACCTGTTAGGTAAATTCAAAGCTTTGAACCACAAAACTTCATTAAGTAAACTCTAAACTTTTTTGAATCAAGCTCTTACAAGAATAAGTTCATACATATCAAAGTTAACAAATGCAAAGATCAAAGAGCGGTTGTTAATGACTTATACAAATTAATTGACTAGAAATCAACTCTTTTTTTTTTCTTTTTTTTTGCAGGAAATTAAAAGAGGAAAAATCTTCTGAACTTCAATTTTCAAAGGATAAATCTCCTGTACAAAATTTGAAAATGATAAATCTCCTAAATAAATCTTCAAAAATATAAATCTCCTGAACAAATCTTTAAAAGGACAAATCTCTATGTACAAATCTTCAAAAAGGGATAAATCTTCCTTCCTTCAATCTTCAATGGATAAATCTCCATGAACATATTTTCAAAAGGAAAAATATCTTGAACAAATCTTCAAAAGGGATAAATCTCTTGAACAAATCTCAAAGGACAAATCTCCATGAATAAATCTTAAAAAGGGATAAATCTCATACACTTCAATTGCCAATGGATTAATCTCCGTGAATACATCTTCAAAAGGAAAAATCCTCTGAACAAATCTTCGAAGGACAAATCTCCATGAAAAAATCTTCAAAAAGGGATAAATCTCCTTTCCTTCAATCTACAATGGATAAATCTCCATGAACACATCTTCAAAGGGAAAAATCCCCTGTACAAAGCCTCAAAGGACAAATCTTCATGAACAAATTTTCAAAAAAAAAAAGGGGATAAATCTCCTGAACACAAATCTTTAAAAAAGATAAATCTCTTAAGTAAATTCGGTTCTCAATCATTAAAATTCTAATATGAATTTTTGTCTATTGCAGAGAAATTCCAAACTTCAAAGATTGAGCGAATATAGTTCTCAGTTGACTCCCAAAGTCGAGATTGAGCAAATATAGCTTTTACTCTTTTAGTCAGATTCCAGATTTTTAGATTGAGCGAATGCAATTCTTAGTCGCCTTTAGTTTTTCAGTCGGCTTGAGCTGATATAGTTCTCAGCCACCTCTAGATTTTCAAATTGAGTGGATATAGTTCTCAATCACCTCCAGATTCTCAGATTGAGCGAATATAGTTCTTAATCGGGTTCCATATTTTCAGATTGAGCAGATAGAGTTCTCAATCGCCTCTAGATTTTAAGCTTGAGCAGATATAGTTCTCAGTCGCCTCCAGATTTCCAGATAGAACGGATATAGTTCTCAGTCACCTTCAGATTCATTGATTGAGTGGATATAGTTCTTAATTGGCTTCTAGATTTTTAGATTGAGCAGATATAGTTCTTAGTCACCCCAGATTTCCAGATTAAGCGAATATAGTTCTCAGTCGCCTCCAAATTTTCAGATTGAGCGAATATAGTTCTTAATCACCTCCAGATTCTTAAATTATGCAGATATAGTTCTCAGTTGGCTTCCAGATTTTCAAATTGAGCAGATGTAGTTCTCAGTCGCCCCTAGATTACCAACTTGAGCGAATATAGTTCTTAGTTGCCTCCAGATTCTCAAATTGAGCGGATATAGTTCTCAGTCGACTTCCAGATTTTCAAATTAAGCAAATATAGTTCTCAGTCGCCCCTAGATTTCCATATTGAGCAGATATAGTTCTCAGTGGCCTCTAGATTTTCAAATTGAGCGGATAGAGTTCTCAATCATCCTACCAGATCGAGCGGATATAGTTCTCGATCGTCCCAAGATATCCAGATTGAGCGAATCGAGTTCTCATTCACTCCATTAGATTAAGCAAATATGATTCTCAAACATTGGCGTTCAAGCCTATAATAGGTTCATTAATTATCAAGCATTTTAGATGTCAACATATCTTATTATTTTAAGACAATAAAACACTATTTCTACGTCCCAAGGTTCTAAGTTCAAGGGCTAGGAAATCTTTGGAAAATCAACCTCGATTAAATCATGGTTGCCAAAATTCGTGTCTTTGTTTTATATTGACATCGTTTTTCAAGTTTTGTCAATGAGGGGCATTCTGTAGACACTTAATTTTGCACCCATAATTTAATCTTGTAAGTTGATTGAAATGACCATTCTAAATACTCAAAAATCATAATTGCATTTCATTTATTAAATCATTCATCATATGTCATAAACATGATCTTGAGACTAACGATCGTGACGATATGCCCGATTCCCAAATCAAACCGTTGGATTGAAAGATATCATAAGATCAAGTTTTCACGGTCTACATGCATTTTATGTGGGTGAAGCTAGTCATGTGTGATTAATTGAAATAAATTCTGATTGGTCAACAATTAAAATTAATTAAGTAATTTATGTGATTGACTGTTGGATTTAATAAAAAATAAGCTTGGTTGCATAGGAATAAAATGGATAATCAGATAATAAGGGAGTTGTTGATAATTGAGTTTTTTAAAATAATTATCTTTCAGATATTAATTATTTAAAGGATTTGGTTATCAAGTTAAAAGGGATTTATTTTAAAATACAAGTTTAAAATACGTCCAAGTGCAATTCCCGACTCAGAAAACTCCTAAAAAAGAGTCCATATTGAACCAAAAGAGGAAAATGGGCTTCGCACTTAAGAGTGCCAATCGGCAGTTCCATTCGATTGGCACAACTTCGAGGCCCAGCCCAGAAACCTTCAGATCAAGCTAAAACGCATCAAATTTGAATTTTTAGGGATAAAATTCTACCTAACTCTAGCTTGCTGATTTCCTAAGCAACCCTAGCTTGATTTCTAAGCACAAAACCTCTATAAATACAGAATTAAAATCAGAAATTAGGACCCCTCGTCTCTTAACATAAAAGAAATTCTGGAAGTTCAACTTTAGGACTTTCTTTTCTGTTAAGTACAATCTCTTTAGGACTTAGAGAGACTCATCATTTCTCTAACTCTAAAGTGATTTCCCCATTCCCTTGCAATATTCATTGATGCATTGATGCAGGTAAGTTTCCATCTTCTTATTTACATCTCCATGAAATCAATTCAATTCTCCATGCCTTTTCTAACATGTTCTTTCTTTTATTTTTCTTTCTAATGGTTTTATAATGAATGTCTATTCATGTATATGTGTTTTGTTCATGTAGTTATGTAATGCATGTGATTAAATACTAGATTTGTTTCTTTATGCTAAAACAAAAATCAGATCTGAAGTTTTAAATCAAAACTCCATTCTTTTTCAAAAACAAAAATCAAATTTGAAGTTTTAAATAAAAATCCTATTCTTTTTCAAAAACAAAAATTAGATCTGAAATTAATTTTCAAAACTGATCCATTCCTTTTCTAATACAAAAATAAGATCTGAAAATTTAAATCAAAATCCCATTCTTTTCTAATACAAAAATCAGATCTGATCTTATAAATAAAAAACTCAATTCTTTTTCAAAAACAAAAATCAGATCTGAAGTTTTAAATAAAAACTCCATTCTTATTTCTAAAACAAAAATCAAATATGAAGTTATTTTTCAAAATCTCTATTGTTTTCTAAATCAAAAAATCATTGCTAAAATTTGATTTTAAATAATTTCATTCTTTCTTCTTACTTTGAAAAGTCAGATTTGTAATTTCTTTTAAAACCCATTCTGTTTCTTAATTTAACAACCAGATTTGAATTTCTCTTGGAAGTTCATTCTGTTCTTTAATTAAGAAATCAGATTTGGAAACTCTTTTTTAAAATTCATTTCTTTTCACTTTAAAAAAAAAATCAGATCTGAATTATTTTTTTTTCAAAATTTCATTTTTGCTTGTTAATAGATTTGACACTTCTCTTAAGAAACACTTTTCCCATAAATAAAATTCAGATGTGATTTCTTCGTCATAGATGCAACAAATTTAGGATTTTGCATATTAACCAACCATAGATCTAGGCATATTGATACAACAATTTGCATGTCATTTTCTTTAATGGGTATTTAAATGGTCATTTAAAAGTCTAAAAGACCGAACTCTGTCTGGGCAAGATGAGTGCGTAACACCTTCCCATTCTATAACCTAGCCACCGAACTGGAGATCTTAGGTTTGTAGAAGAGTGTCTTATTTTCTTTTGATAGATTGTAACTAGGAAACAAGGTCTTGTAAATTTTTTTACTAGATTGTAACTAGGAAATAAGGCTGAGTTTCCCGGTCTCTCACAGCATGCGTGCACATGCTTAGGGTTTTACCTGCAAATTTTATTTACCAAAACTATCCTTCAAGTCAAAGTTTACAAGATTGGGCCCTAAGTCGACCTTAGGCCTCCGAGTGATGTCATCATTGGGGAAGGGGTCTCAGATCGTAAGTGGTACAAAATGAGATGTCTACAAAATCCCTAATAGGTCTTGATTTTCTATAGACTTCTTTCCTTTGCACAGATCTCAGTATGTGACTAACTCCCAGTAACTTGAAGCTTCTTGTTAGATGCAAAATTCTTCAATATACTTGTAAAAAAGGAAGCACTTGATCACAAATTCCTAAGGCGTATACAAACGCAGTGCTTCACAATAAGTGTGTTGATTAGCTAATTGAGTCTCTCTGTATGATGACGACTGTAAAATAATCCTTTTGTATCATCTAGAAGTTTAGTGAACGAAACCCTAGAAGTCCAAGTCATAATGGGCCGAAAAACAGATTTGGAATTTCTGGATCTACAAAGCTCGATAGATTGAGTAATATCAAGAAGTATCAAGGTTCATTAAGTTTTGATAGATCAAACTTGTGTCGAGGTCCACTATTTTTAGCTTTTTTTACTTGTTTCTTTGTGCAGTCTTTATGTCTTCAATAATACCACTTGTTTTTCTTATAAGATATACTTCATGATATTCTAGAATCCATTTAGAACAATCCAAATACAAGTAAAATGTGTTTTGTCAAAAAAATGCCAACTACATAAAGACCCTAACAAGTTTCAAATTCACTTTCAATTAATCTCTCTCTCTCTCTCTCTCTAGTGAAGTAGGCCATGAAGTTGAATTGCGGGCTTAGGTACTTTTGTTGGCTATACATTTACCTTCCCCTCTAAAGTTTTAAATTTATCTTGGTTAGGCATGTGGTAGCTTAGATTAGCTTAAAGTGGTGGATTTTCCCAACCTTAGATGGGATTTTAACATTTAAGCTACACCTAGGTTGAGCTTAGGGTGGCTTATGAATGTCATGGCTGACATCACAAAGTAGATTTTCACCTTAAATTTCATAATGGTACTAAATAAACCCTACTAAAACCTAGTAAAAAAAACCCAATACTCACAAAAAGTAATCAACCAACAGCTTGTGTGAGTATTCTGTCCTCAAATTCCATAATGACCTATTATGGTGCGGCCATCACTCACAACCTATCGCAGTTTATAATTTTAAATTCCAGTAAGTTTGATTTTAGGTTCAGATTTTTGTTTGGCGGCTTTTAAGTTAAGCTTAATTAACTCAGGTTATTGTTAGGTGAGATGTATGGCCAAGACTTGAGTAGTTCACAACATCAATACGTAGTAATCTCAAGTATTGCTATTTATATGGCTACGCAAAGACTGAAAAAAACTATTAAAATAACTCTGTATTTTCCGTGTGATTTTCATGGCTGATCAAACCCAAAAACTCCACATAGCCATGCTCCCATGGCCAGCCTTTGGTCACATGATTCCATTTTTTGATCTTGCCAAGAACATAGCCCAAAAAGGTCATCGGGTCTCCTACCTGGCCACCCCTAGAAACGTTCAACGCCTCCCAAAACTCCCTCCATATTTAGCTGATTCAATAACTTTCGTGCAACTCCCTTTACACAACGACAACAGTCTCCCTGAAAATGCTGAGGCCACTATGGACATCCCACCCCATAATATGCAAGACCTTAAAAGGGCTTATCATGGTCTCCAAGAAGATGTAGCTCAGTTTCTCGAAAATTCTACTCCAGATTGGATTATTTACGACATATTTGCTTACTGGTTACCCCCAATTGCTGCTAAGCTAGGAATCTCTAGAGGCTTCTTCAATACTAACAATGCATGGGACATGCCTTTCATTGGTTCATCAATACCGAAGATAAAGGCCAAATATGATCCACCAACTGAGCCAGAGGACATGACTGTCCCTCCCAAGTGGGTAACCTTTCCTACCAATGCGACATTTCGACTATACGAGGCTAAGGATTATTTTTTTTCAAGTCCTCCAATGATTCAAATTTTACTGAGCATAATTTAGCGGTGAGAGGTTGTGAAGTGAACATTGTTCGTAGTTGCGTGGAGCTTGAACCTGAGTGGTTAAAACTCCTAAAAGAGCTTCACCAAAAGCCAGTTGTTCCGATGGGCATATTGCCACCCACAATGCGAGTTCGTCGACATGACCACAAAGATGATACTTGGGATACAATTATTGAGTGGTTGGACAAACAAGAAAAAGGGTCTGTTGTTTATGTTGCACTTGGTAGTGAGGTGAGACCGAGTCAAGAAGACTTGAGTGAGTTGGCACTTGGGTTAGAACTATCTGGGTTGCCATTCTTTGGGGCTCTAAGGAAGCGAAGTATTTTGGGGGATAGTGACTCAACTGAGCTATCAGATGGTTTTGAGGACAGAATCAAAGGTCGTGGAGTTGTTTATACCAGTTGGGTGCCTCAACTCAAGATATTGGCTCATGACTCGGTTGGAGGATTCTTAACACACAATGGACGTTGGGGCTCAGTCATAGAGGGACTTTATTTTGCACGTCCTCTTATTATGTTACCTTATTACCTTGACCAAGGGTTAAATGCTAGGATTTTGGAAGAGAAGAAGGTCGGGGTAGAAGTTCCAAGAAATGAACAAGACGGGTCATTTACAAGGAATGCAATAGCTAAATCATTGAAGTTGGTGATGTTAGACGATGAGGGAAAGATTTATTGGAAGGGAGCAAGGAAAATGAGCTTGTTGTTTGGGGACGAGGATTTACACTATCAGTACATATGGACAAACTTATTGAGTTTTTTTTTTTTTTTTTTTTTTTTTTTTTTTTTTTTTTTTTTTTTAATAACGGAATTGTATTAATCAAAAGCCCAAGTACACCGGGGGTGTTCATGGAAAATAGTACATCAAACACATAAGTTACAAAGATCAAGTATTTCTAAAAAATTAGAACAAGGAAAAAGATTAAAGGAAGAACTCCACTCTAGCAAGGTATGAAGAAGAAGAGATTTAAGTTCTGAAATAGACCAATCCTTCCCTTTGAAACATCTTTAGTTCCATTCTCACCAAATACACCATAGGACACAATGTGGGACAGCCCTCCATAGCTCAATGCTCCAATACCCACTGAAGGAACCTTGCCAACTCGAAAATAAATCAGAGACACCATGCGACATAACCCATTGAAGACCAAATAGAGCCCACACCATAGACCATAATTCATAAGCAATAGGACAATGAAGAAGAAGATGATTCACCGATTCCCCACTCTCTTTACAAATATAGCACCAATCTACAACTACGACACCTTTATACCATAAATTTTCAGTAGTCAAAATCTTACCTAAAGAGGCAGTCCACGAGAAAAAGCAATCCTAGGAGGGACCTTTGAATGCCACACAGGTTTTCAAGGGAAAGAAATGTCAAGAGTAGAGGAAAGGCAGAGATAGTACTCACTCACTTTAAAATTCTTATTCCCTATTAGTTTCCAACATAGTTTGTCCTAACCTTCACCATTAAGGGGCATTATATTGATAAGATCTAGAAAAGTGTAAAAATGTTCTGTTTCCCAATCTTGGGGAGCTCTAGAAAAAAGAAGATTCCAGTGAAGTCTCTGGTTAGGAAAGTGCATAACATCTGTAATAGAAGACTCCTTATTACAACTAATATTATAGAGTTCTGGAAAAACCTCCCAGAGAGTATAGCTCCCACACCACACATGATGCCAAAATTTAATTCTGTCATCAACACTAACCTCGAACTGAATGGATTTTGAAAAGACTGGCCAGCCTTGTCCTATGGTTCTCCAAAGACTAACACCATATGGATTAAAGACTTCTTTTGTACACCAACCTCCCCAATGATTCCCATATTTAGTCTCAATAACCTGCCTCTAGAGATGGGTTGTCTCTCTTCCATATCTCCACAACCATTTCCCCAACAAAGCTTAATTGAAGGCTCTCAAATTTCTAACACTCAAACCGCCAGACTGTAAGAGAGAACAAACCTGAGCCCATTTTACTAGTCAGAATTTAGGAGACTCATCTATCCCACCCCATAGAATAGCAATATCCACAGGAATAGGGAAGAGAGATAAGAAATAAGTTGGCAAACTTGAGAGAGTGTTTTTGATTAAGGTAATCTTACCACCTTTTGATAAGTATAATCGCTTCCAACTCGATAATCTTCGCTCCATTCTTTCTAGGATAAGGTTCCAAATCGCCTTGTCCTTGAATTTAGCACTAAAGGTAGTCCTAAGTCATTGGCAAAGATGATTGTCTACAAACCAGCAATGCCACAAGCTCCCCCATATTAGTCACCTCTCCAACTGGAACTAATTTTGACTTAGCTAGGTTAATGTGCAACCCTGACACCGCCTCAAAAGAGGCTAAAATCTCCCGCAAATATTTAATCTAACTTGCTGAAGTATCATAGAAAATTAAAGTGTCATTCGCAAGGAGTAGATGGATCACCATGAGGGGGTATTAGACCTGGTACCAACAGTGAAACCCGACATGTGACTAGCCAGAACCGCACCATCCAACAAATGGCTTAATGCCTCCATAACAATAGCAAATAGGAGTGGGGAGAGAGGATCTCCTTGGCACAACCCCCTAGAGCCCCCGAAGAAATCCTTAGGGGAGCCATTTATCAAAATCGAAAATCTCACTGTGGAGATACAAAACATAATCCACTTTCTCCATTTCTTTGAGAATCCACAGCGCTGCAACATATACATAAGAAAATCCTAGCTGACATGATCAAAATCTTTCTCCACATCTAACTTACATAAAACCCTAGGTAGAAGTTCCAAGAAATGAACAAGACGGGTCATTTACAAGGAATGCAATAGCATAGCTAACTCATTGAAGTTAGTGATGTTAGATGATGAGGGAAAGATTTATTGGAAGGGAGCAAGGAAAATGAGCTTGTTGTTTGGGGACAAGGATTTACACTATCAATACATATGGACAAACTTATTGAGTTTCTTGAGAAAAATAGCTCGTCTTAAGTTACATTAATATTAATATGGAATTTTATATGTTTACATTGTACTTGCAATATGAATTTGCATTATAAACATAAAGTGACAAATATTGTACACATTTGCAAATAATAGTGTACACTTTTTGCAAATGTGTATAACATTTGCCACTTTTTATGTGTCTATAATGTAAATTTACATTGTACCATACAATGTAAAAGAAGAATTTCCCTCTTAATATATATAAACTTAAGACTTCGAAAAATAAGAAATCTAGGAGGATAGTGTTTACTTCTCCCTAGAATAAGATGATAATACTAGCGAGCCAAAAGACTCCACAATTAGGGGTGGAGATTTGAACCTTTAATGTTTTTATTAAAATCACTAGAAGATGCAAATAAGATGAGATAAGCTAGCAAGCTCTTGGCTAGAATTGTGAATTTTTTTTTTTTTTTTTTTTTTTTACAAAATAGAATTCCCACTCTAGCCTAATCTAAGTGTACATATGTGTGAAGCTCTTTCCTAAAGACTTGAACTCCAGTCCTTACTTCCACACCCTACAAATATTTATACTTGTGAGTGACCACACCAAGCATGCGTGATGCTATTGTGAAAACTTTCAATCTTGCAATAATTGCATCCAGCATCCCCATTTCCACTCCCAAAATGGCAGCCTCATAAATACCAAGGTTTCCTTTCACATAAGAAAACAATATAAAGCCACATAATCGTAGAGTGCATCATAAACCACAAATTATTTTTCTTATTGAATCAACCATATTCTTTGCGACATTAACTTGTAAGCTTTATATAATAAAATTTCAATATCCTTGATCAAGAACAAAGATTTGATGATGCTAAATGTCAAATTATTGTCAATACTGAGACAAATGCTACAAGAATTTTTTTTTTTTTTGGTAATGATTGAAACTGCTACTAAAACTATCAAAAAACCTCCAATTTGCTCAGTACATATTTTGTGAAGTCTAGAATGTAGAGTTAGTTGTTGGGAGCTGATGTTGATGTGTAATAGTGTATGAATCCCACAAGTTAAGTTGTTTCTTGAGTGGCCTCAAGAATGAACTAAGATTACCCGTGAGAATGTTGGGTCCAAAGAATCTAAATAAAGCATTTGGAATTTCCAAAATACAAGAAGAATATCTATGGAGTATCCAGACTAATAGTAGGCTTGGGAATGCAGGTCTCAAATCCTCTATTTGTTGGAACTCCTAAGATTGACATTAAGCTTGCCAATCAAGCTAGAGTCTTGATTGATGGTTCCTTTATAGAGTTCGAGCATTTCTCAAATGGAGGAATGCAAAAAGAAAGGGATTTGCTACAATTGTGATGAAAAATGATAGATTGGTCACAAATGCAAGGGGCCTAAACTGTTACTTATTGAAGACTTCCACTGGAACAAGATTCATCATCTTCAGAGGCCTCATTGGTCGATATTGATTGAAATGATTTTGTGCAAATAAGCGGAGATCAAGAAATGCAACAAAAAATTTCAAGATCTCCTAGTACCATTAGAATAGCAGTCAAGGTTACTTATGGGTCAATAGTTAGTTGGTTATTCTGATTGATACATGTAGTACGCACCAACGGAAGAAGATCATGTTAAACGGTATTAGACCCTCCTATTCATTAATCCAGGAAGCTACTAAATTTTTTAAGCCTTCAATGAGAAAAGGCTTACTATTGCAACTTATTGTTCCAAGAGGAAATGCTAAATCTCAGAATCAACCTTGTGTAGAAATTGAAGCTTTGTTGATTGAATTTGTTGTAGGTCTAGAGGGCATGAGCATGACATCATCCTCAAGGAAGGTACCCAATCAATTTGTGGAAGACCATACAAGTACCCTTATAGAGCCTTAGATCATGCTACTGTCAAAGATAAATTTCCCATTCCTGTAATAGGTGGGTTGTTTGATGAGTTAGTACGATTTTCTCTAAACTTGATTTGAGGTTTGGGTACCATCAGATTAGGATGAGGGCTGAAGATATACCTAAAGTCATTATGAATTCTTAATCATGCCTTTTGGGCTTACCAATGCGCCTTCTACCCTCCAAGTTCTAATGAATGATGTCATTAGACCACACTTAAGAACCAGCTCTATGCCAAGAGGAGTAAGTGTGCTTTTGGCTGCAATGAAGTAGAATACTTGGGACACATTCAAAATTGATTCCAAAAAGACATCAACAATGCAAGAGTGGCCTGAATTAGCTTCTCTTTAAGAGATTTCTTGGATCTAATAGGTTATTATATGAAGGTTATAAGGCATTATGCTTAGATTGTTGTCCCTCTTGCTATTCTTCTCAAGAAGGATACCTTCTTGTGGTTTGTATAAGATGAATATGCTTTAGGAGTGGGCCTTGGAGCACTTCTAATGCAAAACCAACAACCAGTTCTTTCCATAGTCAGGCCTTAAAGGGTAGGAGCCCGCATGCACCTCTCCACTTATGAGATAGAGGTTTTGGCTTTAGTCACAGCTATTAAGAAATGGGGATCCTACTTAGTTGGCAAACCATTTATTATTAATATTGACTAGCAAAGCCTCAAGTTTTTGTTAGAGCAAAAATTTGGCACTCATGCTCTACAAAATTGGCTTACTAAGCTACTGGGTTATGTTTTTGTGGGGGAGTATAAGAATGGAGGGAAAACAAGGTGGCTGATACCTTATCAATGCAAGTGATTCATCTAGATGATGATCTTAAGCTTGGGAGCAATCAAGCTACTCATGTTTAACAAGTCGAGTTTTCACATGATGTGCGGTACATTTATTATAAGTTTCTCCAATATTTCAAAAACTTTTATGGTAAAATTTATAAACTTTAGTATTTTATTTTATAGATAAAATTGAAAACAATAAAAGTGTGATTTAATCATACTATATGTTTTTAAAAAATTTAAAAATTACACGATATAGTGATTGATATATAAATAATTTTCATGCCTACTCAAGAATGCAAATATCATTTTGATAAAATAAAAATGCAAATATTCTTCAAACATTTTTTTTATGGGATTTTTTTTTCTTCTTGAGAATTTAGTAAAACCAAATCAATATATGTGTACAGATAATTCTTTGCATTATTGTTATTCACAATTAACTCATTGTAAAGGTTACTCTCCAGTTTAATCATTTATGAAGTTATCATAAGATTTTTATGATATAATGTTTACGTTTAATTGATTTATAGATCTATTTAGAATTTTCATAATCTCATGTTTTTGTTCTTAATTAGATTATGATAGTTAAATTAGTTGTTTATATTGCCTTATGTTTTTAGGAAACCATTGAAGCTAATACAAATTTTACTCTAAAAATATTTACAAATTGATGTTTTAATGAATTTGATTGGTGGAATTTAATAATGTAATAAATTAATGTTTTGAATTTGTTCTCTATGATTGTTGACACATCATTTTAGATGTTGAACTATTCCATGCATTGCATTAAGGGCGGTATTACCCAATATTATGACTTATTCAATTTTATATGAAATATAGTATCTAACAAAACTCATTATACATGAAAAAATGTACTCACCTTTTCTAAACAAACACACACTCGTATATAATTTGAATTTCATAAATTTCATTTTGGTCCAAGAGATCGGCTCCCAAGTAAAGATTCCTAGTTTTGCCCTTGCTCCCAACTATCAAATTATTAAAAAATAAAATAAATTTAGGTAGTCTATGGAAACTTCTATTTGAATAGTACAAGGTGAAGTATGGAAAGACTACTGGCATTTTCTAACATTTGATAATTTTGACAGTTAGTTTTTCAAAATCAAAAGAGTGATGGGGGTTGGGTCTCAATCTTGCAATTTTGTGCATTTTAGTCTTATTTTAAAATTGAATATGGCTCATAAATTTCATTTTGGTCCAAGAGTTCAGCTCACAAGTAAAGATTCCTGGTTTTGCCCTTGCTCCCAACTATCAAATTATTAAAAAATAAAATAAATTTAGATAGTCTATAGAAACTTCTATTTCAATAGTACAAGGTGAAGTATGAAAAGACTACTGGCATTTTCTAACATTTGATAATTTTGACAATTAGTTTTTCAAAATCAAAAGAGTGATGTGGGTTGGGTCTCAATCTTGCAATTTTGTGCATTTTAGTCTTATTTTAAAATTGAATATGGCTCATAAATTTCATTTTGATCCAAGAGTTCAGCTCACAAGTAAAGATTCCTGGTTTTGCCCTTGCTCCCAACTATCAAATTATTAAAAAATAAAATAAATTTAGATAGTTTATGGAAACTTCTATTTGAATAGTACAAGGTGAAGTATGGAAAGACTACTGGCATTTTCTAACATTTGATAATTTTGACAATTAGTTTTTCAAAATCAAAAGAGTGATGTGGGTTGGGTCTCAATCTTGCAATTTTGTGCATTTTAGTCTTATTTTAAAATTCAATATGGCCTATCTGAAAGAAAATAGCTTTGATATATAGATTAATCTCATTAAAAAAAAAAAAAAAAGATATATAAATTAGTTCTAGGCTCTTCAAGAAACTTTGATTAAAAGAAAAAACTTAGTTCTAAGATTAAAAAAAAAAAAAAAAAAAAAAAAAAAAAAAAAAAAAAAAAAAAAACCCTTGTTAATCTTAGTTCTAAGATTAAAAGAAAAAACTTGTTAGGCTACAATTTTCGAACAGCTGTTCAGTTTGCTCTAGAAAATATTGAACAGATGGCCATTCAGTCTACGAAGATAGGTTTCTTAAGAGAGACAAAATATGGTGACACAAAATGGCCGTCAAGCTCGTTGATCTTCACCATTCACACTTTCGACATTTTGAAAAAGAATGTTGCCCTAGTGACCCTTATATTGTCATTAAAATATAGCCTTATTGGTTTGTATGTTTTTCTTCCATTGATTATTGGAGAAGATTATGCGATTAGAATATCTCAAGATTTTTTTTTTTTTTTTTGATAATTAATCAAAAAATTAATTGTTAGAAGAAATTGTGAGATTGAAACAATCAATTCAAAATTTTGATTGATTTGTAGAACAATACCAATTATAGAAATGAATTCCATTGTAATTGAGAAGTGTTGAGAAATGAATAGAATCTAAAGAAGAGAAGAATGGTGCAAAGCTAGTGAGTCCAAGAACTAAAGATGAGAATCTAGCATTTACTGAGGCCACGCCTATATATACAGGAGATTAAGGAATTAGGTCAAGCTAACAAAAGCAATGCTACATAAAACTATTTTTCATAAAATAATTTCACAATTGCAGAATTGTCAAGTTGTTATTGATTCTCTTATATATAGATTCATCACTAACATTATTTCATTGTCTATCATTTACAACTATTTATTTAAACAGTTGAGAAAATTTTATGAAAAATAATTATGCCTTTAGACTTTTTGAGATAACAAAATTTTAATTTTTTTTTCTTCTTCTGAGAATCAACGAACTATTAGCTATTGATCTAACCTCCTGACAACTAACTAATTTAGCTAACAAAACTTATTACAACTATTAATCACATGTTAATAATTAATTGACATCTGCAAATACAAGCCAAAGCCAAATGCTACTAAAACACTGCATAATACACAACAGTGCGAACTTCGCTTATTCTACATCCCTCCACAAACTAACCGTGTGTTTGGATTTTTTTTTTTTTTTTTTTTTTTTTCTGCTCTCTGTTCAATTTTTAGTTTTAAAGAAATTTGTTGACAATCTGGTATGATGATTTCTTATGCAGGTTGGTTGAATGGGAGGAGTGCAACCTAAGTTAGGTCTTGGACCAAGAATGGAAGGTAGTGGACTATGTAACATAGAATTAGGCATGGCAAACCTGGGTCAAGAATTGAAGAAAGGGAACAAGAATGGAAGAACAAAATAGTGCTTGTACAATGTAAAAGTCATATCTTCTCTCTATGCTTGAAGCCGAGTCACCTCTATGTACAATGTAATCCAATCTCATAGGCAAATCGAATAGCTTGGACAGTAGCTTCAAGTTCTACATCAAATCCTTTCATTACGTACTGGCCTTCGCTTTCTACTCAATGCAGCTATGAGTATATTCCTTGGCTCATTTTGAATTGAAGGTTGCTTGAAAATCCTGTAGAATTTCGATAGCCTCAAATGCAATCATCCATGACAATATCAAGAAATTCTCCATGGTCCTATCGTCTCCCTCCTCCAATACCCGCAAATATATATAATCTCATAAAGTATGGGGATTCATGTGCACCCCCACTAAGCATAGCTTTGCTGCAACACCAAAAATTTTGTGCCTCCTCACAACTCCGCAATACATGCAACCTGTCTTCTTCATTTAATTGACTTCGTGGACACCATGGCTGAGGTAATTTCTTCATCAAGTTGGCACGTGGGGAGGATGTTGTGACATGCTCTCCATGCAAACACCTTAATTTATTCGGAATCTTTGCGTTCCAAATTGAAACCCAAACCTTCCCCATTAGATTTCCATTAGAAATTTAGCCTCCATCCAATTACCTTTTAGCTGAGTCACCCAAGAAGCACCTCTCACACTAAACTGGCCATTAGTTGTGCTAGTGTGCCGCCCCAAAATAATTTATATTTAGTAATAACAGAAGTAAGTGCAATCTTATAAACTGTGTTAGGTCCATAGGTTAAGTGTTAACAAACCATGATAAATTGTAAGTTTTGTTGAGTTAAAAGGTGTATTTTAAAGTCCAGGACACATACCCTAGTTTAGCTATAGGAAAGAAGAGTTTCTAAATATTTGGCACATACTTGACACCTATCAACATATAGCTGACACATCCTTGATCAATTGAGATAAGTTGTTGATCAATTGAGAAATGTTGTAGATAGATTGATAATCTTATAACCTAATTCTAAAAGAGCAAGACTTAGGTACAGTACTTAGGTATTGTTCCTTAGGTTCTCTTTTTAAGATTTTGTCATATAGATTTTTTCTCATAGGATGGAAGTGTATTTTTTAGTTAAATAGCTACATGTCTAAATCTTAAGATAGGAATTTAAAGAACAGTACCTAAAGTATTGTAACTAAGTTTTGTTCATTCTAAAAAGGACCATAAAGTAATTTTTTTAATCTCTAATTCATGCTCTACTTGCTAGACCATGTATGGACACAATAGCTAGAGTCAACCAAAATGAGAGAGAGAGAACTTTGTCGCATAAAAGAGATCTCTGATATCTCTCTATTTCACCATCATACCAAAGTTCAAGAAGTAGATCTAAAGACGGTATCCCTAGAGATTAATGATCAAGACTAAAGCCATGGTTTTATCCCAATGCTATTGTTGTAGAGTAAAGCTTTAAGAGGGTCGGTCAGGGGTCCTGGTTGTACTATGAGTGCTGTGTCATCCGTGAAGAAATTCAAATGGTTGAAGAATTTAGATGTTGTGGGTATTAAAATGTTTTTATTGCAATTTTTTTTCGAGTCGTGTATAGAGTTTAGGAAATGGTTTTTCTTGTTAGGGTCAAATGTATTATGTGTTGGCAAATTCGTATTCAGAACTTATTTTCATTTAATTGTGTTGTAATTTTTACTATCTAGATAGTGGTTAAGATCTACAATGAAGACAAGAATCAGCTCAAAATATTTCTTGGAATGTAGAGGTTATGTTGCCTTAACTGCAAGCTCGAATGCATCTCGACTGAATGAGCTTTATTAAAACTTGAATGTTGGCTTGACTCCACTCGACTGATCGATCTTTGAGAAAACTGAAATATCATTTTATAACCCTTGATGATTAAGAGGCCCAAGGATCCATGCACTAGGGTTCAAGGATGTATCAACATTAGGTCATCATAAGCATAGAGGGAACACCATGTGAAAATAAGAACTCATTGCAAGATTTGTGTGCCAAGAGTTTGTACCAAGATAAGTCTCTAGCACCATATTGAAGGTCAAGAAGGTGCTCCAAGAGAAACTACTATAAAATTAACCAACATTTATCAAGTGTTGTCGTAATGTTAGGCACAAATTAGGTATCCATGCACCAAAGAGATTCACGAAGTATAAGAGTCCAACTTCCAACTAGGTAGGAGCTATGTATGGTCATATGAGTATGTTTCTATTGTATATAGCAATACCAGGATTAAGTCTATATTCTTGTATTGTAAAACTTTCATTCTAAATAATGAATTCTTCAGTTGGTGGTTAACTACAAACCACCCATTGAATTTTTCCAGTTTGGGTTTTCCCATTGTAAGAGCATTCTCATTAAACATTGTATATGCTAAAATATGCTATTTTTTAGCATTTCTGACCAAAAAACGTGCTCCATCAAAGATTGCATATGCCAAAAGTTTTGCAATACTGCTACAGTGCGATCTCAAAAATAAGACCGCACTGTAGCACTATGTTATAATTTTTTATTAATTTCTTTCTCTCTCTCTTCCGTGCTGTCTCAACTCTCAAGTCTCTTCCCTCTCCTCTCTCCTCTCTCACTTCTCCTCTGTCACTCTCTCTCGTGCTCTCCGTCCTTCTTTCTTTCTGGTGTCTCTCTCTCAGGCAAGCCCTCCATAGCTCGCCAAACCGTCGTTATTCTCCAAACCCACATGCTCTCTCCTCCTCATCATCATCGCCGTTATCTCCATCCTCGCTGTCCGATCCAATTACCCTCCGATCTCTGCGCTATCTCCATACCCACATGCTGCCGATCTCGTGCTCTCCGTCTACTTCTTCTTACTCTTTCTTTCATTTTCGCTCTGCCTCTCTGTTTCCCTTTCTCTCTGCATCTCGAGTTTGTGGGTCTTGGGTGTGGCTGGATGTGGTTGGGCTGCGGTGGTTTTTCGTGGATCGTGGGTCTCTACGGTGGTTCGTGGTGGGTCTCTGCGGTGGTTCGGTGAGTGGATTTTGCAATTTGATATTGGTGAGAGTTTTAATTTCAGTAGTTTTTATTGATTTTGGTGGGTTCTTGATTTCGGTGGCTGGGTTTGTGGGTTGACCGGGGTGGTTTTGGGTGCTGGGTATAGGTTGATCGGGGTAGTTTCGAGATGGGTGTGGGTTGATCGGGGTGGTTTTGGGTCTTGTATTGTGATGTTGTGATTCTTTGATTTTGTGGCTTTGGATGTGGAGTTTTTTTTTTTTTTTTTTTTTTTTTTTTTTTTTTTTCTACTGTTGTTTGTGGTTGTGGCCATGGTGGGTGGATGTGGTGGTTGTGATATGGGTGGGTGGATATGGTGGTCGGCGGCGCTGGGTTGTGGAAGAGAGACACAGAGGAGAGAGAGACCGAGAAAGAGAAAGGATGAATAAAAAAGAATAAAAAATGATAAAGAAATAATATTTAAATGAAATGTTAAAAAAATTAGAAGCTTTGATGTAAGGAAGATTGTAAAATGGTATGTTATATGTTATAAATTTAGGTTTTGAGAGGGTAAATGCTAAATTTTTTAGAATGTTTGATGAGAATGCTCTAACCATATACTATATTCAAATTTATTTTCTCTGTACTTTAGATTTTGCAACATGGTTGTACCCATCACTTGAAAATCAGACTTTGCATAATTTAACGAAATGATCGATTTGGGTAATTGATTAAGATTAACTGAGGTCTAAATTTCCCTTAATTTCTTAGTCTATAAAAATTCTCTTATTATAGCATATTGCTTTATTGGGGAAGGTTTCCGTAGTTGTTTTTTCCTTAACTAGGTTTTTTTTTTTTTTTTTTTTACCATATATATCATAATCTTCTCTGTGAATGATTTTGTGCGACTGGTGACAAATTAATTTATATGCCTTTTATGCTTTAACTATTTACCCTGAATTGGATTTTGGCATAATTGGAATAAGTAAAATAATTTGGTTAATTCACTTGTAATTCAATTATTGGGGTCTAAATAACCCAAAAAATTGCATCTCGATCCTCATACCACAAGCTGTCCAACCTTTCCTTAATCCACCTTCTGTTTTCACTGTCGATAAGGAAGCTAACTCGCATGTCTTGCATCCCCAATTGGAGAAATTATAAAGTCTTCTGGTGGACTACGTTATTTGTCCACCATTCCACTAAAAAACTTTCACTTGTTTAAAATTGTTGAGTCAGTAATTAATCTCTGTTAAAAAAAATTTCTAACTAACAATTTTAAACAAATAGAAGTTTTTTAGTAGAATTGTGGACCACGTCACTTGTTCACAATGTGAATCTTATAATTTCTCCCCCAATTGCCTATGTGTCAATGTGTCATTACTTATAGTATGTACATGGTGTAGTGAGCCATTCATCACCGCATACTTTTAAACTCTCCCCCTACCTACCCCGTTAATGACTCCCTTTCTCTAGCCCCCAAAATGCTTCTCCAAGTGTATGATACATTCGGCTTACATTTTGCCTCCATAAAAGAACATTGTGGGTCAAATATATTGGGCTTTAAGAACAGCCTGGGCCGAAGGGTCTTGCTCATGAATAAGCCTCAACCCATGTTTTGCAAGGAAAGCCATATTAAAAACTTTTAAATCCCAAATCTTATTCTTCCTTATTTTTGCAAAGCTTTTCCCGTCTCACCCAACTTTTTTTTTTCTCCCCCATCAAAACCGGATCATCATTAACCCCAACTCTTTAGAAAGAATAATTGGAAGATTAAACATACTCATTGACTCATTGTATGAGTTGGAATTTGATTGAGTCACAACCTTGATGAACTCATTGCATAGATTGCACGCTATCAAGTCAATAAAAATGAATTGACTCAAAAAAACTCACTTTCCAATTGCCAGCTCAAAATCTTCACACATAATTGTGAGTTCTAGAGAAAATACTTGCCTAGACTGCTTTTGCAGATGGATTGTAGTACACTATTATATTATCAGATTTTAATCTCTCTGCATTTGATTCGATCGGGATTCAAAGTAAGCAAGTCAATAAAGACTTAAAATGTTACTGGAGAAAAGTTTCTAAGAAATTATGGTTTGATTAGTCAATAAATATTTATTCAACACCAGGAGCAGAGACGCAGGAAATTTAATAAAAGTACTTGTTGGCCGAGTGCGCTGATAATGGGTGTAATTACATGGTAGACATTGGTCAAGGATTCTTTAAGGAAGTTGCCATTTTTAATGTATATTCACTGGGTTCAAATCTTCTAGATTTCTTAAAATACTCTACTAATAGATTTCCTTAAATCTTAACTACTCTTTTATGATTTAAGGATCTAGATTCTACCATATCAGCATTCCACTAACAATACTCACCTATGTTTCCTCAAAAAAAAAAAAAAAAAAAAAAAAAAAAAAAAAAAAAGTATATTCACCTACGGTAAAATAACAAGGCCAGCCTTAGCCCTAGGCCACTTGAGCTTAGAGTCCATTATTGTTATTATTGTATTATTATTTTGAGAAGATTATCATTATTTTTTTAAATGTAAGTTGTATTTTTCTTCTCCCATAAGAATGTTCAAAAACTTAAGTGATGCATTAAGTATTGTAACTCAATTGGTATATATATATATATATATATATTTTTTTTTTTTTTTTGTTTTTGTTTCCAACGGAAGCATCCAGAAGTTAAATTCTTCTATCTCCAATTATCAATGTATCAAATAAAAAAAAAATTTTGAGTGATGGTAGAATGGCTACCAATTCTATTATATATTAGTCTTACAAATTGATGTGTCACCAACCATAATAAATAATTTAAATACTCATTTATTATTTTGTTTAAGTACCACTAATTAATCACATTAATTACCGCACAAGTTCGTAATTTTTTTGTTATAAAATTTATAATAATTTTAACATTTTACAATATTTTGTGGACAGAAAGTTTATATTTAAAAGTAAAAAAGAGTTGTAAATAGAATATTAGGACATTAATTGTCAGGACTATCTACTGACTCAGAATTCCCCTCTAAATACCATGGAGTAGGCATTAATTTGGAGTCACAAAGCAAGATTTAGTTGTTCTGTCACTTCCTCAACGAAATTTTTTGTAATAGTCGTGGCTACTTAATTACTAAAAGATACTGCATATTTTTTGATGAACGAAAAAGGATTGAGGGCAACCAACGTAGCAATTTTATATGGGCGTAACTATAGTAGTACCTTACTCGTTAGGTTTGGAATCCTGCTAGGGTGCAGGGTCATCATGGTAAGCCATAGATTTCTAGTTTCATGAGGGACTCTAGTGAACCTTGAGCTGCCGAGGGAGGCAACCCAAGTGTATCTATATTCGGACTCAAACCTTGGATCACACGCTCAACGCATCTTGTGCATCACTCAAAACCACTAGACCACACTCCTCGGTGGTTACAAGATACTGCATACAAACATTTATCGCTGCATATGTTTAATTATTGCATTATATTTCACTTGAATCGATCAAAATATTGTGGTCTATGACTATGGCACATCTAAATAAAAATTTGTGGTATATGGAGGAGTTATGAGCAGTGCTTGAATTTACACGGAACCAGAAATGTCGTACGATAGAATTCAATGCTATACGTTTACATGTTCTTTGTTCTACCAAAATAGATGGTCAATCTTTTTATTTATTTATTTATTTATTTATTTATATTGAGAAGAATAGTTGGTCAAAGTTGTAGCATATTAAATTGGTTAAAACATACATGCAGAGTGCAGACAAGTCGTGCGGAACTAGCTAGAATATAAAACTTGGTCAAATTTGTGTTTCATTTCTTTTGTTTTAAGAAATCATAGAACATTCATAAATAAATAAAAACAAACAAATCATGGAACAAATCTTAAGGGACCAGAATATTTGAAACTTTTACCCATCAACTTTGGCCTCGTGTTTGAGTGGCATCCATACTGCTTAACAAATCACATGGGAGCCTACTGGTTCCAATCTTAAATTGCATTTATATTTTGGTATTTTAGTACAAAAAACTCATTACTAACAATAGAAGAATCGTTTCTCAAAAAAAAAAAAAAAAAAAAAAAAAAAAGAAGAATCGGCCCATTTGTTGTTCAACGAGGATCATTCTTATTTAATTGTCGGTGTTTTTCATTTCTTCTTCTTTTTTAATTATTATTATTATTTTTTTATAATTTAATAGTTACAGGAGAAAGATGATTTAAACTTAGATGTTCTTATTAAAAACATCAAAATGTATCAATAAGTTGAACTACAAATCTCTTAAAATTTAATTGTACATAGTCACCAAATGGAAACAAATAAATTATTTTGATATTTACTTGATATTTGATATGCCAATATGCGTTGATTCAAAAAATAGATCATGAGTGAGTTTCAATTAACTAAATTAGTAATGTTTTTAATGGTTGAATAAGAGATTTGGATTTAATTTTCGCCTACACTAAAAACCGACTAATGTCTTACTCTGATAATAAAAAGTTATCATCATAAACGGACGCTCTAAATTAAAACTCTAAAATTAAAAAATAAATAAATAAAAAGAAGAATGGATCGTGATGGTCCATTTTCTGTATGAAATTTTCAGAAATTCACAAGCACAATGTGAAATTTGTCAAGCAAGCCTATTCTAATTTGATGCATTATTGAGGCATAGCACTTGGAAGGGTGAGGCAAGGTTTGGGATTTATTTATTATAAACATGGTGGCAGAATTTTCAAATTTTGCCGGTTCAGTCTTGAATCCTAACTTTTGATTTACCAGTAAAACCGGTTAGGAATTAATTAAAAAAAAAAAATTCTTTTTTGGTTGAGAATCAAAGTGTTCCTACTCCTACCTTGATACCTTCCTCTAGAACCATAATGTTCTTGATCGAGCCCATCCACATAATTTCTTCACTTTCTAATAATTCATGGACATCTTTCTCTAATACTTTTAACTTTCATAAGACTTTTGAATCGGCCCTCCATCCTATCTGTTGTGACATATTTTTGTTTTGTTTTAATATACAATCTTTCTTCTTTTTTAAGATTAATATTTCAATAATCATTATTCATACTTATTACATTCAATAAAAAAGTTTGCACGCCCTCTATAGTTTGTTATTATTTTTTTTTTTTTCTCTTTCTTTTATTAAAAAAAAAATGTTAACTGAAAGTTGAAATAGATGGATCCTTCTATTTTTTAGTTGAAATAAATGTTACTATGATAGATCACACAGAGATGGTTTGGTCTTTTGTTTTAGTAGAACTTATTTAATGTTCGAGGACTATGAGTGAAGCAAAGTCCTCAAAATAGTCAACCTCACTTTGCGCCAAGCCCACGTGGTGGCCCTTTTTCACCCTTGACGTAGAGACCCAAGTTTGGGGTTGACTCACCTACCGTGGTTCTTTAGTCATCTTTCTAATTTCAAGAAAACCTGCCGTATGACAATGGTACCTACCTTTTAATTTTTGGGGTACAATTTAGAATCTGAGATTTTTTTTGGGGTATGTAAAATGAAAGTTACAATAAAGTAAAGAAAAATTATTAGTTTATATTTTACTATTAATGTAAATTTTACATTGATTAAATATAAATAAATTATCTTAAAACAAATTAAGAAATATAAAGTCTAAGATATAAAACACCCTAAGAGTCTACTAAAAGAATTGATATAAAATATAAGGAGGATCGTTATATAAAACAAAATAATCTCTAGAAGATTCAGCAAAAAAAATAAAAATTAAAAATTAATCTCTAGAAGAGTTTCCTTTATTGGTCAAAAGATTCACACGTTTACCAAAAAAAAAAAAAAAAAAGATTCACACAATAGTTTCCTAGCGGTGGATGTCATTGATGTGAACTTCCTCAAAAATTGGAGAGACCTGCAATCACAAATTAATGATGGCCTACAACAGTGAAATGTAACAATCAAGATAATATGAGTACTAATAAAGCTAACAACAAATTGTGCAACAGTTTCAATGAAGAGCTTGTGAATGTTTAAGTTTTTTGTGAGGTCAAGGCCATCTCTTAGGTGCCATATTCGGCTGCCATGGAATGGGTAAGACCTATGCTTATGGAGAAGTCATCATTCCAAGCAGGGGCGGAACTACAGTAGGGCAGGGGGGGCCATTGCCCCCCCCCCCCCAAAAAAAAAAAAAGCTAATATATATATATATATATATATGTTGAAATTTTAAATTTTGGTCCTAATAGCCTCCCAATTAAATAAATAAATAAATAAAAACTGGTATACATATGTAATTTGAAAAATTAAGATTTGCCCTTAAAAATATATATATTTTTGGATCTCCTCTGAAATAGCGTCAATTTTCATTTTAATAAATGTGTTGAAATGTTTAAGAAACGCTTATTTTATATGGTATACTTTGTTGACATTTTTATAATATCAAATGTTTAAGAAACACTTATTTTATATATAGTATTTTGTTGAATATAAAATAGACGTTAGTTTTTATTTTTATAAAAAAAAATTTTGTTTTAAGCCTTTGCCCCCCTCAGGTTCGAATCGTGGTTCCGTCCCTGATTCCAAGCTACTTTGATAAGGCCTCCGGCACTAGCCCTGCCTAGTGCCTAGGTTGCCTAACGCAAATCCACTAGTATTAAGCATGAAATGAAAAATTAAAATTATTTTATTGTTCGGTTTATTTTTGCTATTATTTATAAGTTTTACTAGACATTTTGTTATTATTTATGAGTTCCACTATACTATTTTAACTAAGTTTTACTATTTACAATACTTTTAACAATAATTTTTCAATTTTAGTAAAATAAACGGTATCTAATCATATCATGAGTTTTTTTGTCACTTTTTCTTTGTAAGGTAAGGAGAAGAAATATCCAATTGCAAATGAAGTGATCTTTTTGAGAACGTATCCCTCATGGTAAGGGGAAGAAATATCAATTGCAAGCTCTCGTGTTCTTTCTTGCATATCTTCCAAACCTTAGTGGGATTTGTGTTCACTACTGATTTCGCACATCATCAAATGTTAGTGTTGCTTCAAAATGAAAAAAAAAAATATATATATATATATATATATATATATTCTCTTTACATCGGTGACAATGCTTTGTCTCGAAGACATCCAGCTCTTGAAAAGAATATTGTTTTTTTTTTTAATAGTCCGCCCTTATGGACTTTTGTCTACTTTTATTTTATCACAATTTTGGTTTGTAATTTTTTATTATAAGAGGCCTTCTGCTCTGAATTGTGTTAGTGTTGGTTCTGTTAATGAAATTCAAATTTTTTGATATATATATATATATATATATATTAGTACAACTATACTTTTTAGATAATTAAATAACAAACTAAATAAACAAATAACAATATACTCATTCAAACCCAAGTGAACTTCCTATCCAAAAAAAAAAACCCCAAGTGAACTAATTCAATTTGATAACGACACTCGTTATCAAATTGAATTAGATTTTTTTTTTTTTTTTTTTTTTTTGAATTGTATGTTTGTCCTTCACAGAGAGAGAGAGAGAGAGAGAGAGAGAGAGAGATGATACCCCACAGCAAGAGTTTGGTTATAAAGTGAAAAAGAAAGTATCTACATTGTAACATGATCACAACTTAATATTGTCATAATTTTATTGCCTGGAAAAGTTTCATGTAGAATAATATGATTTCCATGGTCATACATATGTGGTATATTGTTAATTTATTGCCATTACCATCGTCAATACATGCTCCTAGCCAGGATCTAGATGACACGTAAAGACTGTAACGGATTAACAACAAGAATTCTAGTCCAATAAAATAAATTAAAAAAAAAAAAATTCTTATCATATCTTTTTCTTTGTTTTGGCTAGCTGGCTCACGAAAACATATACTGGAACTATTAATTTATTGGATTCAAGTTAATTAGTAATTTCTTACTATCAAATACAAGATTGGAGATTCGATTTGCTTACCTTAAAACTTAATCAGCATCTTGACATAACTTGGTAATAAAAAATAATCATTATGGAACAGATACTATAAATTTAAATTCTATCCTACTTCTGCCTATAAAAAAATAAATAAAAAAAATAAAAAAAAGCTTAAAGTTATCAGGCCGTATATGATCGACATATTAAGACCAACACTTGTGAAAGCCATTTTATCGCTAACATTTCAGGAAGCAAAAACAAACGAAAAGGAACACCTCCACAAGCAAGACAAATTCGAAAATTCAATATAGACCTTTAAATTTTTGGCAGTATATATTATGTATTTCAGTATGAATGATATATTTTGTACATTGAACTCTGAAAAAATGAGTAGAACGTCCACAAACAAGACAAATTTAGTTGCCGCATGAATCAAAAGGGCCTTTTCAGATCCTTAAAATCCATTGAATCAATACACTCCAACCTATCCCTATGAAGATTCAACCATTTCAACAACTCCGTAGCTTTCTCCTTTGTTTTCTCCGCACAACCAACCTGTATGAGCAGCAAGAGCTTCTGAAACGCACCTACTTGAAGTGCTTCAATAAGAACACCTCCTCCTTCTTCCTTCTTTTCATTCTTGCAGAGCTTCCAAATGATGGAGACCGAGAACTCGGTTGCCAAATCCGATACCCGTAATACCTTCTTAACTAAAACCGGCATGCTCAAAGCATTGTTGAAGGCCTTCTCTCTCCCTTTGTCACTACTGCATAGCCCATCAAGAACACCCAATGCCTCCTCGCATATGCGTTTTTCGGTATCTACAAGTATTTCTAAGAGCAAAGAGACCAAGCCCATGTCAACAAATCTTTCTATAATGGTCTCATTTGGAAATGAGGAATTAACCATATGATATATGACCATCAATGAAGCTTTTGTGGCCGTAGGGCAAATGGGCTCTTTAATTAGCTTCACCAATGCATCTAAAGCTCCTTCTATCTCTGCTAGCGCATCTATGACGCGCTCATTCGATGAAACAGCCTCGTTTAAGGCCAAAGCCGCACTTATTCTTGCTGACAAATCTCCACTTTTCAAAAACCATACCATGCAATGCAAAGAAGCAGCTGATCCAAGATAACACTTGGCCTCTTCATCAATTGGAGAAAGCAATGTTAAAGCCGATAAGATTTCCTCCAATACCGCAACATTTTTATCGAAAGACGGCGCTATTGAAAATGTTTCAAGCGCAGCTGAGATAACACTGCCTGCTTTACTGCTCACAATGCACCGTTTGTCACGCTCACTTTCCTTCACCAAGGCTTTGATCTTCGCCACCAATTCTTGGCACCAAACTTGATCTTCACGTTTACTTGCCATAGTAATCTTCGAAAGAATTTCCGAAACCTCCGTTGAGCTAACCGGAATCCGAGGTGTGGGAATTCTCTCAATGCCATAGGATTGATTGGCGACGCACCAATCTTGTATCATCTTCCTTATGGTATGATTTGGAATAGGCTCGAGACTCCTGAACACTTGGTTCGTAACGGGACAGGTATGGTTCCCGGCCTCTATCCACTTCTCGATGCTATCACGATCATACGTAATCCCCGTCGACAACGTGACCGGGTCTTTCATGAAGTCTAGAGAAATGGGGCATCGAAAATGGTTTGGTATGGTAACAAGCTCCATGTCTATATTCTCGCCTCGTTGTTGCTCCTTAGCGGCACGGCGCCCGGCTCTTCTTTTTCTCCATGTAGAAATCATTGGTACTAGGTCGAGTTTGGAATTGGAAGAATCAAAATTGAACAAAGAAGGTATATTCTTAATATGAGTTTTGGCTCAAAATGATGTGTGTTTTGATGAATTGTATTAGAGTTGGCTGGTTTGGATATATATATAGACGTGTACAAGTCATATAAAGTTATAGCACAAGCAAGCGGTCTAAGTTTCAAAACTTAGGAATAATAATTTAATAAAAAATTTGAACAGAACAAAAAAGTGGTATGAGAAGAGAGAAAGGGAGGTGAGATTGATAGGTTTTGAATATTCAACCGTTTGAACTTGAAACGGTAAAATGGAACACAGCGTGGGGTTTTGGAATAGAATTGATCAAAATTCAAAAAGTTTGAAACCAAAAAAATAAAGAAGGCTGGTCAGCGAGTCGGTGGACTGACTGACTTGTCCAACCATAACACGTGAGATAGATGGGCAAACGCTCCTATTTTTCCTGTTTTTATGTTTTGTCCTAATAAGCATAACATAAGCCATTGTTTTTTTTCATTCACATTATGGTTGGACCCGAAACGCGTGCTTGACGCGCACCCCTAGCGTTTCGGCATGAATGGGCTCAAACCAAACGTTTATTGTTTCGTTTAATTAGTGTGCCTAACTGTCCAACGCGTGCAGGACTGGGTAATGGGTATTATAGTTTTGGTCTGATGACTCGTATGAGTTGGAAATTTTTGGGAATTGGCATGCATGCACCAACATCTACGTATTACTTACACGGAAACATCTTTCATCCGTGTGGACAAGGTCGTAAACATATAAGTATGGTATGTGAAATTCTGTTTCCCCATGTTGCTATTTCGATAGGAACAAGAAATTATCAACTTTAAACAGTTGCAATATGGAACAGACATGACAAATTATCAGTTAAAAGTGAAAACTACATCCCCAAAAATTTAAAAGGTTTTGAATTTTATATCTTAAAATTTTAAATTTTAGATTTTACCTCCTATATTTTTATTCCGTAAGCTTCAATCGATCATTTGTTCATATTTTTTGTTAAATGCCACGTAAGCTTGTCATGCATGTTTTGTTCATCAAATAAAATAATATCATGTCGTTATGCCATGTGAACAAACTAAACACGTACTAACAGAAAATATGGACAGAGGGGCTGTTGTGCTAATGCAAACAAAACAAAACCCCTAAAATTTAGAGATGTATTATCTGTTTGGATTGGGCATCTGCATTTCCGTGTTTGAGTTTTCCTTTTTTTTTTTTTTTTTTTTTTAGCCACATATGTTGACCTATAGCAGCACTGTTTAGGGGAAAATTATCACTGTTCACACACTGTAACAACACTGTTCATGTACTATATCGGCATTATTCGTGTACTGTTTATGGGACTCATAACCACTTTATTTAGAAAAAAAAAATTTAAAAATGGGTCATATGGCACTATTCACACATTTAAAAATTATTTTGTTACAGTGTTTTCAGTTTTCAGTTTCAACAAAAATAAATTGTATCCAAACGAACCCGTAATTTGCATTTTAGCCCAAATTATAAGATTGTTTATGTGTATTATTAAAGCAAGTCACGTAACTTATTTAAAAAGTTATATAACTAAAGCTATATGCACATTAATAGTCTCTTCTTTGCTACATTGGAGTCAAACTTTTTCCTCCAATACGTTAGTTCATTGGGAATTGAATTTGCATTCTGTATGTGTAACGAACTCCACCAAAATAAAAGCAAGTAAATTCTATAGGCCAAAAAAAAAAAAAAACTAACAATTCGAACTATTAGGTATAGAAAGTGGTAATCCTGATGGAAAAAACGCAACTAAAGCAACGAAAAAGTAGCCGTAAGGAAAGAGGGAAAAGAGGTGGGGAAAACACAAAAAAGGAGAAGACTACTTATCAATTAAAAAGAAAATGAGAAAGAGTAATTGGGTTTGCTTGCGAATTGTAAAAGATGGATTAGTAAGTCAGGTATCTAAATGATGAACATTTAGACTAAGATTAGGTGAGGAACTAGAATAGTTAAAGTGATCTAGAAAATCTAGCAAAATCGAATCAAATTGTTATTAATGTCCGTTCTTAGTCAAAATTCAAATTTATTATGTAACTTTATTATTACCTGTCATCATATAACTTTAGAGTGAAAGTGAAGTAAGAATAATCCTATTTGTACTACGAATATTGTAACACAAGTTTATATTGTTGGTTTAAGATTAACCTAAGTTTATTGTAGTATACAAAGTTTAATAATAAAGATGGTATGTAACCAGCAAGGATTTTCTGTCATGGATGTAGACCTCTAAAGTAAAATCACATTAATTCTTGCACTCTCCTCTATTCCTCTCCTTACCTTCTTTATTTTCTTCTTTTTAAGTTTTTTTGTGTTCTCATATACTTTATTAGATCATAGTTAAACATCTTTTCTAATAATATGGTATCATAGTCTAGCTTAAATTATGTGGCTTCTATTAATTTGTATTTTTAATCCCTAAATCCTTTCAAAAAAAAAAAAAAATCCCTAAATAAATCTAACTTCCTACTCTCAGCACCGCTAAAAATTATATTGCAAGCCCACCTGATCTATTCCCCTATCATAAACATGCCAAGTTTCTCTCTCACCATCGTTATCCTTCACTCACGATCTAAATGCCCATCCTTATTTTTTCCTTACTATGAACAGCATCATAACAACCTCATATGTATATCTTAGGTATGATATTTTCTAACAAGATAATCTTGAAAATTTACTTACAATATTTAATGGGCACATGACTTCCTTTTTTTTTTTTTTCTTTTTTTTCTACATCTAGGATTCGTTTGAATAAAACTTATTTTGCTGAAACTGAAAACTGAAAACACTGTAGCAAAATAATTTTTAAATGTGTGAATAGTGCCGTGGGACCCATTTTTAATAAAAAAATTGCTGAAAAGTAAGATTTGTGAGTCCCATAAACAGTGCACGGGACCCACTGATGTACTGAAAAGTCAACAATATACGGCTACTATTCATGAACAGTGCATGTTCATGAATAGTAGTCGTTTGTCCTCTGAAATGAGTGCTGCAGCAAAAAATAAAATAAAATAAAATAAATAAATAAAACGCAAACGCAGAAACGTGTATCCAAACCCACAACTAATATTCAGCTTTCTTTCTACTCATGTATTCTCAACTATCTTGGTTGAGTATCATAGAACATGTTGATTGGTAGCATCCTCTATATGTTTCCTTTATGGTAATGTGCCTATCATATTGGTGTAGAGTTTTCCAAACCACACCTCTTATATGTAGCTTTCACATATATGATTGTGATTGTTGAAACATAAAATGGAACACAAAAAGTGGTACAAAGGTTTTATATTCTTCATTCTAGCATGTTATCGACTCTTCATTTAATTTTATTCTACTTCACATCATGTCCAATGCAGTCACAATTTCCTTCAAGATATAAATTTCTTTCGAAACTCAAGTTGTTTTCAAGTTTCTACCTTGAGTTCAAGGGGAGATTTTAGAAATATCAATGTTCAATCCTAAATCCTAATCAAGGCCCATGTATGTTATACAACTTTGATCTAGATTCATTGAATCAGATCCTACTTGGAGTGCAAGAAAATAAAACTTAATCTTACTCAAACAAATTAGCATATACTTATTATTAGTCTAGGATTTAGTCAATTATAAACATTTTCTAGTTCATTGTAATACATAGAGCTCAATAGTAAATATATAGTCATCAAGAGCTTTTTGATATGAATGTAGACCAAAGGCCAAACCATGTTAACTATAATTGTTCTCTCCCTTTCTCTTTTTTTCTTTCTCTGTCTTTTATATTTTCTTCTTCATATTTTGCAATACAATTTATCATTATATACAGTAACTGTATGTGTATCTCACGTTTTCTAACATAATATTAGAGTTATGTTTTATCTTCTCTTTCTTAATAGCTCCAAAGGTATTCATACTTAACCATAAATTTGTAAAGTCTTTCAACTTAACTATAACTTATAAGCTGACGACATGTGCTCCACTAGTTGTATGCGATTTCCAACAGCGGAAATTTTCAACTTTTTAATTACATGCGAGTAGTTACTAACGTGTAGAGACAGAACTATGACGAGATCAAGGAGGCCATGGCTGATGTAAAAACTTTGTACCTAGCCCTCAACATTGATAGTAAGCCCTCCAATATAAGAAACCCCCCAAAAAGACCCAAAAATTAAAAAATGACCACATAATCATATATATATATATATATATTTCTGGTCACCCCCCCCCCCCCCCCCCCCCCCAAACAACAAAATCTCAGCTTAGAGAAAAAAAAAATTATCAGTTATATGTATTTGTGTGTTTGGCATGAAATTTTACTTATTTTATTTTTATCCCAAAGTTAAAAGTTTGGCTTTTCAAAATTTTGGATGTTACCATGCAATTTAGCTCCACTTAAGAATCTGCTTGGCTGCTTTGTTTTGTCATCTTAAAAATTAGATATTTCTATAATACAATAAATTTCTTTGTTCAGTTCTTGATCTTCTAGAAACACGTGAATTTTTTAGAATTGATGATATTTTCTTGTTATTAAACAAAATTTATTGGCAATAGTTATTTTATGTCTTTTATTTTGTTTGTAGAGTAAAATTTAATGGATAAAAGATTTAAAATTATTTTTTCCAACCCATTACGTGAAAAATTATAAGATTATCTATGTGTATTATTAAACAAGTCACATGACTTATTAAAAAAAAATCATATAACTAAACTACAAATGAATGGTATCTTCAATTTCACATAATAGATTGGAAGAAGATAGTTCTAAACTAGTTTGGAGCCAAACTTTCTCCAAATTCAATCTAGTCCATTTACTTTCACTCCAATTGGTGAATTAAATTGCTGAAATTAGTTATTAATGTTTAATTTTTGTCAATTTAGTCCCTTACTTTGTCAAAATTGTCCTTTCATCCTATTAGCCTATGAAATTGTTTAAAATTTTTATTTAATTTTAAAAAAAATAATACTCATATGAGATAACATTATTTATTAAATGACATATCTCATGAATGTTTTCAATAAAATTGTTAACTAAAAAATAATGTTTAAATGACATGTTTGCTAATAGATTTGGTCGACTCATTTTTGTAAAGTGAGACTAAATTAACAAAAAATTAAACCTTAAAGACAACATTTACTATATTTTATTTTTAAATTGTTGTTTTTAAGAGTTCAATTAACAAATGTCCTTAGGACATTTGTTAATGGGCCATTTTAAGAAAATTTTAATACCACTTATAAAAAATATAAAAAATTGTCAAAAAAATCAATTTTTTTTTTTTTCCAAAAAAAAATTTCTAAAAAATATTACTTAAACTAATACCCTTAGGATATCTTTTATTTTATTTTTTTCCTTTTTTTTAATCATGTTTTGGAATCCAAAGACAAAATCATAAAATCCATGTTCCTCCATGCTAACATTTTACTTTTTGCTAAATAGATGTCTAAAACATTTTGTAGATTTGATTATGAAAAATACTATGTCCATAACATTTTTACAATAATTTCATAATAAATCATACATGGTAAGTTGTTATTGGTATTCAATTGAATCTATAAATTAAATTACTTTTTTCTTTTATTTGTAATAACTAATAATAACTTGCCACTTAAATTTTATTTTATTTATTATTATTATTATTATTTTTTGCTGATAAGATTCCTCTTTGAGTATTCCTTCGCGCACGCGCGTGTAGTCACCCATCCTAACATGGAAATCTTTGCTAATAACACAACTTATTTAACTACATTTTCATAACTTGTTGAGCCGAAAATATTAGCGGTGTACAATAACTTCTACATAAACTTGCCCCCGGCAAAACCCCAAAAAAAAAAAAAAAAAAAAACTTGCCCCCGGCAAAATGTGAAAATAAAGTTACGTTTCTAGACTTATTTTTAACTCGAGTCAGCATTACGCTGTAAAGGTGTAAAGCTGAGTCAGATCTCAGTCGCTTTGATATCATCCTTTACAAGATTTTTCCTTCCGTGGTCAGTTTGGTTCAGATCTCTTTCTTTATTGCAAGACTTTTCCTTTCTGAGATGGTCAGATGTTGTACAGCTTTTCCTACCTTGACCCAGTACGAAAGTGGACTAGAAAGTTTTGCGTGTACCTTGAGTTGGGCTTTTTTTTAATAGATATGATATTTCTCTCTTTTGGGTTGGGCTCAGGGTAAAACTAATTTCATGGTGTAGTACCAGTCAGTCAATGCCTGGGGAGATGGCAACCACAATTTCTATAAATGAATTAAACAGTGTACAAAATATAAAATTAGATGTGAGTGTTTTAAAAAATAATTACTTTTTTAAAAGAAATAAATATTTATTAAAATAGAAAAAGGAAACTTTATTGTGCAATAATGAGAAAATTTTAAATGAACTGATTTGAATGCGCTTAACTTTAAATTTGAAAAGAGAATGGTTGGTTGATTTTTAAATGTTAGCTTTCCTAATACCGACACTCCCAGACAAGAAAAATTCTATAAATCATAAATGAATAATGATAGTCGCATTCCTTACTATACACTCACCCCATATAGGTTGAAATAGTATTTTTAAAACACAATTTCAATTAAAATTGTGAAATTGTAAAAACACAATTTCATAATTTTAATTAAAATTTTTTTTAGAAACATGATTTTAAAATGGTGTATAAAGTGACGACAAACAAGTATCTAATAAGATTTTCTAGTCATAAATATCATGGCATAGTCATAAATATCATGACATATGAAGAGTGCATCGTCTTTACTTTCTAACAACTTTTCAACATCTAGAAGAGATGAGTTTATTCTTGTACATTATTTTAGAACGTCCAGTTACATCTCAAAGAAACAAAGAAAATGCTATACTTAAGGCTCGTTTGGATAGAGGGAGGAAAGAGGGAGAGTTCGTTAAAAATAGGTTAATTTTGAGTCAACTTTACTCTACCTTCCCCTCCTTTCTTCCCCTTAACGGGCCATTACCTTCCACTCAGTCAGTCACAGGGAAAATTTTTTGGCCAAGGTAAGAAACTGAGACAGCAAATTATATTTTTTAATAAAAAAATAAAAAAATATAAATAAAAGAGCGGCAAATTAATAAGATCACATCTTCAGCATGTAGCGGCAGATTGAAGAGTATAAAAGTAGACGAGTTTAACTACCAAGAAAAAGAAGAGTTCAATTATCTATTAAATGTGGTAAAAGTTTCCAATTACTAACATGTCTATCATCCTCTGGAGGATATTAGCTCCAAGTTACAGCTATCTCAATAACTCAGATCTTTGAAAATCAAGCAATTGAAAATTTTCATCATTGATGTTACAAGAGAGATTCCCCAATGAAACAGCACCGAAGCAAACAAAGGCTTAACGGCATCAATAAATTTTTGTTCTCAAAGACCCCAAATCCAAGACAGTAACATGTACACTTGGTTTCCTTCGGTTACATGTGTGCCGCCTCTATTCCCTTCACCTCCTCACCAGCAACAATGATCTCAGCTATCAAGTGCACCAAGCGCTTTCATGTCCTCCAAAAAGGCCATATATGAGTCGTCAATACTCTGTGGCTTTGGTGCTGATGATGAGTTAGCTGATTCTGGCATTACAATGGTGGGAGCAGCTGGCTGGGTGGCTGTTGCTGTAACTGAGACTGATGGCTTTGGCTTTGCTTTTGGGGCAGCAGTCTCTCTCCTCACTCTAACAGATGCAGGAACCTGTGCTCATATAGGAAACAAGCTAAAGTCAAGGTGTATAACGATTAAAGTTCAAATGTGCAAAAATTCAACTAACAGTATACTGTAGCCAGACAAACTGGAGTAGTACTTGAATATGCCATCTTTTAAACCCATTTTAGCTCCCCTTTGACGTATATGTCATTTTAGACTATTATTTTATCATGTTGTTTGAGTGCACATCTAGTGAAAAGCATAAGTTCAGTAATCCAAAAATCTTAAGGCTTTACGACACAATATATTCCAACTCCTTCACATAGGACACTTCAACATTTGACAATTGTCCCCATACTGACAATTTCTGTGCAAACTTTCTAACCATTGTTATCATACCTCTTTGTACATGTAAAAGAGTGTCCTTTATATATTAAAATAAAAGTCTATGCACTAGCTTAAAAGTGGTTCATTCATGAATATACAAACTCAAATTAAGATAACTGATAACCCTAGAAATCCTTTTTTTTTTTTTTTTTTCTTTTTCTTTTATAGGTAAGTTACACACGCATCCCGTGAATCTTGAACCCACGACCTCACCCTCCACCTAGCTAGCACTAACAAGGGGAGTTTCAAATTGAGCTAAAGTTCATTGGCAACAGATAAACCTAGAAATGCTCAAAACATAAATTCACATATATGATACATATTTGTTCTCCCAGATGACATATGGAGGTTGCATGTGTTAAATAACCATTTTCCCAGCTGGGCCAAACTGTCTTTCTCTCAATAATGTGTGTGTGTGTGCGTGTACACAAATATGTATGTATATGGATAAACACAAACATAGATATAATAGCCATGAATTATTCGAACTCCTTCATATTTATAATTTTCAATTTTGTCTTCTTGATATTCTTAAATTTCTCTCAACAAAAAAGTTTGGCATGTCACCTCAGTTTTAGCCAAATGGATAGATGGGCAGGTAGGATGCAAGCACATGACTACCAGAAGAATCTGTTATTTTTAGAAAATCTTTGCACAAAGATCGAGCAAAGGAAAGCAACTAACCATAGCTGTAAGTTCTGGAGTGTGCTGAGCTAGTGGCCTCTTAACAACGGTAGACGCAGCAGATTTTACATAAGATGGTTTTTGAGGAGCTGTTGGCCTATTAAAAGCATGCTCATCTTCTTGGAAAGTTGGTGGAGGACCAGGTGGAAGTGGCGGTCTCATCATGGGGGGAGGCCCAGGGGGAGGACCATATGGTGGCCTTGGCATTAGCGGATGCATCACTCCAGGGTGACCTGCTAGGCCAGGTAGTCCAGGAGTAGCTAACGGAGGCCGCATATCTGGCGGAGGTAGAGGTGGGGGATGACGTGATATTCCTGGGGGTAATACATCAGGTTGTAAAGATGAAAGCAGGGGGGGTCCGGGTACTGGAGGCTGTTGCCTAGGAGGGGGTGGAGGTGGAACCATTTTAGAGAGATCCTTGGTTGCTGAAAAATTATTGATGTCTGAATCAGATGGTGCACCTTCTAACTGATTACTTGCTGACTTCGGTGGCAGCCCAGGTGGGGGAGGAGGAGGAGGAAGCATGGTTGACACCTGCATAGGAGAGATATTAATACTATTAAATACAACTTCTTGGAATAACAGGTGCAGAGCCTTGAGATTTAGATTTAAGCCATCAAAGTATATTGTATTTGACAACCACAAATATAATTATCCTGTTCACTAATGCCTATTTAGGTTTTTTATGCATTTGAAGATAGATCACATCCCAAGAAGGTGAATGGAGACAAGCTTACCTGAGAATGCTCCTTTGAGGTCAGTCCATCTAACAATGCAGTTTGGTTTATCTCCTTTTCACCTCCACTGGTACCAGGTGGAGGTGGCTGAACAGACAATTGGGGTGGAGGAGGCGGAGGAGGCAAAGGGCGACTTGAAACTTGCTCTTTAGGTGGGGGGCCAGGAGGTGGTGGTGGAGGCAAAGGTGGTGTAGGCAATTGCATAGCCAAATTTGCTGAAGCTGGCTGGGGAGGCATTGGAGGTGGAGGAGGTAGAGGCACAGATGCAAGTTTCACAGAGCCATCCCCGGAGTTGACACTGTCAGTATCTGGCAAAGGGGGAGGTGGCGGAGGTGGAGGCTGAGGAGGTGCAGTTAATGCAGCATCTTCTGACTCTGTTTTTGAGGATGATGCAGAACTTGATGAAGCAGCAGATAAGGGAATTCTGGGGCCTGCAGTTAAAAGCAAAGAGAGAGAGAGAGAGAGAGAGAGAGAGAGAGCTTATTAATCAACAACATATAAATAATATTTGATTGAGAAAGATGAAAGATTGAGGAAAGGGACCAAACCTATTGATGATTTATACATGGGGGGCTTTCCTGGTGGTGGGGCACCAGTAGGATTCAGCGTAGGATGATAATAAACAGAGTCCTGCAGCCAAAATTTTTTTATAAGTATTGTTCATGAGTAAGCAAAAACGAATCCGAATGATCTTCAGAATCCAGATCTTACTTCAGGCTTTGGGTGCTTGTCTTTCTCTTCTTCTTCTGCAGTTGTCCGTCTCCGAGGAGGTCCCAAATGACTGAGCAGAAGATAAGCTATAGTTTGTAAATTAAAACAAACAGATATTAAATAAATAAAAAAACCCAACCACATGCACAGAAGCAAATTAGGAAGAAAGATTCTCTTTCACCTGAACATAACTGGGGCCTCACCCTTCTCCCGCATTTTGTCTTCATATTCCTGTCCAAGAGAGCAGAGAACTATGTGATCCTCACGGCAGACAAACAATGCTAATAAATTGCAGAAAAATATCAACCCAGACAGGTTTTACAGCAGAAATAGAGGCTAATGTTCCTGTAAAATGCCCATCAACTAAACCATACAGTTCAGATACCCAGTCAATTACTGCCAGTTCAGATCATTTCTGAACTTTTCCACAAAGCAGTCAAATCACAGTTAAGGTTGAATTAACGACAGAAATTCAAGGAAGAATGACTTCTGTTGAGGCAAAGTTCATTATACAACTTTTCTTTTTTGGCTAGATCATTATGTAAGTCCTAGGTGGAGGGTGAACTTGTAGGTTCAAGACCAACCATTGTGTATGTAACTTAAAAATAAAAAAATATATATAAATATATATATATATATATATTTTTCACAGAAAATACTAGCATTACCTGCCTTTATAAATTATATAATAATAAAAATAATGACCCATCCCAAAGAGACAAGGGAAAGGGAGTGTGTTCAACAACATTTTTCAGTTTACAGAAAAATATAATCACGAAATCTTTCTTTATTAGTTTAGTTGATAAGACCAAAAATTAGTTAATGAGACACAATAAATAAAATTTTGATAAAACCCTGAGCGATTTGAACTATTTAAATTGACGAAGGGCCAAAGAGAGAGAGAGGTGTTGCATCTTTGGGCAAAAATATTTATTATGAGTAATATTTGCAGACTGGTATTCTATAAGCTTTTGGTGATTTCAAGCAATTAGGAAACAAGTCTCAAAACCATAAGCTATTGACTCAAAATAGAAACACTTATTAAATCCTTGTTATTTATCTAAAGACATGCAAGCCAACCCATCAAAAATTACAAACTGCATAGGATAGACATTTTTTTCTTTTTACAAGTCAGTTTTGGCCCCAAGGGGAGGGGAGGACAGAAGAGGAGATTTGAACTAGCGGCCTCTGATTTATGAGACATGATTCCAAGTCAATTGTACTACCCCTTGGGCTTTCCACATTTAATCAGCCCAACTCTAACAATGTAAGATTTCTAAAATACCCTTCAGGCCCTCACATGCTAAACCTCATTAGCTTGCTTTCACCCCAAATTATGCTCCTCAATTTTAATCGCATCAAAAGAATTACTCATGGCATGGCATAGGGTTTATTGAACAAGCAGCAACTCCATAAGTGATCATGTCAAAAATGAATGCTGATATGACTACTTTGCATTCACCAACTGCACACCATTATTTATGTATTTGTTAACAATTCCTCACTCACCCACATTAAAATGACCACTGTACTAATTCAGATATGCAAGGAAGTGTATATGAAATCTTTGATTGAAATTTTTAAAGGTATCTTAAAAAATTTCCTTAAAATAGAGATATATGTTTCTTCAGATGACTTTTAACTTAAGATTGTGGATATTAAGCAATTTTTACCACTTCTAAAATCAAATTTAAAAGCATGATTAATGCAAACCTATGCTAAGTTGACATCAAGAGAGAAGAGGGCAACAAAGGTTTAAAGAAATTGCATATGTGACTATTACCTTCCTCTTTTTTATAACAAGGTTATAAGTGTCCTCTAGTTGTCTCTTCTTGTGTTTTCTTGCTTTGTCCAAAGCACCATCAGCTTCTGCAACAATTAATAACACAAATGGGTAAATTTAAACAGGAAAATCTACCTAACCAAGATGCAAGCTAAATTTAAAAGAGAAAAAAAAAATCTACACAAACTACCGAAAAACAATAGAATGAAGTGTACATAACAAAACTGCAGGGGGGGGGTGGAGGGAGAGAAAAAGAAGTGGGTGGGGGTGGGAGGCAAAAACAGGAAAGAGACTAAATAATACATGCCCCTCTGCTCCTATATAAGGTCCATATTTCCTTTTCAAGCAGTATGTTAAAGTTTACATACAATAATAGGCAGGTGAAGAACATTTCGTGTTGGTTCCTTCAAATTTGGGCCCTGTCAAAGTGGGCAATTATTTGGGGACAGAGTGAGTATATAATTATATGATTCTATTTTGATAAATATGCTTCCAATAGTATTAAAAATACCAAAATCCAAGAACAGTCTTTTATGTATAATGAGATACACAAGTAATTACTATTTAGCCAAAAAAGTAATATTTATTCATTTATGTATTATTTCTAATGCAATACATTCACTTGTTTTGTTATAATCATGTTATAAGTGAAATAAAGCTTCTTTTGAAATGTAAGGCAATCAATTTCACAGTTCTCAAATGGCAGATCTTCAATTCAAATAAAACATGACTTACTCATCATTTCCAACTTATCAATTTGCTCCTTAAGAGTATCAGGATCCTTCTTCAAGAGTCCCACCTCTCTCACCTTTTTCCTTTCTTTCTTGTTCTGCAAATCGCAAATAACACAATGTCAAGAAAAAAAAAAAAAAAAAAAAAAAGGAATGATGATGATCACAGTATCATTTATGAAAATTAACTGAACATAAAATTAACACAGATCTGAGCCAAGAAAATATACATGTAAGAAGTAACATACTTATGTAGTACCAAATAACAACAGACTACTCCTTCCACAAGCAAATCGAATACACAAATGGGCTTCAAGAAATTTAAAAGCCTACGTAGTGCACTTCAAGATACGCGCATAAAGATAAGACACAAAGCCTCGGGTTACAAATTACAACTCATTATGAGCAATCAAAACAAAGGACATGTTAATTAGGGAAGCAACAAAGAGCATGACTTCAGATAAAATAAAACAGAGGAAAAGAATTCATATGGCTGACCCTAACTAATCCATCCAGAATCCATAGCCGGCCCCAATAAAAAAAAAAAAAAAAAAAAAAAAAAATCAACGAACCCTATTGATATACCTATTTGCCATGTAAGAGTGATTGCAAATGAACCTCAACTTGAAGCCACCATAATCCTAATGCCACACCACACCACACCACACAAGTGATTAGTCACCAACATCTACTGCGCACGCAATCAAGTGTACAGTATATATATATATATAAGTTCAAATTGTTTACTTGGGCGCATACTATGTTGCTAATTTAAAATTATTGGAAAGAATAACAATGCAATAGTTCATTTTTCCATGGCAGTCACACACGCACACAAACAAGCACAAGCAACCAATAAATATTCAATCAAAATTAAATTCACAAAATATAAAGTTTTTGAGCTATCTTGGCATGTAAAAATGTTCATTGATTTCTCAGCAAAAACTAAATTAGGGCAAACGAAATTGAAGGCAGTGAGTGCTTTTACTTACAAATCGATTGAATTCAAGAAAAAGAAGTGAAAGAAAAGAAGAAAAGGACAGAGACGAAACGGTGTAGTTTAAGAGAGAGTGAGTACCCGTTTCAATTCCCTCTTGCGGAGCTCCTTCCGGTAAGCGTCCGTAGGGTTCATCACCTTCCCTCCCTTCGTCGTCTTCATTTTTTTCAGATCACCCTCTCTCTCTCTCTCCCTCTGTTCAAAATCAAATCAAATTCCCTCTTTTAATTTCTTCTTGTTACACTATGATTTTTCTTCTGCTTCTTCTTCTTCCTCGATTTCAATCTCTCTGTGTTCAGAGTTTTGGATAATCGCAAATATATTGTTAGTGTTATATTTATGTGTAGTATTGGTTCTGAGCTTGGGCTGGCCCTTTGTAAGCTAAGCATAATACTTGATAGAGTGGGCTAAAGCCCTATTGTAGGTGGTAATGATCAGGATCTACACAGCCCAGTGTTCTTTGCGGGTTTAGTTCTGGACTTGGGCTACAAGTCCATGGTCTAGCTTTTTTTTTTTTTTAATAGATAATTTCAACCTATGGCATCCGTTTTTAATAATAGCTCTTTATCATTAGACCAAGAGACAAATCAATTTTGATATAAGCAGAGATTGAACCTCAGTCTCTTATACAACCATCAGAGATTTTACCAGTTGAACTAACTGGAACCCACTACTAGTTCTTATTTGAATCTACCATTAACATTATTTTTTCAGTTACCAATAACCACTCATCAATGGGTTCCCTTTAGCTTAATTGGTAAAGTCTTTGATTGTTGAATAAGAAATCTATGATTTAATTCCCGCCTATACTAAAAACTGATTGATGTCTTAATCTGATAATAAAAAACTATCATCAAGAGCGGACACCATCTATAAAAAAAATAAAAATAAATAACTACTCATCACATTAACAGTTTGTGAAAAAAAAAATTGTAACTAACATTTTTCAGAGTAAAAAACTAGTACATGTTAGAGTATCTCCAGCAGACTCTCCAAAATTTTGTACTATTTGGAGAAGGAACAGTTCTTTTTACCTTTTAGTTATTTACTTTTTCAAATACACTTTCCAACAGACTCCCTATCTTTTATCTATTCCATTTAAATATTATTTTCTCATTCTTTTTTTAAGCTTTCCTTGTTTGTTTTTTCAATCTTCCTTCATTTATTTCTAATGACTATATTTTTTCAAATACCCAACAACCATATTTTTAAAATCTCCCAATGGTAATATTTTTAAATTTTTCCTAATGATATTTTTTTAGAAAATCTCGTGAAGCACTTGTGGTAAAGATATAGTGAGTTCTAGGTCATCTAATTTTAACTAGAAATTATTCCAAAAAAAATATTAACTAAAAATGCTATATTCACAATATTTTGCACAATACTTTCACAGAAAATCCTATGTGATAAGTTATTGCTAGTTCTAATTTGAACTCACTAATCACCACTTAAATTATTTTTTTTTTCCTCACCAATAATAGCTAATAACAACCTCTCACTTAAAATTTATTGTGGAAAAATTGTGGTAGCATTTTTTAATTTTAATTTCTTATTCTTAATTTTAATTTTTCCCTTATTTCTTTTTTTTTTTTTTTTCATCCATACGATTTCTTCTTTCCTTTCTTTTTTTTCCCCCCTCTTTTTTCTTCTCCACACACGTACCCTTTCTTTCCTCTTTTTTCCCTAGCCATTGTGATTTTTGAGTAAAAGTTGAATATTTTAATGGGTGTGTTGAATTTTTTATTCCTATTTATTCTTTTGCTAATGAACAGTAGGTCATTAGACCAAAAGAGCTACTGTTAATTAGAAAACAATTTTTTGCTAATGAACAATGAGTTAGAGAGATTGTTGAAGCAAGTTTTTGTGGGTTTACTCTCCAAATTTTGGGTTTAGAAAGCTTGTTGGAGATACTCTTAGCTTACCTTCTCTACTCTCAAAAGTTGACTTTTCAAGAAAAGAGCACAACTCTTTTTTTTTTTTTTTTTTTCGCAAAAATTCTCTTGGTTAATATTACTGTCATTACTTTGATGGTATACAAAATATGATTTATAAGCAGTGACATGAGGGATAAAATATCAAGGTTTTGGAACTAACAAGGGTATATATTCTATGTTTACAAAAGAATATGGTGTCATTGTTTGTATTTACTTTGATGATATGCTCATGTTTGGGACGAATTTGAAAGATGTGTGTAAAACCAAAAAGGTGTCTTATGGATTTAAAATGAAATGTTTAAATGAATCAAATCCTATTTTTGGAATCAAACTAAACTGGCATAGGGGGGAGTTTTGTACTATGTCAATCTTATTATTCCAATGAAAACTACCTAAGAGCATCCACAACAGTGAAGCTATTTTTTTTAGCTATTTAACACCACAAAAAGCTATTCTATCTATTTTACTTACTCATTTTACAAAACATCCAGCAGCAGTGAGTCTATTTTAGCTTTCAACATAATAAAATAATATAAAAATCTCAATAAAATTATATATTTACTACAATAAAATAATACATCCCACTACCAAAAAAACACCACAAGCCGATCAATGTTTGGGACGAATTTGAAAGATGTGTGTAAAACCAAAAAGGTGTCTTACTTATGGATTTAAAATGAAATGTTTAAATGAATCAAATTCTATTTTTGGAATCAAACTAAACTAGCATAAGGGGGAGTTTTGTACTATGTCAATCTTATTATTCCAATGAAAACTACTTAAGAGCATCCACAGCAGTGAAGCTATTTTTTTAGCTATTTGGCACTACAAAAGCTACTTTATCTATTTTACCTACTCATTTTACAAAACATCCAGCAATAGTAAATCTATTTTAGCTTTTCACATAATAAAATAATATAAACATCATAATAAAATTATATATCTACTACAATAAAATAATACATCCCACATCCAAAAAACACCATAAACCAATCATTGGCACAATCCACAACCACTGCCAACCAAGAACAACCACCCTAGGTCCTTATGCTGGTACAACCAATCCACGTACCTCCTCCACAGAGCCCTAGGATCTTTCTCCAAAGCTTCAATCTTCTTCTTCTTCTTCTTCAAAATCTTAGGCTTCGATGAAGACGACGACGATAGCTCGACGGAGATCTCGCACACCACGGACTGAGTCTGATCGACGAGTTTGGGTAGCGAGCGAGTTGGAAACACCAATGAGTTGTGTCAGAGCGAGTGGATTGGTCTGAGGAGAGGCTTTTGGGGCTTAAGAGATGGAGAAGATGAACAAATGCTTTAGATTGAAGCCATTGGAGATCGCGAGGTTTTGAATTTCTAAGCTGAGAAAATTTTGGGTTTATGTCTGTCTATGTGTTTTGTATTGGGGTTTTTGTCTGTTGGTTCAGGGTGACGTGGTTCACAGCCAAAGAGAGAGAAAAAGAAAGAAAAGATAAAATATTTTTTTAATAAGAGAAGAGAGAGAGTTTAATAAAATATTATTATTTTTTTAGCTACTTGCTGCAGTGCACAGTCATAAATAGCTGTGCACTGTAACAAGTAGCTAAAAAATTTTAGCTATAGCACCATTGCTGTAGCATGTATTTTAAGTATTAGTGGTGCTAAAAATAGCAATATAGCTATTTAGTACCACTATTGCCAGTGCTCGTATATATTCTATGTTTACAAAAGAATATGGTGTCATTGTTTGTATTTACTTTGATGATAAGCTCATGTTTGGGACGAATTTGAAAGATGTGTGTAAAACCAAAAAGGTGTCTTACTTATGCATTTCAAATGAAATGTTTAAATGAATCAAATCCTATTTTTGGAATCAAACTAAACTGGCATAGGGGGGAGTTTTGTACTATGTCAATCTTATTATTCCAATGAAAACTACCTAAGCCACTTCTTTAGGAATTTTATTCCTTACAGTGGTGAGTGTTCTTGTCCTTTACATCTCTTAGGTAGGTTCATTTGGGTGGTGAACTCTTCTATCCGTTCTATGTGTCTATCTATCACATGTTGAGAATTGAAAAAAGATTAAAACCACATATTTACTCTTTAATTACAACATTACTTGATAGACTTTCTTAGGGGGCTGATTAATATCTTTAAGAAAAATGCAAAAATTATTATAAGTTTTACTATATAAAACTTACAAACTAAAGTGACAATAAATGTAATTGATGGAATTTAATCAAAGAAGTCAATATTGTATTGGTACCAACCGTACTGACCATATATACTATATCGGCCATTAAACCAATATCGATACTCCTCTAAAACATACTGGATAAAATGCCGGGTTGTATTGAGAATTTTTCAGGCATTTCGATCAATATTGATGTTTTAGCTGATACAATAAAATAATTAAAAGTGTGTTAAATTTAAATTATATCTTTATAGACATTTGAATAAATAAATACATACAAGCATGAATTTATAGTATCACTATAATCACTCTATCTTTAAAGTGAAACTTTCAACCACATAATAAATGAGTGTTTGATTTTGATTTTTTATTTTATGATTGGTGATACATCAATTTGTAAAAACTATATAGTAAAATTTGTAGTATCTTTACTATTATTCTATCTTTAAAGTGAGTAGATTGTCGCATTTAAAAAAAAAAAAAAAAAAAAAAAGTGAGTAGACTTTTCCATAAAAAGAGCATTTATTACTTTCTTTTTTTTTTTTTTTTTTTTTGGGTAATTATTAAGTTATTACAAAACAACTCAAACTCTACTATATAAGTTTTTTTTTTTTTTTTTTTTTTTTTTTTTTTTTTTTTTTTTTTTTAACTACACCAAGAGGGGGAAATTCAAATTACATAAAATTTGAAGATAAGGACCACCCTCTCTTAGCTAGAACATTGGCACACATTCATTTCACAATAGCTATGCTTCACAATGCTCATCACAAAGGCACCATCAGTATTAAGCTTGAAACTTACACCCATGATAGTTAGTAATTGCCAATGTGTTAGATTGATCAAATATTATATCCATTAAAACACATTGCAGGTCCATTTGGGAATAACTTATTTAGCTGAAACTGAAAACTTTTTACTAAAAGTATTGTAATTAAAGGTAAAACTAATTGAAATAGTACAATGAAACCCATAAATAGTACCAAAAAGTGTAGTGAGGCTCATAAATAGTAAAAAAAAAAAAAACTAAATAGTAAAATAATCTGACTTTAACTCTAATTCTAAATTAATCCATTTTTAAGCCAAATTGAACATGTTTGTTCAGGGCCAGCCCTTGAGCAAGGCCACTTAGGCCATTGCCTATGGGCCTCTGCTGAAAGTAGGCCCCAAATTTTAATTTGATAATTAGTTTGTAAAAAAATAGGTGAACTCTCTCCCTTCAAGAAGAATTTTAATAATTTTAATAATTCAATAATTTTAATAGTTTTGGGGTGATAGAATTCCAACCCATTTGAAATCCTAACTTGTTTAATAAAAATAAATTTTGTATGCCTACAAAATAATTATTAGTGATTAATATTCTATAACAACGTCAGATTTCAAAAATAAAATTTTATCTCTCTTTTTTAAAAATTTTATATATGAACAACGATATTTAATTCTCTATATCCATTTAATCTTGATTTGTTTTAGTATTAAGTCATCAAATTATGTATTGAATTCGTCTTTATTTTGGAAAATTGAGATTGTTAGTTGATTATGTTATAAAATGAATTTGAATTAGTGCCTTTGATAAATTATTTTATTTTATTTGCTTTATAATTTATTTTATTTTTTCATATTACAATTTTATGTTGTAAATAGTATTTCTTTTATAATTCTAGATATGAAAAACTTAAGAAAATGAGAGAAGAATAGAAATTTTATTTGAATCTCACATAGCTCTCTTAATCTATTAGTAGGAATATATATATATATATATATATATGAAATTTCATAAATTAACAAAAATTCATTAAAACATAGTTAGAATATAATGAAGTGAAACCCAACAGAAAGATAATAATGAAAATTGTAAGCGTGCAGCTTGGATCCTAAGCCCAAGAAGTAGCTGGATTAGAGCCCAAAGAGCCCAACACAATGAATTTGTAGAGAGTAAACTTAAAAACTAGGCTTCAATGGATCGAACAATGCGCAACATGGATTAAAGATAGTAAGAAAGCAAAGAAAGACAAACTCTATGCAAAGAAATCCTTCCTCAGCAAAATCTGAGAAGAGTAGTCCTTGAATATATTTCTTTTAGACTAGGGTACAATTTCGATTCTTGTTGCTATGGTGTTTTCTCTACAGATTCCCCGATCCCCTATCCCTAGAGGATTTCTCACATTATATATCCTCTTTTGACTGATCCTGGCCCTCCATTTGTTAATTATGTAGGCCACCACTCGAGTGCTTATCCAATTAGACGCCCTATTCAGTCTTTTGTAAGTTGCGACAACCAAGACAACATTGTTCAAGAATCTTCTCCACATAAATGCAGCCATAGGGTTTGGTGAGGTGCAATAAATATGGTGGCAACTACCATCCCTCCAGTTACGTTAGGGCTAACCCCCTCTCTAAAGCTCTTCCTCCATAGTGTGGCCCCCCTCTGGTTTTACCGACTGAGTGCATGGACTCCTCGGCACAGTAATGGCCTCCTCGGCTATGAGTATGGCATGTGGCATTATTACCTTATTAAATCTCTGTATCCCACAAAAATAATCATAATGATATTTACTTGTAATATAAAAATTCTTAATAATATAAAAAGACTAAATTCTTTTTCAAATGCATGTATTAATGAATTTTATTGACACTAGTGTTACATTTTTTATTTTGTAAAAGAAGTTTTTCAAAACAAAAATTGATAAAATTCTACTTAAAATTGATATATATCACAAGAAAATAAGTGAATTAGTCATACCATCAATTGAAACGTAAATATTAGAAAAATTAAATTTAAAAACGTAATTAATAATTTTTCATATCAAAAAGCAGGAAGATTGAATGAATTTTAAAAGAAATGTCTAATATTAAAAAATATATATATTTAAATAGAAAATACCCCATTTAACATTGCTGCCTTAGGCCTTAAATTGTCTCAGGCCAGCCGGTTTTTGTTATTACTTTTTTAAGAAAAGATAAATTATAAATATCACCCTCTTACTTTGCCTAAAATTCACTTTACACCTCCAACTTTACCTATGGTGGAGACTTTACTGCCTTTTGATAAAGCTAAGCTATTTTTTAACAAAATGATTCGTGTTTAATCTAATTTATGGTGTCATTTCACCCAAAAAAAAAAAAAAGTCAATTTAATCCTCCTGTTAATCTCTATCAGAATTTAGTCATTAAGAACCCCCCAAACCCCAAAACAGCATAATTTTGCATTGAACAAAGTTGAAAATTAATGGCACAATTCTGATAGAGACTAAAAAAAGGGCTGAATTAAACAAAATTAAAAGTCATAAAACTAAATTGAACGAAAGTAGAGTTAGAAGATTAAATTTAATTTCAAGCAAATTTAGAAAGTGCAATTTGTAATTTAGCCCCAAAAAAAAAATCCTAACAAGAAACTTGAAGGTTTTTTTTTTTTTTTTGGGAAGCGTTGGAGTTAGGTCTTTGCTTTTACGGGCTTTAAAAGAGGGTTAAGCAGAACTCCAACAAATCCAACCAACTCCTTTGCTACCTAGCCTACAAGGCTCATAGATGTTAAAAACCATAATTGAGATAGGTGCCAAATGATCGATAAATAGACCTAGACAGAAGAAAAAGTAGTACAAATTATTAAGGGAAAATAATAATGAAGAGAAAAAGAAAGAGCTCATCAACTTTTACGCTTTCTGTAAAATCCATCATTGAACTTATCCGTTCACATATGTATTGCCACTTATTACTTTAACTAAAATGGATAGAGAGGTCATATACGAAAACCACAATGTATAGACTATAGAGTATAGACCACAATAAGAGCATTAATTCTTATCAGAATTGGTTGAGAGGGATTGAGGCATAGAGCCCCGTGATCCCATTGTGTGCCAAGTCAAGCCACACTGGCACTGCTGACCAATTCACATACAATTGAATGCACATTGATGATGAGATTAGTTTCTGTATTGAAGCACCTGTTTGGAAAGCCACCAGTGCTCTTTTTTTTCTTTTTTGTGGGGTTCAAGTATAGATGTCTAGTTAATGTTTGCTCTAGGGCATACATCAACAAATCTATTTTTGGAAAAATTTTATTGATAATGTGACAACTTTTTCAATTTTTGATAAACTTTTTCTAAAATTGGTTTACTAGTAAAATCCTAAAAAAAGGGAGAGAAAATTAGAGAACAAACAATTAAATAATTGGAACAATCAATATTTGTGATGCAAGCATTGCTGTATTAGATCCAAAGGTTTGTACTTACAAAACTTAATGAAGTTTTATATAACAATGATGTGCTTGTCATTGCGATTCGCAGTGGCAGAGATAGGGTTTCAATTTAGGGGGCAAGATTAAAAGAAAAGAATGAGGGGAAAATTAACATAAAAATATTAATATATACTAACAATAAAATAAATAAACAACAATTAAATAAATTATTTATTTCACATTATTAGAATAAATAAAAACAATCAATTTATAATTAATAACAATCAAAGCAAGGGATTAATCTATATACATAAAATTTGAACAATAAGTTGCCTAACTAGTCAACACTAATGCCCTGCCGCAAATAGTCGCTAAAGTTTAAACATCTGACAAAACCTGGGTTCAATATCCATTTGCACTATACCTGTCATGATAGTGACATATGCCCACTTTTATCAATGTGCCATTATCTTGATGGGTCTAGTGTGTTGGATACACTGAAACCAAGTCAAGTTATTGAGCATCCTATAGGATTTTTTAATATAAATCAATGTAAAAATATTATGAGTATGGTAAAATACAAAATTTCTTTCTCTATTCTTCTAATAAGTGTTTAAATATTTGAGTTAATGGCAAAAACTTAAAATTTGAAACTGTAAAAAAGATTAAGAGAGAAGAAGGGGAAAAAAGATGGAGAAGTTTTTAAGGTTTTTCTGTTGTAAAAAACATAAGTTAACTGAACAATTTTGAACTTTAATATTTAACTCGACTCACATGATTAGAATCCCAACTACAGGCCAATTGCGTGGGGAAGATATTAGGACTCTAATAATTAAGTGAGTCGAGTTAAATACTAAAAGTTCAAGATTAAAAGAAACTAATATTAGTTTCATACATACGTAATTCGTACCGAAAATATGCTTCTCAATCTCAATTGGTAGGATATTTTAAGGCCTACTTGAGTGATCACCAATTCCCATGTGCATGAATCATAATTTATTCCATGATAGTAATATTATTTCAAACATCGTGCGAATAATAACTCACCCCAAAAAAATTTTGGCCTAAATTTCGCACAACGATTATAAAATTATTAAAAGAATTATTAAAAAGACATCCTCTACTATAAAATATGAGAAATGTTAGTGTCATAAAAAATGTTATAGCTTTTGTTACAATTCGTTACGTGTAGAGTTGAGAGTAATAAAGAAAAAATAATTGATCTATAAAAGTCTACATTTCTTTCATTCATAATTTATCACATAATGAATTATAGCCAAAATTATGAATTTTTTTTTTTTTTTTGGGGCACCAGCGTTTCTCAATATCAGTTGGCCGTAAAATCCGCTAAAAGTATCATCATACAATAATGACAACGATGATTATTGCTTGCTGGTGAATAAAGAAGAGACATGCAGGCATGGTCGGGACTCGGAATTGGAAAAAAATAATTATATTTATTATATTATATTATATTATATTATAGAACGAGGAATGCAGCTGGCATGCATATGTGTCAATACTAACGCCCTTGGAGACCATGCAGCAACATGGGTTTATGATTTATCAGCCATCATTCATGGGGGTGAGGCTTTGTCAAAACATAACGTAAATCTCGTTTTCATGACATGCTACCAAACACTAGTACGGATTTCCACCCCCCCTCCCAGTCTTGAGTTCAAAAAAAAAAAAAAAAAACACTAGTATGGATTCATATACTCCTACAGCTACTATTAATTATTAAATTAATCCTATGGTTGAGTCCTCATCATTTTTTTTTTTTTTTGAGAATCAAGCAATCCTCATCATTAAGGACAGAGATACCATGGAAATGACCATTGGAAAATGACTGGCCTTTCCTTATCAAAAAAGGAAAAAGAAAATGACTGGGCTTCTTTTTTTTCCTATTTTCAAATTTTTTTCTTTTAATGAAGTGCTTGTCTATTACAATTTATTGGTTAATTTATTTTTTCCAAGTTATATATTGAGGTATAACCTTAAAAAAATTTATGGAATAAGGTCTATAACTTATTAGTATAAATCTAGGAATACACCAATTTATATTTCTTGGGTTATGGAGGATAATAGGATATGTTCCTATATTCATCTTTTGGTTCAAAATGAGACTTGTGATGCCACTGTGCCCATGAATGACGAAGTAAAAATTGAACGGCATGCAAAGTTGAGCACACCTTCATAACATCAATCCCCTAATTCTAAATTCTGAATCAACAGTAGAATTATCAAATATTAAAATTCTGAAATTTCTTGAAATTAAAGAGTTTTTTTTTTTTTTTTTTTTTTTTTTAATGATAGTGAAAATTAGAATTTTATGAGCATTAGTAAGAATTGAATTCCACACATGAATTTCATAAGCAGGCAAATTTTGAGCCAAAGCATTGTCTCGGAAACTTAATTGAACAATTGTTTTCATGAGATCAACTCAATGAGATAACATCAAAATAAATAGCATTGAAAATTATGTGAATGAAGGAAAACTTTTGAGGATATGTATAAGTCCATATAAAATTAATTAAAATTCACTGAAATCTACTAGCAATTTGTACACTGGATAAGTAAAATTGGACTCTCCAATCATTAACTTAGTCCTTTTCTTTATGCTTGATACACTAACAAACATCACAAGGATGAACTCTATCTAACTCAGGCACAAAGTGGAAAATTAGAGGTACCTCCTTGAGTTTGTCTGTTATCTGCATATCAAGGACTTCTAAAATACCAAAACATCAAAACCGTTCAAGCTGTAGAGAGAGGGGGAGAAGCCAAAAAGAATCTCCATCTAGGTATGGAAAAAGAGGACAAACCTCACCCAAAAGGAACAAATAAGGCACAAAGGGCAGAAGGAATAAACACGATAAATCACATGGGGCCATTAGGAATAATCCAACTTCATTCCCAAGCTTCAACGTCCATCCGATGATGCAAATGATTCTGCAAAACCAGATGGCCGATTTGGAATGCTGGTTTGGGTATTGTCTCCACTAGCAAGATATGATGATGAAGTGGATTCATTTATATTGCTCATTCCCTCAAATTCCTGCCACTTCTTGAGTGCTTGCGGTAAGGGCATATCAAGGTCAATACCATAATTGTCCTCATTATCGGGTTCAGTCGGTTTCCAGAGCTCAACAAGAGAAGAAAGCACATTCACTACATAAGCCATGTCGGGCCTCTGGTAGGGTTCTCTCCCAGTGCAGTGGCCAGCCAACTCTGCAACAGTATTAATACTGGCAAGGCTTTCCTCGTCAAGATCAATTGTTGGGTCAATGGCCTTCTGAAATGCATCCTTGTTAAGGTACATTCTGCGGAACCATGTGACAAGGTGCAAGCTTTCTTCAGGCTGGGACTCATCGAGTGCCTTTCTACCTGTGATTAGCTCCATCAAAATCACTCCAAAGCTATACAAATCAACCTTGGTAGTCACCCGTCCGGTCACTGCTCAGTCATCCATGAAAGTTTAATGTCAGTACCACAAGGATTGATAATTGATCAGAAATCACAATCATAACAACAATTTATACATGACCATGGTGAGGTATGCAGAAAAAGAAGTAGAAAAGAAAAAGGCGATATAAACAAATAGGTATAATACATGAATAACAAATGTCTGCTTTAGGATTCATTTATCCCATGAGATGAATTTGCAGAGACAAAAGCCATTTCATTTTGTTTCCATAGCATTTCATTAAAGAAATGTTCAAGTACTGACTAAAATATATTGGGGAAGAAAATAAATTTGTACGTCCTTAACAATGGAGACCTTGACAGCAACAAGATAAACAGAACACACAAAACAATGGAATTAACATGAACAAGCACCACCATCGCACAATATTAACAGCAACATACATGGTGAACTGTCAAAACCCCTGGCCCCCAAAATAAAAGGATGACGTTATATTTTGCAAACTGATTATTTATCATGCACCAAATTCATATCTCAAAACTGCAGCATACAAAAATAACCAAATTCTTGCAAACAACAGAATGGACACACGTTAAACACAGGTACAAATAAAATGTAGTATATATGAATTTAATGCCCTCTCATGAAACCAACACTAAACTTATAAGCTGGAATCAATGTATCTAGCAAGGGATGAGAACAACTTAGTACTAGTACAGGAGGCTCTGCAGAAATATCAGTTTAGCTCTCATGTTTTGAGGGCATAATGAAGTCCTAACTAATCAGATAGAATATGATTTTGAGTTCAAAGATGGTGTCTTCACAAGTCACATTGCATATTATTTTCCACACATCAATTTGATTATGTTATTTCATTCAGATTCTTAAAGATGTTTTCAGGCAGTAACATGAGAACAATTGTCTTCTTAGAAAGTGGCTCTATATTGTGAATGGTGTAATAGACAAGGGGCTGCTATTTTGCAGTAATGTAAAATGCTGTAAGCCTATGTGCCCACTCAACTTTCCACTTAGTGGTTTCTTCTGAAGTTTCGATGTTTGACTGTTGCTTAAATTCAAAAATCTAATCTTGGTTAGTCTTTAGTTATTTCAAGGACAATCAGCTATAGATTTTTCTGAGCATAGAAAAGTTTAGAAAAAATTTAACACCTCTAATATTTAAGTCAAAGAAAATTTAAGAAGTTACCTGCGTATTCTGGTGCAAGATACCCAAAAGTTCCAGCTAGTTTAGTTTCAACAGAGAATTTTCCTTCTGGAGCAAGTCGAACCAGTCCAAAGTCTGACACTTTAGCCCGCATATCATCTCCAAGAAGAATGTTTGATGGTTTCAGATCCCTATGGATAAAGCTTTGATGGGCTAAACTATGCAGATATTCAACTCCCCTGGCAACATCCAAGGCAATGGTCAGTCTTCGTGTCCACTCAAGTGGTTTCAACCCCAAGTCTCTCCAGTGAAATAGATGCTCATTAAGACTCCCCTGGGGCATGTATTCATAAACAAGAAGCCTCTCATTTCCATCCAAGCAATACCCAAGAAGTGCAACTAAATGCCGGTGCCGAACCTTTGTAAGAACCGCAATCTCAGACATGAATTCAGTCTGACCCTTTTCACCCACTGGCCCTGATTCCATTCTCTTCACTGCAATCTTCGTCCCATCATGCAATTCCCCCTTGTAAACGGTTCCAAAACCCCCTCTTCCCAATATATTTTCCTCACTGAAATTGTTGGTGACACTCTTCAAAACTTGAATGGAAATTACCATATTCCCAGCCTCCACGACATGAACGTCATTGTGTCCATTACTTCCGGGACCGAAAGCATCATATGCACCACCATTTGCACCACTCGGTGCAACAGTAATCTTCACAGCATCCTGGTCCCCAGAGAATTGAGGATGTACTACCACTGCGTGAGGACTTTGTACTTTACCAGAACGCTTTTTCTTTTTGCTTAACCAACAGTAAACCGCAGCCCCAGCGAATAGCAGTACCACAACACCACCAACCGAAGCCCCCACAATAACTCCAACTTTAGATTTTGTCTTACCACTCTCAGAAACACCGTCACCACCATCACCACCACTGCTGGATGGTGAGCCAGGAGGCGCCGGTGAAGGGGAACTACTTGTAGCCTTTCCGATATCAGGATTCCCATTCGTGTTCACCTTCACACCATTTCTAAAAGCCGGTACAGCCCCATACAACCGATTATTCGAAACATCAAGTTCCACAAGATTAGGCAATTTCGTAAGCTCACTCGGTATAGTACCCGTCAGAGAATTACCCGATAAGATCAATTTTTGAATCGACGGAAGCAGAGTAAAATTGGGAGAAATCGTACCCGAAAGACCCATCTTCTGAAAATTAACAACAGAAATGTTGCCACTTCCCACACACACAACCCCCTGCCAATTATCACAAGGGTCATTTCCTTTCCAACTATTCGCAAACACTTTCGGATACCCAAAAGCTTTCACAACCGATAACAAAGCATTAACGCGGGAATCACAAGCTTCACCGGGCACATCCAAGCAAAAACTATTAATCCCGCTCATATCTAACTTCACACTACTAGGAAACTTAGGGGCCGGCCCTTGAAGCAAATTATTAGTCAAATTCACAGTTTTAAGGCTAGGAAGATTCACAAAAGAGTCCGGAACAACTCCAGTCAATGAATTGTCCCTAAAACTAGCATCGCTCAACCCAGTAACTTTCGAAAAGTCCGGTATCGGACCCGTAAACTGATTCCCGTGTAACCAAACGCTAGTCAAGGAAGTCATATTAGCTAAAACAGCAATAGAACCATTAAGCTTTGTATCACCCTGTTGCCCATTCAGCCAAAGTTCCTGAATACCCGAGCCAGAAAAACTCGCAGGCAATTCACCTTCTAGGTAATTGAAAGCCAAATGCAGAGTCGTCAAAGACACTAAAGAGCTTAAGTCTGGGATATTACCGGTGACACTACAGTTGGTGGCCTCGAACTCTTTGATTGAAGTGGCTTCCTTGATGCTGTCTGGGATGGCCCATTTTTCAAAAGGGTTGTTGTCGATGGTTATGGACTGCAACGAGGTCATGCCGGTGAAGAAATCCGAGGGGAAGCTACTGAATTGGTTGCTGTGAGCTATGATTTGAGTCAAAGAGCTTAACCCTGCGAGGCTTGGGAAATCGCCCGAGAACTGGTTTCCTTGCACCTCGAAATCGCTCAGAGCGGTAAGGTTCTGAAGCTCCTTCGGCAGTGTGCCTTGGAGATTCATGTCCTTGATTTGGATCTTCGTGACCCGGTTCGAACCGTCGCATCTTACGTTCTCCCAGTTACACGGGTCCGGCGCTGTCCATCCTAGAGACCCGGGGTTCTTTATGCTCTCTCTAAAACTTTTCATCACCGCCGCGTCGTCGGAGTAAACGACAACCACATTGCCACACAGCACGAAAACAACGAAGAAAGAGAAAATCCTCAAAACGACATAACCACCCTTCTGGGTTTTTGCCATGGTTTTAAGTTATTTTCTCAAGATTAAAAAAAAAAAAAAAAAAACTCACAAATGTGGATGTTTATTTCTTGAGTTTTCTCTCTCTCTCTGGTTCTGGTGCTGGTTTCCAAAACAAACCCAGAATAGTCACGCCTTTCCGGGTTGTTATAGTTGTTGTTATTTCTCTCTTGACAAAATCAAAGCTGTAGAGGAGAAAGAGGTGGTTTATGAAACGGTGGTTACATAAAAAAAAAAAAAGGGTTCTTCTTTCAAGAGGGAATAATGTTTGGAAGACGAAGCGGCGGCGGTGATTGAGCCGGGGAAGAGAGAATAAAAGGTTTGCAGAAAAAAGGCATATAACAAGGGCGTGAAATTTTAATATTTTGATTTCTCAATCAGAACCGTCGGTTATTTGTGGGTCCTATATGAGATTGTTGAATAGACGGTGAAGATTTGGGGTGGAGTGTGTTAGTTGGTTTGGGTAAAATAAAGCGTGGGGTCCCAGGGGAGAGGTTTTAAACCGATGGTCTGGACAGCATAACACTCTCTGTATACGGACGGTACTACACGTAACGTTTAGTGGGGGTTAAAAGAGGTTTTGTCTTGTTTTTTTTCTTTTTTTATTTATCATTTCTTTTAGATAAGTGTTAACCTCTCTTTGTTGTATTACCACCAAACACAAACATAAAGAGTTGCTGATATTTTTGTAATTTTCTTTTTTATTTTTACGGTTATTTTTTTTTTCTATGAAAACTATTTATAAAAGTGTTTAACTAATTATATCCTCAGTTTCCTAAATAAATATTCTTATTTTTAATTTCTGAATTTTCTAAAATTTGAATTTTTGAATCTCTTTCTTGTAATATAGTTAAACACGTAACGTTTAGTGGGGGTTAAAAGAGGTTTTGATTTTTTCTTTTTTTATTTATCATTTCTTTTAGATAAGTGTTAACCTCTGTTTGTTGTATTACAACCAAACACAAACATAAAGGCCCGTTTGATAGATGTGTTTAAAAATTAAAAATTGTTGTTTAAAAAATTTTGTAAAAATACGTGTGGATAAAAAAGTGTATAAAAATGCGTAAAATATTGTTTAAAAACTAAAAATTATTGTTTGAAAACTATCACCAAACACCCCCAAAGAGTTGCTGATATTTTTGTAATTTTCTTTTTTATTTTTACGGTTATTTTTTTTTTTTCTATGAAAACTATTTATAAAAGTGTTTAACTAATTATATCCTCAGTTTCCTAAAAAAATATTCTTATTTTTAATTTCTGAATTTTCTAAAATTTGAATTTTTGAATCTCTTTCTTGTAATATATTTTTTTTAAAAGAAAATTTAGGAATATACCAAAATCCACAGCATTTTTTAAATGTTAATTTTTTTAATTCGTGTAACAAAATTTTATTTTTACCAAATACTGATAGTGGTCCATTTATAAGTGTTAAAATACAATTATTAATTGATATCCACGCATATTATGTAATTGCGAGTAGATTTTTTTTTTTTTTTTTTTGATACGATTGCGAGTAGATTTTAGTGTATCTGTGACCGCGGACTCAAAAGTTTTTGAAACCAATGAATTAACATATTTTAATAAAACCAATTCCAAAATTTCTTGTCCTTTTTGTATTTTTTGTCTAATTATGGTAATAGACTGATAGCAGTGTACAAAACTGAATAATCCTTATAGAGATATTTTCTGATACTGTCTAATTACAGAGATATTTTCTGATAGCCTGTCCCAAACTTAAATTGCCAAACCAAACAAAAAGTGATAGGTTCCGGTACAAACTTGCCTTACCTACTTGAAAAAAATATCTATATATTTATTCTGACCTTTTTAATCATATAGAAAGTTCTCTTTACTTCTTCTTTATGAGCCAGCTGTATAGATGTTTTTCCAACTCAGAAATTACGTGTGAAGTTGTTTACTTGGACTAGTGTGACTAGAAAAGATATTAAATAGCTGTTTATCCCTTGATTGATTCTAGTTTGTCTCATATTTCCTTTTAGGGACCACAATGATTATGTTTAATTTCAAACATTTTTTTTGTTGTTACTTGAAAATTATTTTGCACAATAAAAACAAAAACTTCCTGGACCTTTCTCAAGAAGTTAACCAACACTTTCTGGAGTTTTAACAAGAAATTTATCATATTATTATAATTTATATTGCACGGACGCGGCTAAAATATTTTAAGAGCGCGTATCTGCATAGGTACCCACTAGTACCCAATACAATTTAGGTGTTTAATTTATTTAAATTTTTATTTTTTTATAAATATTTTAAATAACATTTTATAAGTATTATTGTACTTCTTTATTATTTATTATTGTTACTTAATTTACAAAACCTAAAATAAACATATTAGGTCAAAAATATTTAATATAATTATTAATATTAATTAATTGTCATATCATAAATATATCATACTTTAATTTTTGAAGAAATATTATATCTATATATTTGTTTCAGGTCGGTCCGATGTAACTTAGATTACAATTTACAAACAATAAAAATAAAATAAAAAATAAAAAAAAACAAAAGAATTTAAAGAGGTGTTTTGTTTGTGTTTTCAAACAACCATTTTCAGTTTTTAAACAACATTTCATACATTTCAACATATTTTTTTACTCACACGTATTTTCAAATAACAATTTTCAATTTTACATGTATCAAACGGCTTTAACATTCCAACCGCATCAAAGACTGGATCAGAGTTATATTTTCATCTTCCTCGGTCTTGTCTGACCATGTTCACATTTTAAGAATGTTTGGCATATTGAGAAGCCCGAATCCAACCCTAATAATCAGGATTTTTAAGTAATTACTATTAATTAATTATGGGATTTGTATCAAATATCCATATTACAGTTTCTAGTTTCTACTACTTTAATGCTGGTTTACGCGTTGCCATATTTTTTGTCAACATCCGCAACAGTTTCTGACAAAGCTATTAAAGAATCTTTTTTTTTTTTTTTTTTTTTTGGGGGGGTGCGCTTTTAAGGTATATTGTGTTTTTGCGAGTTGTATAATTATTTTAGAGCTCACTTTTTAAAGTCATTAAATAAAAATCTTAAAAGCACCTGAGTTTATAAGATATTTTTTTTTGAAGGGTTTATAAGATATTTTAAATAAAAATCTTAAAAGCATCTGAGTCTATAAGATATTTTTTTTGGGGGGGTTTATAAGATATTTTAAATATATATTTTAAATAAAAATCTTAAAATCACCTGAGTCTATAAGATATTTTTTTTGGGGGGGTTTTATAAGATATATTTTTTTGAGTAAAAGATATTTTAAAAATGGTTACATTAATAAGTACAGGTTTTTCATCAAAAAATAATAATAATAATAATAATAATAATAATAATAATAAGTACAGGTCTGGCTAGTGTAGCTGATAACATATATTTTTTCTACTAAGAAAACCCAATATTCCACGACAATTAAAGTATATCAGGTTATTTTCAAAACAAAAAAAAAAAAAAAAAAGGTAATTATACATAACCCACATGTAGTTTGGGCGAAAATCATTTTGCCTACTCGTGGTTTAAAAAGTATCATTTAACCCACTTGTAGTATGTTTCGTTTGTTTTCAGTAACCCACATCTTTTAAAATCAGGGGTTAATATGTATTTTTGCTCAAATTTTATGTCTCTTTCCACCCAAAACAAAAAATATAGCAAAAATGCAAGAAAAACAAGATCAAAAAGTGGTATCTCTCTCTCTCTCTCTCTCTCTCCATTCACACAAATTTTGAACATGAAGAACGTACCAAAAAAAAAATAAAAGCCTAAGCCCCATTGCCTCTCTCACTCCCATTTTCTCAGAACCCAAACAATTCACAAACTAATTTTCATACTCTTTTCCTTTCTCAGCAATTAAATAAACCAAACCACACACCAAAACAACAAAACAAATTACACTCCACCTTAAGTTTCATATCTCAAAGTCCCACATTGCAAAACAATCTAAAAACCCCATCCCCCCAAATACCCATTTTTCTCTTCTTTTATTTCCCCCAATTTCCCACCACCTAAACACAACACAAACTAATCTTCATGAGCCTCCTCGATGAGCTCCTCAACCTGGCCACAACCGAGCTTCTTCTCAATGAGTTTCTTCTCTGTCTCTCTTAGTTCAAAAGCTTAAAGGAGGCTGCAGCGATAGTAGAAGCAAGGGACGATGGCAGCAGGGGTAGGAAGACGGTGACAGTAGCGGCGGCTTGAAGATTTTTCATTTCTGGGTTTCCGTTTCACTTGTCGTGGTCGTCAATGGTGAGCTTTGCTCGCCGGTAGTTGCTGGGTGTTTAGGTGGCTTTGGATGTTGGTTTGGTGGTTGTTTGGGTGTTGGTTTAATTGGTGGATGTTTGAAGCAGTGAGTCTTTGTGTGGCGGTTTTGGGTGACTTCAGATTGACCTCCACCTCCCTCTCTCATGCCTTGATAAGTATGGGTCAAGGGTCATGTCCCCTTCACCTTCGATGGTTCTGTTTCTTTCACCTTGAACTTGAGAACTAAGATGTCATAGAACTGGAGATTTGGATTCAGTGAGGATTGAGACCCAAAATATGTTTGGTTTAGTTTTTTTTTGCTATGGTATTGATTTTTGGATGGATATTGATTGTGGTGGCGATGGAGGTTGGTTTTGGTAATGGAGGAGAGGCTGGAAATTATTGGTCTATTCTGATTTGTATTAGTTCTTTTTCATTTTCTATTTGTGTTGGAGTTAGCCAAAGGGTTGAGGGAGGCAATGGGGCTTAGGCTTTTTATTTTTTTGGGTATATTCTTCATGTTCAAAATTTGTGTGAATGGAGAGAGAGACAAATACCACTTTTTGATCTTGTTTCTCTTGCATTTTTGCTCTATTTTTTGTTTTTGGAGGAAAGAGACATAAAATTTGATCAAAAATACCTATTTACCCCTGATTTTAATAGAGGTGGGTTACGAAAAACAAATGGAACATACCACAGGTGGGTTAAGTGATACTTTTCAAACCACAGTAGACAAAGTGATTTTCGCCCAAACCACAAGTGAGTTATGTGTAATTACAAAAAAAAAAAAAAAAAAAAAAGTATATCAGGTGTTCAAAATACTAATCCAATGGCAGAAACAAAATTTTTGTTGTAAACTATAATATATTCTATTGTAAATAAAGTTGGATATGAGGAAGGTCCGGTTTGGGATGGGAGTACTCCACAGTTCAAGTTTTGGGTCAAGATGGGCAAGAATAAATGGGTTATCAAACACTCCAAAGATGAAGAAGAGATGGGTCTTGGATAAAGTTCAAAAATGAAATGAGTAAATAGATTATCAAATGCAAATCACATCTCACCTTTTTAAGATAAGCCCGATTCTTCTTAGTCTCCATCAAGAAAATTAGGTTGGGTCCTTTTGCTCTCACAATTTCAAAAAGCTCTCAAACTTGCTGTTGGATCCCAAGCCCATGGCAGTTCCAGCTCAAAAAATTCATGGTGACTAGTAGGGCTGCTGGGTAGCTACCACTGATGAGCTTTTAGGGGATGCGGGTCCATGGTTGGTTGAGCGCCTTCATTTCTGTTTTAGGGTTTCTAATTCCTCAATCGAAGGTCTCGTTCTAGGGGTATCGGACATAACAACGTCTTGAGTCTGGGCCTTAGCCTTACGGGACAACTTTTTCCAAGAGATTAGGGACTTCTTACATTGGGCTTTTGAGGAAGCAGCTAAATTTGTTATGTCTTGAAGCGCTAGTCTGGGCTTCGTAGCCATGAAAGTGAAAGCCTCATTTTCCATTTGGGCTTCTGAGGGCCTAATGTCTTGACTTAACTTAACCACCTCACTCTTGCTCTTACCCTCTATAGGCAACCCGCTATTCTCCACCAAAACTTTTGAAAACTTAGCTTTTGAGGGGATGTCGTGTATGACCTCAGGCATTGACCCCTGCTTAGCCACCAAGCCTAATTCCCTATCTATTTCCTGCAACCTTTCATTAAATTTTTCCAACTCTAGGTTGGTGTAGCACGTAACCGGTAATTTTTGGACTTCGTACCTTCACACCTCGTCTGTGATGGAGACTATTCCTATCATGTTAGCCTCCGCTCTAGGTTTCCCGTCACATGCCTTACTAGAGCCTGGGACTGAGACCACCGATTTTCGCTGGGACTTCTCTGAATCAGCCCTCATCCACGGACCAAATTGTTGGTTTTCCTTACTTAACTTTCCTTGGCTACTTAACCACACATCGCAGTCTCTTTCCTCGTGGGATTGGCATCCGCACTAGTAGCAAAAATTTGGCAATCTTTCATAACGGAAAAATGCCTAGCCCGTTTGGACACCGTTAGCCCATAACTTTCTTCCACGACTTAGGGGTTTGGAAATATCTATCGTCACACGAACTCGAAGGGATTGTCCATTTCCCTTGTCGTCCTCAGATTCTGCCACATGTACGACTTCTGGGGGTGTCAATTCGGGTTAGCGTATCAAGTTCGTGTCGTGTTGAGGTAGGGGTATTCGACTAAATGGCTCAACCCAAACCCAAACCATTTAATAATCGTGTCAAGATCTTTCAACCCTAACCCGACTTGTTAATAAGGCAGGTTGACCTGACCCAACCCAACCTATTTGACACGCTTAATAAACGAGTCGTGTTGGGTTGACACGAATGTAACACAACCTATTTCAACCTGTATAATATTAAATATTACATCCATCTAGAAATAATTTTTACATCCCAAAAAGCAATGCATACACTTCAAGTCTTCAACCCACATTCAAAATAATATAGTTCAACAAAATATAACATTTATCTAGAAATAAGTTCTTTACATTCCAAAAGAAGGGCAACACTTCAACCCAAATTCAAAATAACATATTTTAACAAAAATAAAATAACATAGTTCAACAAAAGTATAATATCCTTAGAACTCATCAAATGCTAAGTATTAATATTGAAAGAATTTGAGCAAACAGTAGACTACTCTTGACTATGACCATGATTATCATCCATAGATTCTTTGTTGATGTCCAAATTCATAACATTTTACATAAGCTCATCCAATTTCATTTGTGCAAGTTCTATGCCAAAAAAATAAAAATAAATAAGTATTAGTATTTACAAAATATGATCATGCCTCAACAGTTTTACAAGAACTAAATAATAATAATAATGTAAGAGTAATAATAACTAATGAAACAAATAAGATTACCTTTCTCTCCATACAGCCAATCTCTAGTGCAAACCAATGCCTCAATAGTGTCCGGCCTTAATGAACTCCTAAATTGATCAATCACTCTCCCACCAACACTAAAATTAGACTCTAATGCAACAGTAGAAATAGGAACACTCAAAACATCACGAGCCATGGAAGCTAATTCAGGGAAACGGAACTGATTTGCTTTCCAAAATGAGAGAATATCTAAGTTTGCACTCCTGTCCACTCTTGGCTCATCCAAATAGAGTTCTAATTGACTTTTTTGTGAATGGGTAGACTCTTCATCAATTTCAAATGAATCAAATTCCTAAATAAACAACAATGTTAATAAATATCACTCTTACAAAATAGCAAATAACTTATTAAATTAAAATAAAAAATAGCAATATAAAATAACATATTAAATTAAAATAATTTTTTACTTGCATAACTGCTCTAGTCTCTTTGCTAAAAGATTGAATTGGACTCACATGAACGACCTTTCCACCATGTTTTCCAGTAGCTGCTAATGTTGTAGGAGCATTACTTGCATATTCCAAGGAAAGAGAAAATAATTTCTCATGCACATTCAAATATGCAGGGGAACCACTATATCCATAAAGCTTCTTATAGCAAAAATCCATAAACTGAAGCTTATAACGAGGGTCCAAAGTAACTGCTATAGCTAGTAGTACATTGAAGTCCAACCAATACTTCTCAAACTTGGCAAGCATTTGGACTGCCATTCTTCTCATGTACTCATCTTCATTCTCCATTTGTTGCCTCAAGGTTAAATAAATCATGAACACTGATGGAAAGTACAAATTCGTAGCAGGATATTTGATTCCAAAAAATGCACAAGTAGAATCATAAAAAACAGCCAAGAATTTGTCAATCTTTTTAACCTTACTCCACTCATCAACAATGGGACAATTCTTATAATTAGAGTTCGTCAATTCTAAGTGACAAAAAGCACGCTTGTAGTAAAGAGCATTCTCAATCATAAGAAAGGTAGAATTCCACCTAGTGGGACCATCTTGTCTTAAGCCTCTCTTACCATCTAAAGACATTTGATTCACCGACTCTAAAAATTTTTGCTTCCTCACTTGTGAACCTTTCACATATTTAACACTTTCTCGAATTTTTTGGATAGCAATATCAATCTCCTTTAAACCATCTTATACTATTAAATTAAGAATATGAGTAAAACAATGAAGATGAAAAAAATCACAATTACAAACAAGTGCTTTCCTTATACTCAACTGAGTTCTCAAGATGTTAACAAAAACATCATTAGAGGAGGCATTATCCAATGTCACAGAGAATACCTTGTTCTCAATTTCCCACTTACAAAGCAAATTATACATTTTCTCAGACAAAGAAACTCCATTGTGTGGTGGAGGCATAAAGCAAAAATTCAACACCCTTTTTTGTAGAACCCAGTTTCTATCAATGAAATGTGCAATAATGCACATATATCCATCAGTGATTACAGAAGTCCACAAATCAAATGTTAAACTAATTCTACTTGGAGCATCTTTTAACATGAATTTAATCTTTTCTTTCTCCCTTCCATGCATCTTAATCAAATCAGCCCTAGCAGTATTTCTAGTAGTAATGGTAGCTTCAGGGCATAAATAAGCAAATATAGCTCTTATGGCTGTATACTCAACAAAATGAAATGGTAAGTCATGCAGAACAATAGCAGCAACTAGCAACTCCTAAATTTATTAGGTTCAAATTTAGATACAACCCCACCATTTTACTTAAAAGTAATTGACCCACATCTCATGTATCTCTTCTCACACAATTTTCCAAATGACGCTTTAAGTTTCCAGTTCCGTAATTACCTGGAACCAAGTAAACAAGTCCACATCTCTTACATTTACATCTTGGCTTCTTGTTTGGTCCAGGAGAAACCATTTCAAAGTGTGGCCAAACGAGTGAAGTTTTCCTACGCCTTTTCTTTTTTTAACCCTCCATTAGAACTATTACATCTTCCAAGTCATCAACTTCTTCCTCAGTTATAATCTCCACATCATTTGTATTTTCCATGTTATTGCTATTATTGGTTTCTTCCATCTATACCTACATAGTTCACAAAATGCAAATAAACAACACATTACAATACAAATATAAACACTGTTCTTGACATTTTATTATTATTTTCTGTCACAAACACTTTTAAATTCTATAATCTGCAACATATGAAATACACTTCAAAAAATAATATACGAATCCAAGGGAATTAACACATGTTTTTAGGATGGCCAACAAGCATAATGTGAAGTTGTCTTATTATCATCCAAAGAAATTAAAACAAGTGTGAAGAAAAACACCAGGCACATGGGTTCAAACTTCAAAGTTTATTGTACAAAAGCTGAAAAACAGTATGTAGAAAAAAATAAACACATTAGGGAGAAAGAGAGATAACCGGCTTGAGAGTTTCCACTGAGTTTGAGAATTGGTACGGCTGAAAAAAAAAAAAAAAAAAAGATATTTATAAGAAGGTTTAGAGGTTTAGGGTTTGTAGGGTTTAGAGATTTAGGGTTTGTAAAGTTTCAATTTTCAATTATATCCCTTGTAAATTTTTGTAATTACTCACTTTTCTTTTTAAATTTAAAATATATGTTGGATAGAAAAGGTATTTGACAAATCTAAAATAAAATAAATATTTATTTGTTAAACGAGTTAAACGGGTTGTGTTAAGTGGGTCATTTCGAGTTTGACCCAAATAAATTGGCGTGTCAAACATGTCTATTGCGAGTTACGCAGGTGACTCGCTTATGACACATTTCTTATCGTGTCGCTTTCGGGTCGACCCGTTTATGACCCAAACCCATTAAGGCCCAACCCTAAGTTGAAAAAACTTGTGTCGGGTTCGTGGGTTGGGTCGAACATTAACACCCCTAGACTTACCCAACGAGCTGCCTAAAGTTTTACCTACCTTTGGAGTTATGCTTTTTATGAGGAGGCTATGGACTTGCACCCAGAAGGTGGTCTCAAAGAAAGATAGGGAGGATACCGTAGTAGCTTTATCTACTCTTTGGAACACAACTAGGTGCTTGTCGTATGTCCATGGCTTGTGCTCTAAAACCGTTTCTAAGTCATTTTCGTTCTCAAAATCAAAGACCAGCTTATTCTTACCTATGTCACAAATATCAAACCTTTTCCACATTCGCCAGAGAGGCTTAAACGTTCTAGCTACTGCCTCAACATTCACCACCCTGTGTGATAGGAACTTACCTGCTAACAGGAATCTATTCTGGTTTACCACTCAAGGCATTTCAAGTCCTTTTTCTTCTTCCTAGGATAATTACAGTTTCTTCTAGAGGTTCTCCACCTCCTCCATGAGGCAAGACCTAATGTGAGACCAGAGGGGGCGAAGGGTTGGGAGACTAGGAAAAGGACGAGAGGGACAATCTAGAAACACAAAACAGGAATAGGAAGGAACTCAGGGATGGGGGAAAGGATGGACGACCCACCGAGGGGCACACAGACCTCTACGAAGGAGAGGGACGCAATATTCTATTAGGCTTTGAGGTTAGACAAGAGCTAACCCTAGAGGCCAAAAGAAACCCACCCGTGATGGTGAAATTGGTTCTTTGATGGGTGTAAAATTATCAAACACATTGTGACTTTGTCAACACCACCTGTGGGTTTCAATAAACATATAAGGAAATGGGATAGATTTGGATGTGGCTTTTTTGGATTGTTCTTGGTGTTTACATGGAAGGTGTGTTGTGTTTGGTTATTAGGTTGATTGTGCTGAACCTTAACGTGGTTGTTGAATCTAAAGACTTCCATTTCAAATTTTTAGATTGTTTGTTTGTATAATTAAGCTTCCTCATTCTATGTCTTTAGATTGGAAACATTAACATGATTGTTGAATCTATTGCAATGCCGGCTCTAGAAATTTTTTTTTTAGGATGGTCACTAAGAAATTTAAATTATACAAAATTTAATAAAGCGATAACTTGAATATTTGCTACAACTGTGAGTCGAGTCGCTAAGGAGAGCAAAATTGTGCGACTGCAAAGCCAAAAAGAATATAATTATTGTCACCATCAAGAAGAACTGACAACCACAATATTTTTCTTGGTACCATTTTTTTTAGGGAAAAATGAAATTAGAAATTATTTTTATTAAATAGGTTGAATGAGTTATAAATTTGAATATTTAGTGATTTTTATCTTTTTATTATTATTATTTTATAATAGGTTTTTTGTTGAATAATTTGATCACTTGATGTTGTTTGGTCTTGTCTTGTTTTTGTTTGGTTTATGTTTGTTGTTACTTGGACTAATATTTATTGTTGTTATTTAAGATTTTTCTTTTTAATTTTATAAAAGGGATTAAGGATTATATTTGGGGGGCAGAATTAATTTTGGAGTAATACTACATCCACAACATTTTTACAATAAATCTTATGCAGAAAGTTGTTATTAGTGAGTAAAAAATAATATCATTATTGGGCTCAAATTAAAATTAGTAATAGGTTACCACATTTGATTTGTTGTAAAAGTATTGTGAAGTGTTAAACCCAACTTTTGTAATTCTCAAGTCAAGGTGCTCAACATTTTTATTAGAGTAGTCACAATAAGTTAGTTAATAAGATCCAAGATCTTATATGGGAAATAGCTGAGTTCAAGGATAGTTGGCCTCTAAGAAATGGGGATAAGGAAGAGAGAATTAGAGAGTGGGTGGATAAGAAAGTAAAAGAAACTTCTATGTTATTGCCTATCCATTTCTGTGAATATACTCGGGTATATATACAAGCCTTATCACAGTACTAAACTAATCAATGATTACAACCAATGATTTAGTAAATACCAACTAACTAATCATACTCAACTAATCAATGATTACAACCAATGATTCAGTAACTACCAACTAATTAATCAATGATTAACAGTGCAGTAACTGACTAACTAACCATTGACTAACAACAATATTAACTAACTTAACTAACTGGCTTAACTCAGTAGCCTTGGTAGCACAACTCAGTAGCCTTGTATCAATACTCCCCTCCTTAAAGCACTTTGCCTACAAGGTGAGGGAACTGCTGTTGAAATTGATATAAATCCTTCCAAGTAGCATCCTTTGGAGTGCACCCTTGCCACTGCACCAAAACTTGTGTGACTAGTCTATTTTTGAGCTAGAGAGATCTATCCTTCAGGACTGCCATAGGCTCTGGAGTGAGAGAACCTTCTAATGTAACAACAGGGGGTTGAGAGATAGGAGTAACCTAGTGTCCCAACTTAGCCTTGAGATAGGAAACATGGAAAACATGATGAATCTGGGAACTTGGAGGTAATTCCAGTTTGTAGGCCACTTCTCCAACTTTTTGAACCTTGGAGACAATTTACCAAGTGTGTTATGCTTCAAGGACCTCATTTATAGTGTTGCAACCTCATATGCACCCAATCCCCCACTGCAAAATTCCTCTCAGACCTGTGCTTGTCTGCTTGAGACTTCATTCTTTCCTGAGTAAGCAGCAAATTCTGCTTAAGCAATGACAAAACTTGCTACCAAGACTTCAAATGGTCATCAATAGCTCCCATAAGACTCGTACTAGGGATGTGATCCAACAGCCTTGGAGGTGGATAACCATATAAAGCTTCAAAGGGAGTTAACTTGGTAGAGATGTGAAAGTTGGTGTTAAACCAAAATTCAGCTAAAGGCAACCATTCTACCCAAGAAGAAGGCTTATTAGCTGCAAAAGCCTTCAAGTACTACTCTAAACTCCTGTTTACCACTTCAGTTTTACCATATGTTTGAGGATGGTAAGCTGAAGACATGGCTAACTCCACACCTTGAAGTTTCATTAATTCACTCCAAAAACAAGAAGTGAAAACTGGATTCTTGTCACTCACCACATAAATAGGCATACCATGTAATTTGAAGATGAATTGCATATATAGTGATGCAACCTTAGATACAATATAAGGATGAGACAAGGCAATGGAATGGAAATACTTAGTCAACCTATCCACCACCACCAAGATTACATTCTTCAATTGGGATCTAGGCAGTCCTTTAATAAAATCTATGCTCACAGCTAGCAAGGTTTGGAAGGGATGGGTAAAGGCTGATGTAGTCCAGTTGGTTTACAGTTTTCATACTTGACCTGTTGATAGATGTCAAATTCTTTGATGTACTGTCTCAAATCTCTCTTCAAGCCAGACCAATAAAAATTTTGTTGGACCCTATGTAAGATTTTCAAATAACCTGAGTGCCCCCCCCCCCCCAAATGGACCATTATGGACATGTTGTAAGATTGAGGATTTAAGAACACTTGTTGTAGATACCGCATTTTGTACCCCTTAAAACTTGGGCCCCCATTCCCCAAAAATGCTCGAACTCTAAGGCCCAAAGCCAGTTTAGAGCTCAATTAGATATTAAATTGACTTGAAGAGTGTTAAAATGGAAAATATAACTTTTTAAATGAGCAAAAATTTATTTTTGGAAAATTAAATGACCAAAGTGGCCCTCAGCCTACGTACATGAGTCGTGGCATGCGTACGTAGTCACATTCTTGTGTACGCAACTAGGGTTTTAGAAGCATAAGAAATGCAAGTTTTCTACAATAATGGTTGAGGTTTGGAATGAATCCTATATCGTTTAGGAGCCGTTCCAAACCCCATTTTTTTAACTATAAAAACCTTACACGGTATATTTTCAAAATACACAGAAATCCCACGGGAAAAACCTAAGATTCACTAGAAAATAGTGAATCAAAAAGGAGTTTTTCACAAAACACCCTCAAGTCTTTTTATTTGATTAAGACCTTTTCTGGTCCTAATCATTTGAGTTTAAGATTACTAATCACTATCTTATTGAATTGTGATAGATTTGACTGAGGAGAACAGACAAAATCAAGCCTAAGAGCTTTTGTTTTAAGGTATTCTTTTGAACTTTTCTTTTCCTTTTTTGCCTTTAATATTTTCTTTAATCTGTTTCTTTGTTTAGTTTGTGTTTATATACCTTTGTTTAGCTTAGTTTTAGGCTTTCTTTATGTTTTTTAGCATGTTAGGTTGCAAGATTTACGTTTTTCTATTTTGTTTGGTTTCTGCTCCGTTTCTGTGTTAATTAGGTTTTTTGGGTAAGGATCTGTATACGAATGATCTAGCTTGCATATGCAGGCTGAACTCATGTGTAGTGCGTAGGCTGAACTCATGCGTATGCAAACCTGTTCTAGCATACGTGATGCCGTTACCCAGAAACCCTAATTTTTGTTTGTTTTGTTTCTGCTTTCACATTTTTTGTTCTGTGTAGCCTCTTTTTCATATATTCTAATCCCTATAACTATTTGTCCATCTTTTAACATGTTTGTTTGTTATCACATGTTTATATTAGGGTTTAGATTAAGGTTTTATGCTTGTTTCTTGCTTTGTTGCCATGAACATGCATTCACATGCCCATTCATGATGTCAAAGGTGTTGAGTTGCTGTGAGGTAAGTAAGGTAAGTCATGCATTCACATGAACATGCATGTTGATTGTTTAATCCTCTATTGATATTTGTATATGAAGTTAATGCCTGGTTTTGATTTATGACATGATATGCTTACTACCATGCTTGGTTTGCTACCTTATTGTAGATATATGATAGGGTTTTTCATATGTTAGATGAATGCTAGGGTTTCCTTTGTGTTTGGCTCTCTTTTTCTTTAAGGATGGATATATGTTTTGGGATGAATGATGCCATGATTGTATGCTTAGATGTATGCTAGTGTGTATGTGAGTATAGATGCAAGTGTTGAACATGTTTTTAATAAGGTTAGGATGTAAGACACAATGATGGGAGGCCAAAACTTAGGGTTGGGCGATCTTGGGTGCCTAACATCTTCCTAAGAGCATACCTAAATTTTGGACCCATACTTTGGTAGTAAGACCAAAGGTCCTTCCTCGAAAGGACGCTATATTCATAGTTTCTAGACCATATAACTAGGTGGCAACTTCGACACTTCTTTCCCTTATGCCCATACTTGTAGATCCTAAATAAATTCTACCTTTAAAAAATAGCAGTACATTAACTAAGGAAAATTCCTTAAGAGGTAAACCACTAGCTTGAAAGGTTGATAGAATAGATTGAATAGCTGGATCAAATGCATAACTAGCCTTCAGTTCAGCCACCCAAGTTGGAGTAGGAAATAAAATGATACATAGAGTACCTAAGGCAGTAGTAGCTAAAGTGTTTAAATCAGCAGTAGCATCACCAACCACAAAATCTGTACACCTTTGAGCTGAAGCTTCAGCTGACTCTTCTCCTTTCCTTGACAAAGCATCTGTTACCACATTGTCAGTACCCTTCATGTACTCCACAAAAAAAACATACCGTAACATCTTAGACAACCATTTTTGTTGAATTGAAGTGTCTATTCTATGATGTAACAAATACTTGAGGCTTAGCTGATTTGTTTTGATAACAAATGCATTACTAACCAAATATGGCCTCCACTTCTTCACTACAGTGATTAAAGCCAAGAATTCCTTTTCATAAGTAGATAAAGCAAGGGCTCTGCCTTTCAATACTTGACTGTGAAAAGCAATTGGCCTTTGCTCCTGCATCAAAACAGCACCTAGGCCATGTCTAGAAGCATCACATTCCACTATGAATGTCTTAGAGAAATCAGGCAAGGCTAACACAACAGGACTGGACATAGCCAATTTGAGTTGTTGGAAGGCTTCCTTAGCTTTAGGATTCCAAGAAAAAGAATTTTTCTTCAAAAGTGCTGTTAAGGGGGCTGCAATGTGATAGTACCCTCTAACATATTTCTTGTAATAGCTAGTGAGGCCTAGGAATCCTCTCAGATATTTAACATCCTTGGGCACAGGCCATTCTTGCATAGCTAGGATCTTTTTAGGGTTAGCTTTTACACTTTCCCTAGAGATGATATGACCAAGGTATTCCATTTCCATACAAGCAAACATGCATTTGGACATCTTAGCATACAATTGATTCTTAGCTAACAACTCCAAAATAGTTATAAGATGTTTCACATGATCAAACATAATTCTACTATACACCAAAATGTCATCAAAGAAAACAAGAATAAATCTTCTAAGATATGGCTTAAACACCTGATTCATTAAAGATTGAAAAGTAAAGGGTTCATTTGTTAACCTAAAGGGCATCACCAGAAATTCATAGTGCCCCTCTATGAAAGACCGCCAAAATTGGGGTGCCTCTCAAAAAATGAGATTTTGGTACTTTTTAGGGCACCCTTCTTTTTGGGTAAGTAATGTGGAGTCGTCACTTATTTTTTATACAAAAAAATAAGAAAAAATAATTAAAACTTTACATAGCTAAATCGTTTCATCTTATTGATTGAATAAAATAAAATACATGTGATAAATTGAAAATTACATGGCTTTGGGTCCTAATTACAATCTACCAAAAATACATGGCTTTTTATGCTAATTACATTCTACCCAAAATAAAAATAAAAACAAAGACAAGACTTAGATCTACCTATCCAAAAGAACTAGATTCAGAGGCTAGGTTACGGAATGAGAAGGTGTTAGGTACCCATTCTGCCCAGACAGAGTCTGGTCTTCTACATTTTTGTGACCTATGTACCCTTTTTGTGCATGCTATGAATGATATGTTGAACATGTAAAACAAGAATTAAATCACATAAATTTATTTATAAATAAATCCTCTTCTTTGTTTAAAAAAATTCAAATATGTTTTAGTGATAAAAAATGATCTTATTTTGGTTTAGGAAAAAAAAATCAGATTTGTTTTTAAGAATCTAAAAAAAATATGATTTTTGAAGATAAAATTCAGATATGTGTTTATTACATAAAACAAAGTCTTTTGATTGGAAAAATATCAGATCTGTTTTTAAGAACTTAGAAAAATGGCTTTTGATTTATAAAAGATCAAATATGTTTTTAATACCTAAAAAAAATGGGTTTTTGATTACAAAAAAACCAGATATGTTTTTTTTTTTTTTTTTTTTTTTTTTTTTTTTTTATGTTTAAAAAAAATATGAAAAAGATTTTTTAAGAAGAGAATTTCATTCATAAGATAAATTTATACATTATGAATTAAATAAAACAAACAACCATAAACACAATCATGCATAATCTTTTCCTTTGTTTCAAAATCTTCATATGTTAAAAAAAAAAAAATCAAATTTGTATCTATGAAATATACAAATCAGTTTTTTATTTAAGAAAAATTCAGATCTGCATCTAAAAAAGATGCATATTTGTTTTTTTATTAAGAAAAATTCAGATTTACATCTAATAAAGAGGCAGTTCTGTTTTTATTTAAAGAAAAATTCAGATCTACATCTAAGAAAGATATAGATCTGTTTTTAATTTCAAGAAAAAGCATTGATCATATGCAAATTATTGGAATTAAGAAAGAGATCATAACAATTACATAAACAAAATCAAGATCATGCTTTAACCAGACAATGATTAACAATTCATGTTATGGATAAAGGAAAATAGGCATCATCATAAACAAGAATCATAAAAGAGAAAAAAAAGAATAGGGTAATTGAAAACAACCTCTTGCATGGGGCACTTCTTGTTCTTGAGAGGATGTTTTAGGGTTCAAAGAAAGTTATTCAATTATCTTTGAAACCTAAAAACCCTAATTTTAGCAGCAAATATCAGAGATGATTAGCAAATATCAGCAATTTGAGAGCCTTAAAACGTATGCCTCTTAGAGCGTAGGAAAAGAGGTGTTGAATTATGAGATTCAATCTCTATTTATAGAGGCCAGAAGACTCTAAAAAATAGCTCCGATGTGTAGAACGCGAATCGAGACTCCTCTTTCTGCGAAAAGATCGAAAAGGGTGTGCCTTATCGTCACCCAAAAGGAGTTGGGCCAAAGCCCAAAAGGAGCTAATTTGGCACTTTTAAAGTGTCGTTTGGCACTCCAAAAGTGCCAAATGGTGCTTTTGGGTGTCGAACGTTCTTTCGTGTTTGGGTGCCTTTTGGACTCTCTTTCTAGGGTTTTTTTTTTATCCAGTCCTTGCACCCAGACATGTTTTCATCCTTAGTCCATGATTTTTTTTAATTTTTTTTTTAATTTTTAAAATTTTTTTTATCTCTTTTCCAGATAATTTAGACTTTTTAGGAACAATTATCTTGTGGATAAATTTCTTAAAATAAATCTTGATAAAGTTCAGATTGTCCATAATTTTATTGTTATCCAATCATCCCTTTTATTCCTATGCATGCATCCCTATTTTAAACACTAATTATCAACCAATCACAAAATTATTTAATTAATTTTAATTTTTTAACCAATCATAATTAATTTAAATTAATCGTGTGTGGTCGACTTTACCTAGAATCTCAAGTGATTATGCGATATCTTTCAATCCGATGGTCTGATTTGGAAACCGAACATACCATCACGACCATTAGAATCTCAAGATCATTTTTATGATATGCAATGAACAAATTATTGCATGTAATGCCAGAAAAAATTAATGAATGTAATGCAATCATGATTTTCAGGGTACATGAATGATCATTCCAGTCATCTTCCTTGATTAAATCATATGTGCAAAATCGAGTGTCTACACCCTTATGAGTTCTAAAAGCTGTTTTAGGAATATCTTGTTCTCTCATTCTGATTTGATGGTATCTAGATCTCAAGTCTAATTTCGAAAAAATGCAAGCCCAATGTAATTCATCTATAATAGGGATAGGATACTTGTCTTTTATAGTGGCCTGATTTAAAGTCCTATAATCTATACACATACGCCATGAACCTTATGATTTTCTTACTAAAAGAACAGGGGAAGCAAAAGGGCTTTGACTATTGAATAGAACCTACTTCTAACAACTCCTTCACTATCTTTTCAATCTCAGTTTTTTAATAGTATGGATACTTGTATGGTCTTTGGTAGATTGGCTGAGTCCCCTCCTTGAGGATAATCTGGTGCTCTTGGCCTCTCACAGGAGGTAAGCCCACTAGTGTAGCAAAAACTCCATGAAACTCTTACAACAAGGCAGCAATCTTAGCTAGATGGGAAGATTGCTCTACTGTGAAACATTGAGTTGTCATTTGCAAAATCAATCCCTTCCTAGTAGGTTCTTTGAAGAATTGATCCCCATCTTGTATCTCAGGTCCTGTTGGTTGGGTTTTGATTCCCTGCAATACCATCTAATTGCCTTCATAAGTAAACTCCAAAGAAAGGTGTTTGAAATCCCAGTTGATAACTCCCAAGGTACTAAGCCATTTTGTAATGCCCTAGATATTTTTTCTTTAAAGCAATTTTCTTTTGAAAGAGAATAATATCTAAATTGGAGTTTTTTTTTTTTTTTTTTTTTTTTTTTTAATTTAAAATTTGTGTGTTTAACTATTTTATGGAGGACTTATGAACACTTAAGTGATTTATGGGGCCAAATGAAATATGGGAGGAACCTTAAGGGTGAAGTGGTAATTTACCACAAGATATTTTTGGGGCAAACTTGTAACTAAGCCCCTCCCATAAGTCGCCACCCCCCCCCCCCCCCCCAAGCCTACACATTCTCTTCCTTCCCCTTGTCTTCTCTTTTGTATTTTTCTCTCTTCTTGTTTCTCATTGCCCTCCATGGCCGAACCATTGAAGATCCTATATCCTTACCACCACTTCAAATAACCTCCTCAATAACTTGAATCCAACAAGTATGATCTTCCATGAGCTTTGGCTACCCTAAAATATGATTTTAAGGTGAGTTTTTCATTGACCCACTTCCTTGATTATTTCGTTTATGGCTCAATGCTTGTGTGGGTTGATCCAATGGTTGGGAATAACACTTTGGTAGTGTTAGCTACGATTTTTGGGGTGGTTTTGAGGTGTGGGTATGTGATAATTGGTATTATGGTATTCAACCATGGAGACTTTGGGCACTTGGTTTATTGGAGGAAGGAGGAGTTGACTTTTGTGTGTTTTATGATGATTTTTCTGTTTTGAGTTGAGTTGTTGGAATGATTTTTGTCATGTGTAAGAAGTTGATGATATGTTAACTAGTACTTACCGTAGTGGTTTGAGAATGTGCTTGTGTATGCCAAGTGTTTGGTATATTGCCTCTATGAGTTTTGGGGTTGGATTGCTTGATTTGTTTTCATGATAATTGTTATATGAGGTTATGGGTTATAATCCTAGTTGTTAATTTGAGCTAATAGATGGTTAATAAAGTTTCAAAGCCTTTGGCATAGTGTTAAAATTTTAGCATTTTTCTTTTGAGTCAGATGCATTGCAAGATTTTTAATAAATTATAAAAAAATTATTTTGAGTTGAATATTTAATGGTACATACTAGACATATAAGAGTATGTTGGGATTTTGTAGAATTTACTTGAAACCTTTGTTGAGTGGGTTGGCTTGTAAATTCTTGCATTTTCTTCGACATGTGTTTTACTTAGTTAATTTTAATAATGGGGTTTAATCTCTTGCAATAGTGTATTAAAATGCTTTGGTTGTGTTATGGTCCTTTGGATCACTTGTATGCTTGTTTGATGTCCCTTGGGAATAGGTGCCTGGGGATAGTCAAGTTAGGCTTTAGGCCCCTGATTTGATTTTAGGGGACCATTTTCGATTTATTGAGACAAGTTTGAGGGTACTTTGCGATAGGCCTTGTTATTGATAGGCTAGATCATTGTGTTTCTAGGTTTCGAGATTCTTGGTGATGGACCTAGTAATTGGATTACTTGCTTAGGTGGTGGTGCCCGGTTGAGGTAAAATTAGTTGGCCTTCTGAGGTAAGTAGCTTTTTAATGTGATTTTTTTGGAAAATAACAATGTTGCATAAACGTTGTTTTTGGGTCAAACACATTTTGGAAAATTATTTGTGGAACTATGTTTTCTTAAAAAGTGTTGTGTTGTGACCCTATTATATATGATTATATATGAAAGTGCATCATATTTCTTATTGCATATGAGAAAATGCATGATTTGTTAGCATGGAAAAGATTAGCATCTTTGATTAAATTCTTGAGAGTAGATTTTATGGATTTAGTGTATTATTTGAAAGATTTAAAGATGTTTTATCTTGACTTGTGATATTTGGGAAAATTGATACAAAATCTTCTTGACTAGAAATGAGTTTGAAGGCTTTGAGAAGCTTGTGAATATCTTTGGATATTAAAAGGATTTGTGAAACTACTTGGAAATGAACTATGTTTTGAATTCATGTAATCTTTGAGCTCTTTATGTTTTACCCTTGTGTCGTGACGTGTGATTACTTGTTGTTGAGGGCCTTTTTTTTTTTTGTAAAGCAAGCCCAACCCAGCAAAGAAGGCAATAAGAGTGGTAGGTATAAAATAAGACTATTAGGCCTAAGCGGCAGGAATAATAGAACACAGGCCCATAACATGAATAAATGAGTCTTGAGGAAGCAAATGGGCCCAAAGGGCCTGGAAAGAGAGAAGTGGCACCCATGGGCAGTATGTGGTATGAAAAAGTGAGAATGGGCCACGGCAGGCCCAAAGCAATGTAAACAAAGAAAGTAGGGATTGATGGCAAGCCTATGAACCCCAAAGATGAGAATGAGGAGATTGGGCCAGGGAAGCCCAATCAAGTTAGTAAAAGCCCAGGGAAATGCAAAGTTAGTAAACGGGCCGAGGAAGCCCAAGGAAAGTAAACGGGCCGCAGGCCTAAAGGGAAAAAAAAGAAAGGGACAATGGAACCCATGAGTAAGAACACCAGTAGGCTCTGTTAAGTCACTGGGGGAAGGAATGAAACGGCAGGCTTGAAAAGAGGCCTAGCAGGAACATATCATCATGGCAGGAAATGCCAAGTAATGAAATCAGACATGAGCATAATCAAGAAATGGGCCAAGAGAGATGTGAAACCCAGTATTAAGAGAAGCCCAATCCCAAAGGGAAGCAGTGAATGTACAGAACGGCCCACATGAAAGAATAAAGAAGTATGGCAGATGATGCAAACAAAGCTCCAGATTACAGCAAACACATGAGCCGCAGGCAGGCTTTGAACGTATATAACAGGAAAGCATGCGCAAGGCCCAGGTGCCACCAGCCTGTACCCAGCTAATATAGGTCGTGGTGGGGCCATGGGTCAGTGGTAAGAGGTAAGGGGGGGTGTGGTTTGGTGGTGGGGAGAGGGGAAAGGATTTATTTTACGTTCCCTGTCCAAACCCTTTTGGGACGTACGTCCTGCTGGGATGACAGATCGCCCAAAAGAGGTAAGGTTGGGGAGGAAACGTTGGGTGCATGCCATAGGAAAAGAGAGAGAGCATTTAAGCCATGGCAGAAGACAGTGCCAGGGCAGACAGAAACAACACAAACCTGACTTTGTCTGGCGAGGGTAAGTGTACACAGACGGTGGTCGGCAAGCATGCTCAGACCAGACAAAGGCCGTTAGAGGGTAAAATGGTAAAAACAATCACGGCAGGCCCTATAAAAGGATCCTTGCCATGCCCTGTAGAGAGGACCGAAAACAGTGGAAGAAGAAGTATAAAAGAAAACTGAAAAGAAAAAGAAAAGAAAAAGAAGAAAAGATAAGAAAACAAAGAGTGAGGATAATGGGCATGCACCAATAGATCGTTTCTCTTCTCTCCCCCTCAAAATCCCACTCTCTAAAGAACAATCAAGTAGTAAGAATTTCTTCAGGCATCTATCACTTAGGTCCGATTCCCTCAAAGTCATTAATCCCCACAGCAAGATATTCTCCTGGGAGGTTAGTTTCATTGAGAGGAAGCGTTTTTCCTCTTTGATTTTTTTTGCCATTGCAGACTCGGGTTTGACTTGATGTTTATTTTTTGATTAACTTCCATCATCGTCCAATCAATTGTTCTTTCTTATAAAAGCCGTTATTATTATTACCATTATTACTACTGTGATATTCGGTCTTTGTTATTAACAAAAGCTACTGCACTCTGTTTTCCTTTATTGTTATTATATCTGCTTGCTGTAATCTTGTTGTAATAGTTCTGCTTGCCGTAAGACTGTTCCTGGCAGACAAGGCTAAGTTGTGCACAAGCCGGCCCAAAGTGAGTTACAGTTGGGCCAATCTCAACTTTCTTACTCAAAAACACACTCGGGCCCATCATTGCAGGAGACAGCCCAGCCCAAATACAAAAAAGGCCCTTACACCCGGTGATTACCTAGCTAGATACTATAGTCTGTGTGACATTGGTATCTTAGCACCCGTCTTTGTGACGGCGTATGAGTTTCGTCTTTGTGACGGCGATGAGTTCCGTCTTTGTGATAGCAGATTACTTTCAGTTGTGTGTTGGCAATGAGTTCCGTCTTTGTGGCAGTAGATGAGTTCCGTCTTTGTGACGGCGTTGTCACGAGGCCTTGGGTTGGATTTTCAAGTTTTGGAATGGTGTTTTGATAGTTCACAGTATATAGTATGTAGTTTTATGTTGAGATATTTTAAGAAAGTTTTGTGCTGCATAGTTTTAATCATTTTTGTCATTTTACCAATGAAAATGAATTTGTTGGATTTTCATTGAAATTCTCAAAGTATTACATGTTTTGTAGAATGAGCATTATCATGAGACTTGCATTTCCCCCACCCCCATTAATTATGCTACTTACTGGGTTTTAACTCATCTCAATCTCCAACAGTTTTATAGATAAATTAGCTACATGTTCAGCATGGGGCTTAATTTATTGGTGGTGATTGGAGTGCTATGTTAAATTGGGAGTCTTGGGCCATAAATGGTTGGTGACTCAATCTTGCAAAGTTTAACGAGGTCATAATTAATTCTTTTGAAGGTTGGGTACTTGAGGTTTGGTAGCCTTGGGCGTGGTAGGCCTAGCTTCAATGTTGAGGTTGTGTATTCTAGAAGGAATTATGGTTTTTTGTTATCCATTTGGAACTTTGAAATATATTCATGTATTATTTGGAGGCACATGATTTAAGTTATTGTTTGTAAATGTGTTATAGAGTTCTGACTTGTAATATGGATATTTTAGTATGGTTATTTATTCTTATCATGTGTCAAGGAGAAGAAAAGAAAAGAAAAATCTCCTATGTTCCTGCTAGCTCTTAATGGTTCTTCTCTCACACTTTCAACCCTTTTGGGTTTGGGGCGTGACACATAGAGTCTCCAAAACCAAGTCACAACCCCCCAATGGAAACACATGCAGATGAACCAAGAATATCTGACCATGTATGAACATAAGGACATCTTTGCACAATCCTTGTGTCCTGATGATCTCCCTATTGACCACCTTCACTTCAAGAATTTGTGATACATCATCTGGAATTTGAAGATCAAGGATTAAGGATGCATCAATGAAGTTATGAGTGCTTCCAAAATCCAAAAGAATTACCAAGGAAATAGTTATTATTAACATATAATAATTTTTTGGCAAGTGTATATATGCATTTTTTTTTTTTTTTTTTGCAAATTAGAGTGGTCTTGTGACCACCCTGGCTTGCATGTGGAGCTACTAGTGATCTATTGAAACAAGGGTCTAAATGAATTTAGATATGTTTGATTATGAGGAGAGTGTTGGAAAGATTTAAAGAAAAAAGAAAATATAAAGAAAATGTTTTTCTTTTTTTGATAGGGAAATGAAAGTCTTTGGTTAAAGAAAGAGAAGAATATTTTTAAATGTTGAGTTTGTTTTTTTTGCTGGCGTTTTAAATGTCAAATAAAATTTATTATTATTATTTTAATTTCGACGTAAGCTTCATGTGTGCTAATTGTGCACTTTGTGTACCACGTAGGTATTTTCCCTTAGTGACTTAATAGTATGAACTAAATTAATTGTAAGTTAAAAATAACATAGGAAATAAATTAAAAATTACTCCAAAATATAGGGAATAAAATGATTTTTTTTTTTTTTTGGGGATTGAAAACCCAATGTTCCATGCCAATTAAAGTATTAGGTGTACTGGTCCAATGATAGAATCAAAATATAGTTTTAGGGATTGAAGTTAAACTAAAATTATGATAATTAATCTTTTTTTTTAACCATATGTTTTCTTTTTTAAGAATCAAACTATACATGTGTCTTTATGTTAGAATCTTATTCCCTCCCTCTTGTGAGTGTGTTTGTTTGTTTGTTTTTGTTTTTTTTTTAATAAAAAAGTATATATTCTATTATCAATAAAGTTGATGACATACATTTTTTTCAAATATAATTGAGGATATGACATGATTTAATTGGTGTATAGTAAAAATATTGTCCCTTAAAAAAAAATGTCAGTAATAAATTTATGTAAAAGTAATGTTAATAAAATTGTGTTTATAATTAACATTACTTATCCAATTATATATTTTCAGATAAAAATATATCATGCGAATAAAATGTAGACTTAATTACACTATTCACTATTCACTACTAAATCTTGTCTTATGAGTGTGACTTTTAGTCCATTACATAATTTAGATGATATTGTCAAACTAAAAATTCACATGTCATCACTCTTTAGAGGCTAAAGACAATCAATTTAAATTCGAATAACTAATAGAGTTTGTAGGGACTCAAAAAATAAGAGCCCAAGCACACATAGAACAATGGTATCTTGTCCCTCAAATCAAGCCCAAACAATAGAATTTTTAAGAGAGTGAGTTAATACCTCAAGTGCAACACAAAAATAAGTCCAAGTCTAAGACCGAAGAATCCAAAGTAACAAATAAGTGCAATTGGAATAATAATTGAGGATAATATCCTCCTTTGGTAAGTCCGAGGATCAGTTTTTGGTATATAAGTTTAGTTCTGGTTCCTTACAAGGTAATCCTCAATTCTCCTCATTGGTTTCTTTTTACTTAGAAAAATGTCCATCCACTTTTTCTGGAGGGTTCCTTCCTTTTATAGTCCCTTTACTTATATCTCAGCCCTCCACCTGTATATCTCAAGGCACTTTTTAAGATATTTGTCCCATCAAGACCCTTCTGGAGATGATAAAAGGAGTTGCTAGCTTTGAAGTTACTGTTCAAGGGTCATTTCCATATTAACGCAGCTGATGAGGTTGGTGCACGGTATTGAATGCGGAGGCGGGAGGTGTCTTCTTCAGGAAACTTCCTCTCACCATCCTTACCCCAGTTGCCATCTCTTCTCCTAATCTTGGGCCTTTAAGGGATATCAGTTATCTTGATTCTCTTGCTTTCCTCGGGTAGGAGCAATCCTTGGAGTTTGCTTACCCATTTCGGACTGGATTGGGCAAGTTAATCCTTGACCTGGACTCCTCGAACCTTGGACACCCCCCCCCCCCCACAGAGTATTTTAGCAATATATATATAATTTACAATTAAAAGTTTCTAAGAAACATTTTTTTTTTTTAATAATAATGTAATGGTACAAAAACATATTACAATGATGATTGCCCAATTGGGATTCAAGGGACATCCTAGTGGATCTAGGCACTTCTAGCACCTCTTATGGTGCATGAACACTACGTTTTGGGTTTTGTTCTGTTTTGGTTAGAAACTTTAGAATATTTTGTTATGGTACATAAATAATGCACTAAAATCGATTAAAAGTTTGACATGTATTGGCCATTTCAACAGAACTCCAGCATTTTTAGTAGAAAATGCATTCAAAACCAAAATTATTTTATGATTCACTCTCAAAAAAAAAAAAAAAAAAATTATGGCTTTGTTGTAATAATTTTCTTTCTTTTCTTTATTCTTTTTGAAAAGAAAAAAAATACCACCTTTATGAGATTATTAAACAATTTGAGATGAGATTTTATGAACTTTTAGTTAGTTTATGAGATTTTCTGAACTTTCAGTTTGTTTAAGTACGTATAAGATTTTATGAACGTTTATATTTCTTGCTTTAAATGTTATATCTTTTATGACCTTTTGCATTGGGTAATTAGATAAAATGGATTGTAAAGTATGATCTTATTATATATAATAATTATTATTATGGATTCAACAGTTTAACTATCCACCAATGGTTAATGTTATACCCTAAAAGTAGTAAAACCCATTTGACTAGCAATCCAATAAAAAATGGTAATTGAACTAATTAAATTTGGTTGCCACCAGTTAAGGGTCACCAAATAGTCCATAGCACATGGTCTAACCAAATAGCTTGTTAGCCCACTGGGCTAATGGGTGGCCTAGCCTAATACTGTTAAGGTTCATGGGTAGCCTATTAGCCCAGTGGAGTAGGTCGTGGGCTGGTTTTTCTTCCCATTGGGTTAGCCCATTAGTCCAGCCTGTTTTTCCAGCCCATTAACTCAAAATTTATAACAAAATATTTTTGGGGGTTTGGGTTGGGGTTGGGGGGGGAAGGGCGGTGTTGAACTTGAGATATGAGAGATTAATACTTTAAAATAACACACCTAACCACTAGTTTACCTAAAGAGATTTATATTTTACTAGTAGTCTAGTAAATTAGGGCATGTTTGGTAACTATTTTCGTTTTTTATTTTCATTTTCGTTTTCTTTCCTTAAAAAAAATAATTTGATTCTTTCCCTTTAAAAAAATAAAATTGATTCTATCCTTACTTTATAGTGATGCAATTATTCTCACCTTAAGATATTCATGAATACATCAATATACTTATTTATTTCAATCAATACAAGTTAATCAATAGTTTTTATTAGTACATTTAATAATTCAATTTGACAATTTGTGTTTTGTAATATAATATAATTATAAATTATTTTATTAAATTTTATAAGCTTATCGAAGGCCGTTTAAAAAGTCCACATGTAGCCCATTAGGCCTAACTCGCTAAAGACAAATGGGTATTGCCCACGGGTAGGGCTATGGGCTAGGGTTTTCCCTCCTAGGCTGGCTCATCTTGACCTATTGTTTGGTTAACGACCTGCTAAGCCTGACCTAATAGGCCCATGGGCCAAGTAAAAACAAGCTGGGTCTACATGACCTGACCTATTGACGACCCTTACCGCCAATAATGCTCACCTAAATGGCACCATCCACTTTTAAATGTCATATAGAACTATAGATGATAGACATCACCATCAGATGCTTTGGGCTTTACTGATTTGGATTGATGGGCCATTCAACCTCATTGCCCTTGTTTAATTATTTTTTCCTTTTTTTGTTACCATATATACTACCATCCTTTGAAAAAAAAAATAGTAAACTACATATTTGGTCTTTAATCTTCACCCATAACTTCAATTTGTTTTCCAACATCTCAATTGTGTCAATTTGGTCCCTAACCTTTTAATACTGGGTCAAAATGGTTCCTACTATTAGATGTTGAATGGAAAATGCTAACATGATTAATGGACTAAATAAAATATTATTTTTTGTCATGTTGGCTACATCTATTCAGCCATGTCATATTACATTTTTAAAAAAAAAAAAAAAAAACAAGAGTGTGATTCACAGATTTTGTAACTCACAGGTTATTTGGGATGAAAATCCCTAACAAGCTCCTCATATTTTGACAAGCTCCTCATATTTTGAGAGAACACCCACACCACAGCCCCAAAGCAGTCACAACTTGGTCAAAGCTCTAGAGAGAAAGGGTGAGGCACGAAGGGCAGAGACATACAAGCAATGATCTCTTTGTTTTAGAATCTATCTTCTTTCTTTTATTTCTTTTTTGTTGATAAGTAATGAAAATATTATTAACAAAATGGAAAAGAGGGAAAAGAAAAATCAATTTCTACAGAAGAGAGCAAAACAGAGCTCCAAATGCCAAAAGCCCATCCAACAATGAAGTGGGCAAGGGATTTCGTAGATCTCAAAACATAAGATGCACTCCATTACATTTTGAGCATCCTCGTCAAGAATTAAAAGTCCTCATCTTTCAAAACTTGGACCACAGTGATTGCAATTTAGCTCCAGCCCACAACGAATCCCCAGACCCCATCTTCTTAGTCGAAACCACCACTACCTCCACATTATGATCCCTAGACACACAGCATAGCCAGTCACATTGAGGAATTTCTCACAGCCACCTCAAAATTAACCTTTTACTATTCTCGGCAACGGTGAAGTCCAAAAATCCAAAGAAATTTTTATGTCTAATTGTTTCACAGTCCAATATATGAGATAAGTAAACTTGTTGGCTGTCTCGAGCAGCGAAAGTCAAATCAATCACTTTGTCCTATGAGATTTTCTTCTTTTATTTCTGTTGTTTGCTTTGGGGTTGTGGTGTGGATGTTCTTGTTAGAGATTTTGATCCCAAACCAAATAGCCCCTCGTGTGAGTTACAAATCCGTAAATCACACTTGGTTTGTTTGGATTGAGAGAGGGGAAGGAGAGTAAAGTAGAGTATAGTAGATTTAGCGTAAAATTAGTTTATTTTTTGCAAATTTTACTCTACTCCCATTTCTTTCCATCTCCATCTAAACATGCCATTAAAAAAAAAAAAAAAAAAAAAAAATTACTTGACAGTAAGAGTGTTAGCTTGTATGGGAAACAAATAATATTTTATTCAATCTGTTATCTAATGACTATTTTAACCCTTCACTGAAAGATTAGAAACCAAATTGACACAATTGAAATGTTAGGGATCAAATTGATATTAGCTGTAAAGGGTAGAGACTAAATCTGTAATTTATCAACCAAAAAAAAAAACTTTTGAAAGAAAAGGTTTAAAATTTCTAAACTTTACTTGAAATTAATTCATTATATTTATGAAATGAAAAAATTTAGGTATAGTACTTTAAGTGCTGTTTTTTAGGTTTCTTTTTTAAGATTAAGACATGTGACTACTTAATTAAAAAATAAATTTTCATTTTATGAGAAAAAATTCACATGACAGAATCTTAAAAGGGGAACTTAAAGAACAATACCTAAATACTGTACCTAAGTCTTTCCCTTTATGAAATTGTCTAGACACTAGGATTTAATGTGTGCAATGCATGAAAACATTTTACAAAGCGTAATTTTTTTCACTCTTTAATTTTTTGTCAAATTATGAAATTCAATCATTATGGTAATTATTAGTAGAAATTTATTATGTTTGTGTTTATATTTGAAATTGTTATACATATATGTGTGTATATATTAATTATATTGTCTTTTAATATTTTAGTTTTGGCAACTAATCTTCTTTTTTTTTTTTTTTTTTTTTGTCTATATTATCAGAATTCAAGAACTTTATGTATTTGAAATTTTTTTTCCCATAAAGTTTAGGAATATGTATCATTAATATGGGCACATTGGAAAGTACAACTGCACAAAATTGGGCAGAAAAATCTTCCAACTAAACACAAAACATCATAAACACCTTTAGCACTACTAGTCACAACTCATATCAAACCCTAAGACCCTCCCAATCCTAAGCATAAATTGGGTACATGAGGTTGCCCATTACTTGTGTATAAGGGACATTTTCCATTGCTATCATTTCTTCCTCATCCCTATGACACATTTGCTTACTCAAGATAGTTCATTTACTGATTAGCGTGTTTAAAGATTTATAATTGGCTATACTAAATCTCTTGAGCATCTTTTTCAAATAATTTTCCTAATCTTGATATAAGAGATTTGCATCTCTATTTCTTGTAAGTTTTATTCCCCTAAGTAAGCGTGTCCATGGGTCGGGTTTGTGCCCAACCTGCAACTAGACCAACCAAATCGGGTGTGAAATTTCCAGACTTATCGCTGATCAGTGAAGAACTTGGGTTGGACTGGTCAAGTTCTTGTCAGTTGGTGGTTGGTCTCGGTTAGGTCAGGGAGGAGGAGATTTGGATAGAACTCGCCAGATTTGACCGATATTCAACTGAATTTGGTCAAAATCAGGTCAAATCTGGTCGAAATTCGGCTTGATCTTGTCAAAATCCTCTAGATCTAGACAGATCTTGCCGGATCTACACGAAATCCCCCCGAGATCTCATTGGATCTGAGCAAATAATGCTTCATATAGCGAAGAATGGTGGCTTTTGGTTGGTGGAGATCGGTCGGGTAGGTGGAGTCGGATTTTGAAGCAATGAACTGCCAATCAACCTACTGGAATCAGTTTCTAGAAGTTGGAACCCACTGCCGACTATCACAAGCCTTGAATCAGTCAATTTTTAGGTTGGCTTGATCGATCTAGGCGAGTGGTTTGGATAACCCTACCTTCAAGGCCCCAACACATAAATTGTTGGACCTTTGTCCTTCATTTCAAACTTTGATACTTGGAAGGGCTTTGTTTTTAACATCAAATTTGGATTGTTTCCTGCTAATAATTTGTCATTTGTCATCCTCATATAATAACAATATTGACAATATTATTAACTTCTCATTGCACCTCCATACATAATCATAGTGATCTAAGGGAATCATCTCATAACCAATCTTTAAGATTTTTTTTTATTTTTTTATTTTTTTATTTTATGAAACTTCAAATACCATTGCTTTGAGGATTGCTTGAATCCATACAAGGATCTTTTTAAATTGTAACATGTTCTTAAACATGAATACTCATTGAGGAAAGTAGTCTTGACATTTAATTGATGCTAAACAAGATTATGAAGGATGAAGGTACACATAAATTTGGGCATTTATACTCTTATACAGGTTTTTTTTTTTTTTTTTTTTTTTTTTTTTTTTTTTTTTACATCCACAATCACGTGTTAAAATTTGAACATTTTTGTATCAACTATGGATATTGATGAAAAATAGTGGATGTAAACAAGAATTAGAGGATATTTTCTCATGAATTATCAGGCTAGGGGAAAGTGAGTTACTCAACAATTCCATCAGGAATAATGGTGTAAGGGCAAAAACAGAATATTAAAAGAAGGTTGACTCGTGAACGCATGTGTATATATGAAAGATTAGAAGTACATTATTTATAATAGTACACAATAGTTTTATTAATCAAAAGATCACAAACTCACAAACAGTATTTCACATACTTCTGACTAGGTTTTTTTACAAAGTTTATGCTATAATATAAGACACTGAGGACTTTCTTCCAAAAAAAACCAGTGAGATCTATACAACAGCACCAGTCAGACTAAAAACTAATTTCTTACAAAAACTTAACATAGTACGAAACATACATTTCATCCAAGAAAAAAAGAAAAAAAGAAACATACATGCATAAAGGGGCTCTGCCACTTCAGCAGTAGTTGAAGTTATTGAAGTTGCTGATAAGATCATGCACGTATTGATCTCCAATTCCAACCCGAACTAAGAAACCTCCAGATTCTTCAAGATTCATCATCAGAAATGCAGTTTCCTGCACAGGAGTTGCTAAAAGAGAAGCACTAGAAAGTTTTCCCCAACCAAAATCTAGTGCATTGAAGGGGAACTTCAACCAATCAGTAATAATTGTCAATTCTCGCATAGAAGGCAAAAACTTGTTCGAGGACTCGAGAGCTTTTGCGTATAGTTTGATGTACTCATCAGTAATAATATCCTTTGCTGCTTGAATTTTATGAATTGTTCTGTGAAGAGGTTCTTCTAATAGTTCTTTGACTAAACACGAAACTGAGGCGAGAACAAAAGCATTGGCAGTAAAGTTTTCACCAAGTGGAGGTTGGAACCTGTTTCGTGAATCAACTGGGAACTGCAAACATATATTTGTGTTGGGATCTAGAAGAAGAGCCTTTACTCTTGCCTATAAGATTAGAAAATAGAAAATCAATCACAAACACAATTGTTACTGTTTAGTTGTAAGCACAAAGATATGTTGAGTAATAATGTGTATAGTTAGTTAGTGTGTATATATGTGGAGGTGTATGAGAAATCACAACCACAAATGCAAGAGGATCTATACAGGAATCCATGTTTGCGGCCAAGGGAATTAAAGGTGCACTCAGTTTTGTTGACTTTTAGTGTACTAGTCTTTTTTTTTTTTTTTTGGTAAACAGTGAAAGGAAGATAACATTAAATAATCAGTCTATTACAAAATAGCTCAGTTTTGTCAAAAGCTAGCTCATTTTCCACCACAGCTGGTAGTTCATATAAAATGTGGAAGCCAGAAACAAGATCTACTCCCATTTTAGCCAAAATATCTGCACAACTGTTAGCCTCCCGGAATATGTGGGACTTTTAGTGTACTAGTCAGACATATATAATATGCTTTTTACAACTTTAGTTTATTTGTTTATAGATGACGCATTGATGTTTTGACGTTCTGCGTATAGTTTAACATTGAAAATGGTAGATAAAAAAAAAAAAAAAAAAAAAAATGGTTTAGAAAACTAACAAGTAGAATATAGAGGTTCAAGACACATGTATAATCCGGCCCAAATCATGAGTATTAGAGAGGTGATAATATTCTTAATCCTGACAATGGATTTATGGAATTATTTTTCATCAAAAAAGAATTTGTCATTACCAGCTACCAATAAATATAATTTTACAACACATACGGTTGTAAATTTTGAGAAATTATAAGGTCCTCATGATAGACAAGCAATGTGGTCTACCATTTTAGTAAAAGATTCTTACTTGTTTAAAATTGTGGAGTTTTAAATAAAAATTAAATATTGACTCAGTAATTTTAAATAAGTGAGAGTCTTTTACTGGAATGGTGGACAAATGACGTGGTCCATCATGAAGACGGCATAATTTCTCGTAAAATGCATGACCAATATAGTTGTCATTTTCAAAAAAAATATGTTGAAATTGTTATATATATGGGATTGAGAGAGAGAGGGAGAGAGAAAACATATTTAAAATTAATGTGATTCAGCCTCACAACATCCATAACTAGCACAAGACCCAAAAAACAACTACATCTACACTCAATGATGTAAGTATCTACAATGAGTGATTTATATAGTAAATCAACTGTAGTTCACCCTAAATTGACCAACCTTAGGTTTCCCTAAGTTTACAATAGCTGGACACAAATGTATTTCTCTAGCACCCCCTTAAATTCAAATTCAAAGCGGAAGTCTAATGCCAACTTAGATTTAGATGAAAATTCTTCAATAACCATTAAATGAAGCAGGTGGAACCATTACATATGGTTGGAAATTTGTTGGGATGGTTGAACGGTGTTCGGAATTTTATTAGAGGTGGTTTGACGGTTAGGAAAACTATGTAAGGTGTGTGTAGCATTTGAAGAAATTTGATACGTAAGAGAGTCCCCAATACTAAGTTGCAGGGAAAACGTGAGCCACTAACTGCATCCCAACATGTGATAGAGTGAGGCATGTACAATAATGCTTGGAGCATGTAAAATGTGTTGTCAATATGGAGCCAACACATAAATGACAATGAGAATATGTCTCAAGAGCTATATATAGTGATGTGTGCAGGCCCCTAAGCACGCTGGGGGAGCGTGTGAGAGCATATGTGACATCTTACAGTGATTATGAAAAGACTGAGCGGTACACTAAAGTCTAAATAGCATGTTTTTTGTCAAAAAAAGAGCTAGTAATGGGCCGGATTGAGGCAATTTTGAGGTCTAGTAGTGGATGGTAAAGTGCCAGTGACTAGGTGGTAGATTGTTGAGTTGGTGGCTCTAATACCATGCATGTTGCTATTATTGAGAGAGAGAGAGAGAGAGAGAGAGAGAGAGAGAGAGAGAGAGAGAGAGAGAGAGAGAGAGATTAATTTAATTCGATCTCATGACCTAGATTGATTTATATTATAATAAGGACAAAGTTTAGCAACAAAATTAGTTATAACTTAAAGCTACAACCTTACTCAATATCTCTTTATTGGAGGTGAATTTTGACAAATCCACCGTTAGATTACATTTTCTTCTTATATCCACTATGCTTGCAAAATTTCTATAAAATTAAAGATCGATAATTATATCATTAATAAATTGTTCAAATTGCAAGTTTTTGTATTTTAAAATTATGCATAAAATGTAAACTTATAGATCATATAATAAATAATATTCAATTGACACAAAATTTGATATGTATATTAAAAATATAAAGAATATGCAATTCAACGGTTAGATTTTCAAAATATACAGTAATGTGAATGTATTGAGAAAGATTGTAGATTTAGGTTACAACCAATTTTATAGCTAAACTTTGTTTTTATAATAAAACCCAAGATGACTACATGTTTACTCAGTAATATACGGTCTCATGACCCACATTGATCTATATTATAAACCCTAGACGACTACATGTTTACTCCGTAATATACATATTTACACTGGGTGATTTATACACCTTACTGCTAACCCTAGACTGATTATCCCTAGCTGAGGTTATCATAGATTTACTATGGGCTACTATCAACCTAATTCTCAAATAAAAATAGATTTCCAATAATGGAGGAATAATTTTTCAGGAATCTGTAGATATTAATAAAATGTATAAAAGAAATCACAACTTAATATTTGTTTCACTTATATACTATTTGCTATAATCCCTTTTTGATGCATTGTTTGTGATTTTTGCTGGTAATCTCCTACAAATTGTATCATCCATTCTTGATTTAATTTAACAAAGAATTTACCATGCATGTCTATAAATATATAGTTCTTTTATGAAATTTGTGCAGATGCGTGCAAAATATGAACTCAAGTACACAGCTTAAAAGTTATTGCATGGTGAGGAAATTAAATTTGTTTACACCTGTATATGGCTATGGAATATTTCTTTCATATTAATTATTTACCATTCAAACACCAGTGTACCACCAAATGTTAATTAGAACTAGTTTAGGTACATTATACTTTTTGAGTATTATACGCAATTATATATTCTTTTCAAAAAGAAAATCTATTGCTTCATAACACTCATGCTCCGGTGGTCCTGAAAATGTCTTTTTGATTTATTGAATAGAAATATCTTTTCCTTTCCTGCTTCTAAAACATGGAAAATTATTAGGTACTTCAGGAATACCATAAATGCGTACTCCCTCCTCTTACATGAATGGTAAGTCCCACCATGAATTTAATTAGTGGGACTTACTATTTATGTGAGAGGAGGGAATATGCATTTATGGTACTCTGGGAGTGCACAATAATTTTCCCTAAAACATACCTTCCATACGTGTGCGCATAAAACATCGAACGTAGAACACCTCAAGAGCTTGCCCCTCTCGATTGTTAATGCCTTCAATGTCTCAACAGTTTCCTTATTGATGCACAATGTAATAAGTTCAAGCCCCCCTTGAGGATCAACTTGGCTGAATTTTGCTAGTGCAGTTTCCCAACATCTGTCATCGGATGCCATGGCCTGCATTGGTATCCCATAGAGATCTTCAATAGCTATTATGTGGTCTTGTTCATAAATTGAAGCAGGTGAAGGGGTTGAATGCAGAGAATAGATAGCATGCAATATCGCATCTCTTGAATGGTTGGGAACAATAAGGTCAGATTCATCTTTCCCACGTGATATATGAGCCCATGATGCTAGAAAAGTGAATGCTCCGCTGCCATCAAATAAAGCATGGCTACCTCCAACACCAACTGAAAGCCCTCCACAAGCAAACCTTGTTATCTGCAGATATATAGGGAACATTAACTTAGAAAATGTTGGGGTTAAATTCTCGAGAAAAACAAAACACACACAAACACAGAGCCTGTACAGGGGAAAGAAAAAGCTTAATATTATATCTATCATCTAATCCATTCTGAATGAAAAAGTGAAGTGGAATTGATTTCTCCATTTTTTTTTCATGTCCACCTTTGGTTAAGTGGTGTATAACCACAATCATCAATTAAACTAGCCACACAACATTTATAATGCTTTAGTGGATTCATAGAATATTTATGATGTCTAAAACTATATAACCCAAGGTGTAGCTTTTGGATTCTTTTTTCTTTTTGTTCAGTCTTATCCGGTGTAACTTAATTTTCATTCCTTGAAGCAAATATAAGTAAATTGTTGTTCAACATCATTAGCGGAACTAGATTATTTTTCTTCTCACTTAATATATAGAAGACATAAATCTAAAAAAAATAAATCAGCAGCAGAAAGTGGGGAACAATAGTGAAGAGACATGATTACTTTCATGACCTAAATTAAGCTTACACAATTATTAATAGACTTGGGATGGTACACCTTAATTTATTTTCTCTTTTGGGTGGGGATCGAAAGAAATTAACTATACACTATTGAACTTTAATGTCAAAATGACAAATTTAGGGTTTCCTTTTTTGGAGTGCAAAACTTGACTGGCATGACCTCCGGTTCATAAAGTTTCCAAAAAATGATTTTCAAGGATTGTAGAAACACTTCAATATGAAAGAAATTTTATAGCTAGCTGTTAGAGACTTAAAAAAATTATCGAAATAAAATGTTAAAAGTAAGGTTTTTCTAGATGGGATTCGACTGATAGCCCACTGGCACCCTTTATGATGCCTGATGTCAGGATTTGAGCTCTAGTTCTACCTTCTACGGTACTGTTTACTTAGCAAAATAAAAAGGGTATGTATTGTTCATAAGCAAATGAAACCAAAACCTGCACAAGAACAAGTGGGTTTTTTGATATATCATCAGCATCAGAAAGCTGCGGAACAAGCTTTTCATAGCATGGTTTGTATTCATGCAGTTTGCCAAGCTCTTCAAGCTTGGAATCACACACTGCAGTGATCATGGTTACACCTTCATCGTTGCAGTCAATCTCTAGCTTCCCCGTTGCATCACTGATTCTAAATCTCCCAGCAGCTGGATACCATGAAACCAGAACCTTTTGGAGAGCTCTCTTGGCTCTCTCAATACTATTTTCTGCCTCTGAGTTCAAATTACATTTATAAAAGAAGACAGCATAGAGAATTGCAGGGGATATCCTGTCCAGACCAGAAAGTACAATAGTTTGTCTTTGGGACTGTTCAGACGGCCTTAGACAGACTGTTTCCTTCAAGAAAACATTCAAGTCCATGGCTTAAACAGAAAATGGTTTATAGTTTTATGGGTACTACTTCAGAAACTATGAGAGCTTTCTTTACCTATGCCTGCCATACCAATTGAACAAAACCCTAGATTTATACAAGGTCAGAACCATAAACCAGTGAAAATATAAACAAAGAATGTGCTGTTTGGTGAGGTTAATTAAAGAAGTCTGTAGTGGGATTAGCAAGGTCCGAAATTCAAAGTAGTTAAAGGAAAAAAAAAAAGTGAAAAAACTTTCATTGGCAAATCTAGTACCGAATAGAGAATAAAGAATATTATCAAATAGAGAAATGTGTGGTGAGAATAAAGACAAGCAATGATATAAAGAAGCTTCGTGTTGTAATGTGGATTATGATTAGGCAATTAAGCACCTAGTTGGTGGCTAGGTTTTGATGTTTTCTGCGTGGTTTTGTATTGTGCCAAGCTATGAGAGAAGCGTTGCTTTTCCTTTTATAATGGGTGTCTGTAATCCTGTCTGCTGATTGGAGTGCCCAATTGAGGAAGGTCATGAGGTGGCTGAAGTGTTATGTTTTGTTACATTATCATCATCCATTAACTTCCTCACTTTTTTTTTTTTTTTTAACGTACAAAATTTTGTCTGATATTGGAGATGGAGGATGAGAAGGGGGGACTGGAGGGTTAAAATCCGTAGTTTATTTATAAGCTAATGGCTAATTATTGTTTCATACCCGGGATGTAAAATGTTTCACATAATTAATTTTCACAATTTCAAATTAATCGTCCACACACGTTATATATGTAAGAGAATGTATATATGATGTGAAACAGTGCAGATATTATTGGTTATGAAACAATCAAAACCCTTTTTGAAACACTGTATATTAGAAAAAAAAATTAAAAACTGTAATTTGAGAGAGAGAGAGAGAGAGAGTGAGTTGAAGTAAAAAAAAAAAAAAAAAAAGTGTCTTGGTCTCAATCAACGAAGCTTTAAGGTACCCTACTCCTCTATGTAGCATCAAACAGAGATAAATCAAGTTAAAATGATTATCATGTTTTATTTCAGTGTAGTTATGTTGATAGCTCTTAGGTAGTCCTCTTAAATTTGTCATTTACATAGAGAATGAGTAAGAGATAAATAAAATATTTATGTTAAACCTATTGACAATTATAGCAGAATTAAGTCAAGTTGAATTAATTATTAGTTTACGGAGTTTGTTCAAAGTCCAGTTAATGTTCACGATAATCAAATTAATCACATACGTAGTTTGTTCAAAGTCTGGTTAACATCCATGACAAACAAATTAATCACAGTATGAAGTAAAGTGTGGAGATATAAATGAGACAGTAATTTGTTTATAATGTAAAAAACTAACGATAATCATGAAAGGAATAAAACACACCGAGGTATTAGCCACTGACTCAAAGCAAGAATCCACTATGTAAAATTGAAGTTCTTATAATAGAAATTAACCCTAATGACTTACTCACGTGCCCTACGTAGTCTAACTTGATTGGAGTCTTCTATTGTAGATTTCACCAACATAAACAAATTGTTACTTTAAGAACCACCTTGAAGATTTCACAGCAATCTTGATTGTGTAAGTATTGTGGCTTCAACTAGATCACCAAACATCAGTAATATTGACTTTTAGTCGCATGGAATCATCCCTCTTGGAATCATCCCTTTTATATGTGAAAGGCTTTCTCTTCTTCTATTTAGTCAACTTCAAATCATCCCTTTTATACTAAATTTGGTAAGTAGGACTCAATTCTAAGTGATTAGTTGACTTAACAAACCTGACTAAAAATTAGGTGTTACAATTTTTGATCGAGAGTGTCAAGACACATCTCAATCGATCAACTAGGTGTCAAGTAGTTGTCGAGAATACAATGACTTCCTTTATCTTTAGCTAATCATGGGATTTAGAGTTAATCTTGAAATGATGCTATTTGACACACAAGAATTAATTTTTGTTCATGGTTTACTAACCTAAACAACTATAAACCAAACAAGAAAGACATGACGATGTTTGTGCGAGCAAGTTACTGTTCTATTGGACAAGCATCCAGCAAATTGAAGGTCATTTTTAAGATATATAACTCCCTCCCAATATGGCCCAACTTATTTGTATGTTAATTATTTATAACTTCTTTAGACATAGGTTGATGTTACACCTTCAAGTTGGGCCTCCATGCCGGTCTTGGCATGTAGCTTTTGGGATACAGACAATGCATATGAAGGTTTCTGTCTGCCCTCCAAGTGCAGGCTGTAAAGTTTAGCAGAAAACACGTACCTGGTCTCTATCAGTTTCATGTCCACACTCTACACTTTAGCACTGTTGAGACTTCAAGACAAAGCAGTCAAAGCCCCCATGCATTTTCTATGGCTGGTGGGTTCTGCTCCATACTTATAACTCCACCTCCATTATTATAATACCAAGTTCAGCAATTCTTTACTAATCACTGTGACAGGTATGCCATATTTCGCTACAATAAAATACATAGAATGATAAAAATTCAACGGAAAGTTGGTATTGTGGCCCAAAAAAAATATAGGTTACTTGTCAAATGGGCATTAAAGTAGCGGATTTCATGAAGTTTAAAGGCTTGATTTTTGTTCTCATGCAAGACTTTAGGTGTACGGGTATACCCCGCAACTCACAAAATGCAAGGTTAATGCTACACGGAAGTTGTCAAATTGGCTCCTTAATAATATCTTGTGTGTAAGTGTGCGTTTGGCATTGATGAAAGTTGTCAGTTTATTTTACTATTCAGCTTATTTTTGTTACTATTTATGGGACTCACTACAATTTTTGGTACTATTCATGAATCCCATTATACTATTTCAGCTAATTTTTACATTCATTTACAGTACTTTTAGCAAAAATTTTCAGTTTCAGCAAAATAAGCGGATCTCAAACAGACCCTAAGTATGTATAAAGTTTTGATTGAAAACTCATCATGTTGAGTAACAAGTGAAAAAGGCAGTAGCCTCGTCTTTTTTTAATGGATTTAACTCAAAGCAATCAATCAATATATATATATATATATATATAAAAGCAGAAACCTTATATGAGAGAGCATCAGATTCTGCCAAGTAGCACATTCTTAACAATGAGAATTGAAATATTTTCAAGTACCACATCAAAGATAAAATCAAATTAAATATTAAAATTTTGTTTTATTTGGTTCAATATTTCAAGAAATTTCTAATTAAAAAGTAAATATTCTTTGTATCCTTAGGTTCAATGTTTCAAGACTTTTCATCTCTTACACATATATACAAAATTCTTTGCATTTCAATTCATCATTTTCATCTCTTGCACTTTTACTCCATTATATATACCTCCATATATCCCTTCATGCCATCTTATCTTAAATACAATACTCCAAAAATGATTTCATTTATCTTCAATCTTTCAACGATACTTAGCTCTAACATTGTTGTCCCATCTAATCCTAATCCTTATGAGTTGGCTACAACCAAGGAAGGGGTGGTTTGCATTTTATATTGAGTGACAACAGCGGCAATTATGATTTTGATGTTTAGGTCAAATGTTGTAGATTCGTGGGTTTTATAAAGGATGTGATTGATTTTGGTTTTGGAGATGTGTATTTTATTTTAGAATTAAGGAAAAAGACAAAGACACATTTTATATTAACTTTTATTTTACAATATTTTTCCAAATTGTTTTTTTATTTCTCATTACTTAAACTGAATAATTATAACGGATATGTGTGTGTAATCTATAATTGTTTATTCTTATGATGAACTCTTTACTAACAAAATTATATAACAAATATATAATAATATATGTACAACATTCTCCAAAACTATCTTATATAACATATTACTACATTATTCGTGCATCGCACGGGCAACTTACTAATAGTTTTTAAAAATGTAGAATGGAGAGCATCACTAAAGAAGCTATTTATTTATTTTAGCCATTTGTAAATTTTTTTTTTATGACATGTGATTTATAAAATATATAGAGACATATGAATTTTGAGACTAATGAATTCATGGAATTCTCCAACTTACACATTCTTTATCGTGGTCAAAAGTTGAGTTAAGTTGGGGTTTTCTGGTAGTCAGCAAGCATTACAATGAATTCAGCTCAACTTATTTGGTAAGCATGGATATCTTTATTTAACATTGATAATCGTTTTTCCAGGTAGTAAGCAAGTATTACACTTCATTTAGCATTACAATGAATTCAGCTCAACTTACAACCATAATCGGTTTATGTAACATTGATACTGAAAAATAATGATTACTCCTTTTAGAGAGTTTTCAACCTATGATATCTGCTCCTGACGATAATTCTTTATCATAAGACCAAAACACCAATAAGTTTTTGGAATTGAACCCCAGATCTCTTTATTATATTGTTAGTGGTGGCTCTACCAATATTTTTTTGGGGATCATTTAAATTTGTGCTGAAAAGGTTGATAATGATTGTAAATAACATTTTCTTTGTTCTTCTTGATCATTAAGATGATAAGATAAGATTTTTTTTCTTGTAACTCATGATCCAAATGAAGATTTTTTGAAGTCAACAAGAGTTTCTCTTAGAAAATGAATAATAGGTAAGAGATAAATCTTGCAGTACAGATTATTTTCTTATCAAAAATTTATCCATAATACTAGTAAAAGAATAAAAGATATATAAACTATAAGTTTATTAGACATATTGTTTCTTAGTATAATGAAGATATTAATTATTGTTGCTAGTATTAAATCTTGGAAATCATTATTGTCTTTACTATAATAAAGTTATTAATTATTGTTGCAGTATTTTAATATTATATACACCAACCATTATTATTGCTTGAAATACTTTAATTTATATAATTTATTAGTTTTTTTCTTTACTCTTGTCAATTCTTTTAATTAACAATTAAACTCAACTTTGACGAATTATTGGTCTTTGTAACTCATTAAGAAGAATTTTTGTTGTATCTTTTACATTACTCTATTAAGAATTCAACACAACATGATAAAATCATTATAAAAAAATTGTTTTCACTCTCCAGTGTCTCACGTCCTACTTCTACTACCTCATACTTAATTGTATTTTAGTGTTTACACTTTATTGCCCACGTAGTTATTATTTTTTCTGAGATTTAAGATGTATCAACAAATTACTAAATTTTGCTATTGAGATTCCTTCTTTTTCTTTTTTCCATTTTTCTTTTTTTCTTTTTTTCTTTTTTTTTTTTTTTTTTTTTTTTGTGTGTGTGTTTAAAAATGCCAAGATAAAGGTTGTTGTTGAATTGGTTTGTTGTCAAGTTTCTTTTTAAGGAGTTCAAATTTTTATTTTAAGGTAGTTAAAACAAAAATATTTTATTTTTAATTTTTTCCCCCGAGTCAGGGGTTCATTTCAACCTTTAGAGACAATGCGGTGTGGCCTCTGTATATCGTGTCTATTGAATTGAAGATAAAGTCTTTTTTTTATGCAGGCATGCAAATTCGGTTTAGTAATACAATAGTACAGAGATAGTACACTGACAGGATTACAATATAGTGATAGTACAATCTGGTACGTATGACTTGGCCTTGAGCTCGAGCCTAAATTGTAAGGGTGGCGCTTGTGTCCGGTGGCCAGTTTCATTGGATACATTGCGATGCGGACACGTGTTTAATCTAAAATACGTGTCCAGTGGAATTGGCCATTGGACATAAGTCATTTTCAAATTGTAATAGCCCCTTGGAATTCATATTGGGATGTGTGAGATCAACTAGAGTTCGTATATATACATGATCATGAAAGCATCACAGCAGAGGGGAATTGGTGAAGATATTGGCCAACTGACTGAGAGATGGAGTGTAACTGTAAGGTACCCTGTAACAAATGGTGATGAAGGAATTGATAATCAATTGTGCTTGGTATATTCATAAAAGATGTGATTTTGTACAATTTGGATTGCACTCCTATTGTCTGTCACAGTAGATAGGCATTACCATAGGGAGGAGACACCTAAATTTTGTAGAAGTCATCATAGCCTAAGAGTTCTAATGGTTTTGTAAAAAATAAGCGACCACAATTTGTCTTTTGCTACCCTAAGAGATGAGATAGTCTCCAAGCAAATAGAAAAATCAAGTAGTTAAACGGTGATCTATAGGATCTCCTGCCCAAATAGCATTAGATTAGGCATGGCCCCTACTGCTACAAGTATGGCCTTGTAGTGTTCAATAGCTTCATCGAGTCTTGGTTTTGTAGTGTTCAACTCCACGACTGGATCTGCCTTTGAATGTTCCTCTACCATGGCCCCTACCATGGTTGCCATTGGTACAACCTCCACGTTGGGAGCAACTAGCAGTCTGTTTTCTTCGAGTCAATTTTGACTCTAATGATGTTCAATAGAGTTAGTATTTTTTTTTTTGCGTACGCTACGCATGCACCTAAAGAGATCCCATTAATTCTTCAATTAAGAGAGTCTCCAAATCTTTTGAATCTTTTATAGTTAACTTGGATTTTCATATTCTCTCCATTACACGAAACATCTTGAACACACTTTCTGTTGGGTGTGTGGCACACGTGAGTTCCAGCCCACACTTGATGGAATAGCTCATTTAATGGAAGAAATATACCTTGTTACGGGTGTATGCTTCCTTCCTCTCACAAGCTGGTGAGACACACAGCTAGTGGGTCCCACCCGCTGTGAGAGGAGAGAAACATATACCAGTAACAAGGTGTATTTTCCCCATTTAATGAACTTGTCTCTAAAGCCTTCAAGCCAACTATTTGCAAACCATGTCTCTTAATGAGACTTTGCAATTAAGCATGTGGGACAAGCCAAAGGAAGAAGAAAAATTGGCTAAAGAAAACACAAGGACATTCGGCCAAGTGAAGAGAAGAATTAAATTCATCCTTTTTGTCTAATATCGTGTACAAAAGTCAGGGCTTGTGTGCTTGTATTTATTGTGACTTGATGTGAAGCATGTGGAAGGAAGAAAAGAAGGAAAAGATGAAGAAATAAAAGGAGGCTTTTTGGCCAATTGGTGCACAAGAAAAGTGAAGAGGAGAAGTCCCAGTGAGGAGTAAGTACAGTCTTGAAAAACTGCGTTAGTGAGAGTAAGCAAAAGAGAAGAGAAAAATAGACAGAGTAAGAAAAAATTGTGAGAGATACACAGTAGGGAAGAAAGCAGTGAGTGAAAAGAAAATAAGAGTTTTTCTTTGCTCAAGTTGTATCTCTAAATATTGTAATCTCTATTTAATATAGTGAAATTATTCGGAATTTGTCCCGTGGTTTTTCCCTTCAAGGAGAAAGGGTTTTCCATATAAATTTTTGTATTTTTGTGTAGTTGTGCTTTCACTATGCTTGTTGAAATATATTCCCACTTATATAGAATTTTTCCCAACATTTTCTATTACTCTTCAATCAATTAACAATTAGAAGTAATCGTGAAAAATAATGAGAATTTTCTTGCCTTCTTTCATGTAAGCAGCTTTGATCTCAACTCAGAGAGTTTGTAAATGAACTCTTTACACATAATCAACTCCCTTGAAGAAAGTTCGGATCTTCCATGCTTCTCTACTTCACTTAGCTTTGGCAATTTTATCAAAAGTTGACTCATCCACCGCTTGATAAAGTAAAAACATTGCCTTTTTGTCTAAATAGGCAAAAGCTAAGGCAACACTTCTAATGGTTTTGAAAGCTAAGACCATGGGATTGTTCTGTTATGAATTAGAAGGGGATGCCTTCAATGTTAATGTTCCTCGCCTAAAATCTTCATCTTCTTTTTTTTATTAACCCTCTAGGCTTATTGCTGGCATCATTGATGGTATAGAGCTTTTTTTTCCTAATTTTTCTTCTTGCATTGGTGTGCTTCTCATGTTCTCAAATCAGCAAAATACCATGGCTCACATTTTTTTTTTTCGGCGGATCACTTGTAACCTTTTAGTGGGCCAGGACCCATTCCTATCCTCTCTGTTGTTCACCTAGTTGCAGTGGATACGGGGTGATCCAGTCCTGTATCGGGCCCATTCTTTTTCCAAAAAAAGAGGAGGGAATTGAAGACCCCAATATGGCCAAGTCAATGTTAAATGTTAATTCATTTCATCTAATTTTCACTTACGGTAGTAAAGATATGTATTGATCACATAGAGTTCAAGTCACCATCAAAACCTAAATGAAGACATAAGAAAAACCAACTTGCATTAAGATTTATCAGCAAGACTAGATAACAAAGACATTCAACTTATTTTAACGCGCAAAAGAGACGTAATTGTTATTTTTACACGTATTTTAGCAGTCACTTTTCAACTGCTGCATCCATATCCACTTATAGTGAATTGAACAAACAGTAGCACTTGATCCCTTAGACCTGTTGAAAATCAATGTTTATCTTTCCTTCATTGCGATCAGCAATTTTTGCAAAGGCTTCTTGTGACAAATCAAGGGTGCCTTGACAGCCAGGTGGGCAAAAATCGACAATGGTCACAACTACATCTGTGTTATCTTTGCAAGGGTGAGGTACTCCTGCGTTGGTTCCACTCAGGCACTTAACCTTGTACTTGTTTCCACAAGCAGCTCCATTGCCCCAAAGTTCATTGCTTGCTGCCGCAGTCATCACACTATCGTTTTTAAACCCATTACAAGCAGAAGCTGCGTAAACCAAGAGATATCAAACAATATTCAGTATACTACTCGATGTTGGATCATGGAATCAGACATACTGTGTTGGTGTGGTCTCAAAAATGGTTATGAAGCTAGTCAATAGTTGTCATATAACCTAGCAATCTGTTTAACACTAGGGCCTGATTTGGCAAATATGGAAAGTCAATTCATGATCATATTATTACTTGGCCAAGTTAAGAAAATTATTGTATATTCCGGGAGTAACATAAATACATACCATAAATGAGTATCATCTTTTAAAAATACACATAATGAAAATCTTAAATAATTAAGGTTCTTAGAAAAGTTGTTAGGGTGTATTTTGAATGCTAATATGGAAGTGAGGTTGTATGTCACATGTGTCTTGGTCAAAAGGCACCATGCATGTCATATTATATAACATTCTATTAGTTTGCAAGATAAGTACCATGGCAACCTTTCGGGGTGACCAAAGGCCGTGGCAATATTTTTGTTTTTGGAGTGAATTAGTAAAACTGTATACATATATACAATAGTTACAATAAGTAGGGTCGCAGCCACACCCTTTTTATCAAGAAAAAAAGAAAAAGGAAAAGGAAAAAGAAAAGAAAGAAAAGCAGAGATAAGCATTGAGGCTATTAATCATCAAATCTTAGCTGTCATTTATTTTAAAGAAAGAAAGAGGGTAAAGTTTCTTATTGCCTATGCTACCAAACCATGGAAAATATGGAAGTTTATGAATTATAGTTGATTATATCAAAATTGTGACAAAAATTGTGTCACACAAGTTATGTGCAGAAACTTTCTCCTTATTCAACTTTCCAAACTTCATTGGATTTGTTGAATAAATATTAGATGGATAAGCAACATAGGATCGATGGAATGAGCAAAATTTCCAAAATTGTTTCTAAAAGTTTACTTCAATAACACCTAGTGTAACTTTAAGCAATGTTATATCATTCAATATTTTTTAATTGGATGCGAATTTTGACAAATCTATTGTTGGGATACATTATTTTTGTTTATTCTTCGTGCTTGCAAAATTTCAAGGTGATAAAAAATCAATAGTCATGTAATTAATCAATTGTTTATATTCAAGTTTTTATAGTTTAAAATAATGCATAAAAGATGAATTTATGGATCGAATGGTAAGTAATATCCGATTAGTATAAAAATTAGTATGCATATTAAGAATATATGATCCAATAGTAAGATTTTCAAAATATTAATTTAATAATAAGTTATCAGTCTAATATTACTTTATATATATTTATATACACACACCCCCACCTGAACCTTCATTGGGTATATAAAGAAAAAAAAGTAGCCTTTTTTCTATCTAAAAGGTTTTAACTGATAACAAACTTCAATCATCCAAGCACCATCCCCAAGTCTGAGGTGGTTTGATTGCTTCTCAAAACACTAAACAACCCTGGAATATAATTAGCATATGGAGGCTTACGAGTGTATGGAGGAGTGTAGAAGGTTGCAGTCCCGGTTCTTCCAACAACTGTGACTAAAAGCAGCAAAATAATAAGAATGCTGTGACAATTAAAGGGTGGTGCAGTGTTGCCATCACTAGCTAGGTTGTGCTATATAGATCTTAATAACTGCTATACTAGCTAGTGATTAGCAATGATGCAATTCATTTGCCTAAGAACAGCTATATATATATATATGTGTGTGTGTGTGTGAACTCTTTGAACACTGTGTAGCGGAGATTTTTATGTTTGTGTTTAACGTGGACAGGAACATGCTGTTAAATATTATTTGACATAAACTCCTTGTCTTGTAGTTGGTCTCCTTGTCAGAAGAATTATAAAATCAAGCTGTATTATTGATTATGATTTTACCACTGTGGCCCATTAATAGAATTGATGATATTCTACCTGTTGATAATTTGGTACCTATGAGAGAGTTAATATTAATCCAGCTTGGTAGCACGTTGGATTTCATATATGATTGAAAATCATACAAGGAGGAATAAAGCTAGCTGAGAAGTTTAAATAAAATAATTGAATATAGTCACCTGCTTAAGTTTTTGGATTAAGGTGATATGCTAACATGTTAATTAAATTCTCATTTAAAAACCTTCAAAATGTTATAATTCTGACAAGTACTATAAGAATCATTAATCAATACAAGACGGAAGAAGTTTAAAGTAGCACAAGGTTCATGTGGATATGTGCAAGGCTATTAAATGTTTTGGGGAAAAGTTTCCTCCATCCTTCTTTTTTTGGATACCAGTCAAAGGGAGATAATAGTTCAAAAGGTTACAAAATAGTTGGGTTATGCCAGCATTGATGTATTGGCAATCTGGTTGCCATATAAGCTACAGACCAAACCTGATCTATGACAACTTTGGGGACTAGGTACAACTTAGAAGTTAATCCATTTTGCGCAAAAAACTTATATCAGCCATCATGGTCTTCTCTTGCCAATCTGGGATTTTTTTCCTTGTTCATAACCTGGATTAGACTTCTGCTATTACTTAGTATTAAAATTCGTTGGAAGCCATGATGTTTGGCCTTGAGAGCTGCCTCCACCATAGCTTCTTGCGTGGCCCCATAAGCAGATCTTGCTGTGCTACTAGTAACTCCACAAAACATGATATCTCCCTGCATATTCTTGGCTTCAAAAGCATAAGCACTTTTCCTAGCTTTTTTCCTCCTAACCCTTGCAATTTTAATGATATATTGCCATTGTCCTGCTGCTGATTTTGGCACTGGTTTTGGTCTTCTGGTTTGCCTGTTGGTGATTGGTTGACTAGTAAAGGAGTCTTTGTACCTGCAAGACAAGTTTTGAGCTATTAATACCACTTCCATGGGATTTGGTTCTTTACCTTCTTGGATAACCAGGTTCCTATGTTTCCATATCGCCCATAAAGTAGTAAAAATTCCTTGCATGTATCCCATAGCTCCATCTTCCTTTATCTTGTTGGGAAATTTAGACCCCGGTTGATAGAATTAACAAGTTTTAAACTCAAGTTGTTAATTAGATTTATTATGAATAAACCTTGTTAAAACAAATAAATATTAATATCATGTCAATATTATGCACAACAGAATAGTAAATAAGACAAGATATGATGACTCAGGAAAACCAATGAAACAAACTAGTTTCACAGTAAAAAACCTGAAGGAAAACCTTCTCGAAAAACAATTCACTATAGTAAAGAGAAGTTTCAGATCTAGTACAAAACCTTTGTCTTTAGACTTTACAATCTTAGTAGATGAACATACAGTAGAAACATTCTACCGCGTCAGAACCTCTGAACTCTCTAGTATATGAACTCCACTAATGATGCATGGATCCTAGTATGTGACTAACTCCAGCAACTTAAAGAAGATGTTGTTGGCTGCAAAGTTCTTCATTTCATCAACAATGAAGATCAAGAAGCACTTGGTTACAAAACCGCAAAGCGCAAAGACGCAATAACTTATTGTAGAGAGAATAAAAATTAGGTCACTTTCTACATATGTTCTCTATGTATAATGGCCTTTAAAATAAGTTTTATATATGTATAAGGTTGTGAGAAAAGAAACCCTACACATACATGTCAGTTAGGGCCAAAAATCAGATCTGGAAATTTTGATTTCGTAGATCTCGACAGATTCAGCTTCTGTCGAGCTTCATTCTTAAATCTCTATAGATACTGTTTCTGTCGAGGTATCTGTCAAATTTTAATGAATAGCTTTTTTTCACTTGTTTCGTGGTCCAATCTTCATGACTTTAATACTTGGCTTGAACAACATGTTTCTTGAAGTACTAAACACATCTTAGATATATCAAATTACAAGTAAAGTGCATTTTGTCAAAGGATTAGCCAATTACATAAAATATGTCCCTAACAATCTCCCCATTTGGCAATCCATGACAAAACTACAACAAAACAAATAATTATGAGAGAAGTTTTAAATCACTCAACTCATAACCACTTGTTGTATTACAAAATAAATCTAACCTTCTACAAACTCTTGAAAAACTTTGTAAGAAAAGAGTTCATGGCACTGTAGACTTTCACAGCCTGTCTTTCTGAAACTCTTAAACAAGGCTCATCAAGGCATCATGAGTGAAACAGAAATAAAAGATGCATACATAAAGAAACATGTATATAAAGAGATAAAAGAAACAACACATGTAAAGGTAGGTGAAAAAGACATAGATCATATATATATATATATATATTAGGGGTGTAATCGATTCGGTTCGGTTGATTTTTTTAGTTTTGGCCAATCGAAACCGAAATTTTCGGTTTGTGAAATTCCCAACCGAAACCTATCGAAATAATTGGAAATCGATCGGTTTCAGTCGGTTTCAATTGGTTTTCGATTTCATTCAACATCATAGATTCACAGTCACAAAAAGAAAAAAATAACTCAACATCACATGGGGTTATCGATTTTTCAATAAGAAAATAACAACTCAAATTCTCAAAATCACAATCACAATCACAGATTCACAAAAAATAGCATTGATTCAATATTAAACAAAACCCAAAATACAAAAAAGAGAGAGGGTTATCGAGAAATGTCACCATAAGCGACTGAGAATGAAAAGATCAAGTTGGTGTGGGGAGACTGGCGTGTGGAGGTAGCGACAGAGGCCAATTCATGTGGAGGCGGCGGCAGAGGTAGATCAAGGCGGTGGCAAAGGCAGATTCATATGGAGGCTGGCATGTGAAGGCGGCGGTAGAGGCAAATCGAGGTAGCGGCAGAAACTGAGAATGAGGGTGAGAACTGTGAGAAGAGGTTGTGAGATCGAGGAAGCCGGCTTGGAATGGAGGCTGTGAGAGGGATTGGAGTGGAGACTATGAGAGGAGACTGAGAGCAGAGAGGGACTAGAGTGGAGGCTGAGAGTGAGGGTGAGAAGTGAGAACTAAGAACGTGTGGGTCTGTAGGGTTTTTTTTTTTTTTTTAGTTTAATTAGATTAAGTTTAATCAGATATCTATTAGTAATTAGTTTAATTATAGTTACTTAATCTAATGATAAAATGAAAATTGAAACATGAAATGTTAAGGCCGGATCATATTTAAAAAAGAAAGACCCAAATGTTTTTAAACAAAATGAAAAGCCCAACTATGTATAGGAGGCCCAAATATTTATAAAATTTATATTATATATAGAATATATTATAATATGATTCGGTTCGGTTCGGTTCAGTCGGTTCGGTGCATTCAAACCTACAACCGAAAATCGAACTAAATATTTTCGGTTTTAAAAATTCAAAACCGAAACCAAAAATTTGGCAACGGTTCGGTCGGTTTCGGCTGATTTGTTCAGTTCGTCAGTTTTTTGCACACCCCTAATATATATATCAAAGATAAGCACAATGTATGTAAAAATGATCACAAAACCGGTATACAAGAAGCTAAAAGAAGCTCCTAAAACAACAAGGAGGTAAACACTCCCCCTAACAAGATGAAACACAACTTCTCCTTACAAAGGCATGTATTTCTCCCCCTAACATGTAGAATCTTAAAAAGAAATCACATTTTCTCACCCTTTTTGTCATGATTGACAAAGGGTACAAGATGCTATAAAGTTTCACCCGAGAAACATAAAGATGATCGAGGGGGCACAATGAATCCATATAAATGCATGAATGTAATGAAACAAGATGCTATGAATGACAAGATAATAGAAAGATGCAAGACATGTGAAAAACAATGCATGCAAGAGGGTCTCGATAGATCGAGAAGCTGTCGAGCTACTATCGAGCTAGCAGAGAGCACATAAAATTACCTCAATAGATCAAGATATTTGTTGAGAATCTATCGAGAAGCTACCCAGAATCTCAATGGATCGAAAATCTATCGAGAATGTATCGAGTAGACAGAGAGCATAAAAATTTGGCTCGATGGATCGACCTAGCTGTTGAGAAGCTATCGAGGTCAAATCCATAAATCTCGATAGAAGAAACTTGTGTTAAGCTGCTATCGAGAAGGTATTAAGCAGCTATCGAAAAGACAAAAGCAAGGTTTTCCAAAGGAGAAAAAACACACAAGATGAATGCGACATGATAGCATACTCAAACAAGCATCCAAGCAGCATGTTATACACTCAAACAGAGCTCAAACTCTAGATGCAAAGCATTCCTAGAACAAAAACACACACACACACACACACACACACACACACAACAAGTCTAACCAATTTTATTTTTCAAAAACAAGTTAAGACAGTATAGCAAGCATATATTAACACATATATCCTTTGTGATGGCCAAATCACATTATACCTGCACATATATCAAGAGTAGCAAAGAATTTACGTGTTATGTGTGAAACAAAGCAAGAGTGCATAAGTGTCTCATATTATGAAGATTTGAGACATGAGAAAATCAAATACACTCACACATAATCATAACTGTTTGATGGAGATTATCACCTTTGAGGTACATCTTATAACTTCCACATCTCCTAGAAACACGCTTGCAACCATATTAAAAGCATTTTGATTCTTTTTACTTTTATTTTTCTTTGCATATTTTTCTTTTAAGCATAGCATGCATGGGCATATAAGAGAGAAAAGAAATACCCAATTATGTAAGCCAAAACATCCCAATTTTACAATGTCGAAGCACACAGATGTTATACATGATTGGCAGGCTTTAGTGGTAAGATGATTATTTATGCCTTTCTTTTATCATTTTCTAGTCCTTTCCGTAAAAAAGAATGGTATGAGTATGAGATATAAGAGACAATCTTAATCGTACTCATCACAACCACGAGCCACAAAGCTCGCTTACTTAGTTGTGCATTGAGATGCTCATCTAAGTTACAGGAGATACAAAGTTTAGAAACTTTGTTTAAATGGCCATCAAAGGCACACAAGTACCAACATGCACAAACACACACTGTTTTTTTTTTTTTTTTTTTTTCTCTTTTTATTTTGAAAAACAAACAAAATAAAGACTAAACAACCAAACAAAAACAGACAAACAACATGAAAGTATGAAAGAAAGATGTAGATGCATGAAAGTATGATTCCTAAAACAGATAAGAAATTAAGCAAGAGAGTCCTACTTTAAATAGAAAGAAATCAAGCAAAGGACAAACAAAAAGACAATTAAGTTTTAGGCTCCTTTCTCACCCACACAGCACGAGTCTTTGGCCGTGAAGATGAAAAGGCACGTGTCCTAGTATGATTACTAAAAGACATAGAAGAATTAGAATTCTTCTGAAATTGAGTTAAAAAGCTCAAAGCTATTAATAACTCTCCAAACAAAGGTGTTGAACCTTGAGAGGGAACCTGTAACCATTTGGACACTTGCTTATGAGGATACAACTTGAAGCAATTAGGACAAATGTGTCCAAAAACACCACAATAGTGACAAACATGAGTAGTTTTTGAACTACTAGACTTCCTAGAGTGAGGTCTAATAAAGGATTTAGAATTAGCCAAATCAGTTTTGGATTTCATACCTTTATCACATTTCTCAGATTGGGGCACAAAGACAATCTTTAATCCAGAAGCCGTGAAAGAAGAGGGGCTGGAGAAAACAACATATCCTAAGCTAGTCTTATCAGAACTATGCTTTTAAGCACTCAAAACCACATCAAGTTTTGCACTAGACGTCCTATCTATTTAAGTTCTAGCTTGACTAAGCTCAACCTCGAGATTCTTGACATTCTCTTCTAATAAGGTATTCTCCACAACAAGAGTTTCAACTAACCTTGTAGTATCATCTAGTTTGACTAACAGTTTAGCTTTTTCAGTTTTTACCTCATTAAGCTTTTTTCTACAAAGATGAGAAGTCTTTTCAGATTTTATAAATTCAACGCATAGCTTATCATAGGTTTCCTAAAGGGTCAACTTCTTGGGAAGTCCGTCATCAGAAGAATCCTCACTGTCACTAGCACTCTCCATAATCACCTTATTGGTTGTGGTAGTAAAATTCATAAAGTGATCACATTCATCCAAATACTCATCGGAAGAGTCATTCTCAGTATCATTCAAGGTAGCAACCAACCCTTTATCTTTTGACTTCTTGGTCTTTTCCTGCATAAGGTAGTTTGGGCACTCTATCCTCATATGACCAAAACCTTTACACTTATGGCACTTGATAAGGGGTTTCTCACTCTTACCCTTCTTAGAGGATTTAGATTTCCTTAGAGGTTTGTCCTTATCCTTTTTCCTATATTGAAAAAGCTTGATAATCTCATTAGCTATGAAAGTTAGATCCTCATCCTCATTATCATCTTTATCTTCATCTTTGCTTTCATCTTCATCTTCAGAATCATCAATCTCTTCCTATATACCCTTAAGAGCCAAGTTTCTACTTTTTCCACCTTTTCCCATTAAATCTAATCTCATCTCATAGGTTTGAAGATAAGGTTTCCTACAAGCTCAGTCAAAGGAATTTGATTAATGTCCTTCACTTCTTCAATGTCAGAAATCTTGGCATGGAATCTTTCAGGTAAGGACCTAAGGATTTTCCTAACAATTTTTGAATTCTACTATAGATTCTCCAAGGTTGAAGGCAGAATTCACAATATCCTTGAGTTTAGCATAGAACTCATCAAAGGTCTCATCCTCCTCCATCCTTATTTCTTCAAAACTACTAGTGAGTCTTTGAAGCTTCATAGTCTTTACTGCCTTGGTACCTTCATAGGTGGTCTTAAGAATAGTCCATGCTTCCTTGGCAACTTCCGTGGATGATATTTTCTTGAATTCCTCATTGGTCACACCACTAAACAAAGCATTCAAAACCCTATTGTTGAAATTTGCTACTTTGATCTTTGCTTCATCCCAATCCACTGGTGCTTCCTTTGACTTAACCCAATTGACTTCAATAGCTTCCATACTTTTTCATCAAGAGCCTGCAAAAAAACCTTCATACAAAATTTTTAGTACGCATAGTTAGTACCATCAAACAAAGGAGGAACCTGCTCTGATACCATTTGTTAGAAAATTTAGATCTCGATTGATAGAATTAACAAGTTTTAAACCCAAATTGTTAAGTAGATTTATTATGAATAAAACTTGTTAAAACAAACAAACATCAATATCATGTACAACGGAATAGTAAATAAGACAAGATATGATGATTCAGGAAAATCAATGAAACAAACCAGTTTCACAGTAAAAAACTTGGGGGGAAACCTTCTCGAAAAGCAATTCACTATAGTAAAGAGAAGTTTCAGATCTAGTACAAAACCTTTGTCCTTACTCTACAGTCCTAGTAGATGAACTTATAGCAGAAACCTTCTACTGCTTTAGAACCTCTGAACTCTCTAGTATATGAACGCCACCAATGATGCACAAATCCCAATACGTGACTAACTCCAGCAACTTGAAGAAGATGTTGTTGGCTGCAAAGTTCTTCACTTCATCAACAATGAAGATCAAGAAGCACTTGGTTACAAAACCCTAAGACGCAAAGATGCAGTAACTTCTTGTAGAGAGAATAAAAAATTAGGTCACTTTCTACATGTGTTCTCTATATATAACAGCCTTTAAAATAAGTTTTATATATGTATAGGGTTGTGAGAAAAGAAACCCTACACATACATGTCAGCTAGGGCCAAAAATCAGATCTAGAAATTTTGATTTCATAGATCTCGACAGATTCAGCTTCTATCGAGCTTCATTCTTAAATCTCGATAGATACTGTTTTTGTTGAGGTATCTGTCGAGCTTTAATGAACAACTTTTCTTCACTTGTTTCTTGGTCCAATCTTCATGGTTTTAATACTTAGCTTGAACAACATGTTTCTTGAAATACTAAACCCATCCTAGATATACCCAATTACAAGTAAAGTGCATTTTGTCAAAAGATTAGCCAATTACATAAAATATATCCCTTACATATATTATGTCTAATCAGCAAGTTTTCAACCTATTGCTGCATTGAGGTATTGAGTAGATTAGATGTATGGATAGCTAGAGTTTAGCCATGCCAACAAGCTCTAGTAAAGGGGTAGTGCAGAAAGAGATGAGATATGGATTCTTCTTCTGTGTCGCACAAAGGGCAGTTGCTTTAGGTAGAGATGTCCCTATTTTTTAATGTGAGCAAAGTGGGTAGGCTATCATGCATAATCTCCACACAAAATTGCAGATTCTCATTGGCACTTGATTTTGCAAATTTGTTTCCAAACCCCATTTTGGATGTGTGCTAGTTGAGACTGGTTTTGGGAAGAGGTACAAGAATCCTCAACCAGCAATTTATATGCTATCTTGACTTTGAAATCACCAGTACTTGAATATTTCCATAGGAGCTTATTGCTTATTGAACTAGTCTTAGATAAAGGAATTTTCAGAATTTCAAACCATTGAGGGTATGGATAGAAGGCTTGGACCAGATCAGGTTTCCAAGTGTTGGTACTTTGATCAATAAGATCAGCCACTATACCAATGAGAAGCCTAGAGTTGTTCAAGTTTTGTGAAGAGCTTTTGAACCAATCTTGATGATTTAGGGAAATATCATAGCCTTTTACCAATCCACCATCTCCCCTCTCTGAGTTTGGGATTTTCTTGTTTGATGATGCTCCTCCAAAACCAGGGTTATTGTGGTTTGGGTGTGCATTCCTGTAAGGAACATCTAAGGTAGAATTTTGCTTTGAAGGTTCTAGCAAGAAGAGAGTTTGGATTATGATTGATCCTTCAAAATTGTTTTGCAAGCATAGCCCGATTCATTAAGCTAAATTTCTTAATTCCTAGGCCTACTCTACTCTTAGGTTGGAAATTTTGTCCCATTTAAGAAGATGCAGCTTCCTTTCACCTTGTTCATGACCTTACCAAAAGGCTTTAACTATAGAATCCATTTTTTTGCAAGTAGTTTATGGTACTTTAAAGCATGAAAAGGTGTAGAGAGGTAGGGCTTGTAGGATAGATGAGATAAGGGTTGTTCTACCTGCCTGGGATAGCAATTTTGTCTTCCACCCTTGTAGTTTGGAATTTAATTTCTACCAAGAATTGAAAATCAGCTACCTTGTTACCCCTTAATTTGAAATTCAGACCAAGGTATTTGCTAGGGTTTGGTACCAGGTTTACCTAAAAGGACCTAGCTAGGAACTCCTGATCATCTTTAGACATGTTTGGAGAGAAGTAAAGATCAAATTTTGATAGATTTATGCTTTGCCCTGATAAAGAACAGTCAATCTAGTATTATTTGTAAATTCCCTAGGGATTTATTATCTTTCTTGAAGAAGAGTAAGGAGTCATTAGCAAATAATAGATGAGTGAAAGTACCCCCATTCCTACCAACTTTAACCCCTTTGATAAGATTTAAGCCTTCTGCTTGTAGGAGTGAAATTGATAAGATATTGGAACACATGAGAAAGAGATATGGTGATAGGGGATCTCCTTTTCTAAGGCCTTTAGCAGGTTTGAAAGACTTTGTTAAGTTGTCATTGACTAACAAAGTGTAATGGACTGAAGTTACACACTCCATGATCCACTTTATCCATTTAGCATCAAATTTCATGGCTATTAGTATTGCTTTTAAGAAGTTCTAATTTAGCCTATCATAAGCTTTGTTCATATCTATCTTTAGTACACTAAAGCAGTTTTTCCTATCTTTCTTCTTCCTAATAATATCAAGGATCACATGAGCAATGAGGATATTGTCAATGATGTTTCTTCCTAGAATGAAAGCATTTTGATAAGGGGTTATGATGCTATCCATGAAAGGCTTAAGTTTATTAACTAAGAGTTTAGAAATGACTTTGTATATCACATTACATAGACTAATAGGCTTAAAATGTATTACATAGACTAATAGGCCAAAAATGTGTAACATCATTCGGGTAGGGATTTTTGGGGATGAAAGTGATGTATGTGTTCTTGAGAGGTTTGAAAAGTGAACCTGAGTGAAAGAAGGCTTGGACAATGTTGATGATATCGGTTTTGACAGTACTCCAATATTCCTAGAAGCAGAAAGCAGGAATACCATCTAGTCCAGGAGCTTTATAAGGTTCTAGTTGGAAAACAATGTCTTCAATCTCAATGCTTGTTATAGGCCTATTGAGATCATAGCATCGTTGTGTAGATAGCTCTGGAATATGTAGAGACTGTAGTTCATGAAGAATGCTATCAACACTATTGGAGTTTGGATCTTCATATGAGAACTTAAAGTGATTTACTAGAATATCTTCAATCTCATCTAGTTTATCAGTTAAGTTCCCTCCTCCATCCTTAATGTGCAATATCCTGCTTCTAGCTCTTCTCTGCTTAACTACTGATTGAAAGTATCTTTTGTTTCTGTCCCCAAAAAGAGTCCAATCACATCTTGCCTTCTAAGCCCACATCTATTCCTCCCTATTTAACAATTCTTCCAATTCCTCCTTGATACTTCTCTCCCTCCTCAAATCTTCTGATGTTGTTATGGTATTCTATATTTCTTGTAATTGGGCAATCCTTCTTTTGATCTCACTTTCCACCCTTCCAAAAACTGTCCTATTCCAGTCAGAAGCTTTTCTCCTTATATTGTGGAGTTTATTTCTTAATTGTGCAACCCTTGATCCAGTTGTTTGTAAACTCCATGCTTGTTGAATCATATCCTTACACGCAGGATGGTTGATCCACATACATTTAAATCTAAAAGGCCTCTTTCTAAAGGGATGTTGAAATTCAAAGTCCAAAGTGATTGGTCCATGGTAAATATGGTAGATAGGATGATTTTTTTGGGCATAATGTGGGTAAGTATTAACCCACTCAATACTGGCAAAAGCCCTATTTAGTTTCTCCATAACAAAATCATTGTCACCCCTATTGTTCATCCAAGTGAACCTTTGCCTAGTTGCCTCTAAGTCACAAAATTGGAGTTCATTTATTACTCGTTGGAAAAGTTTAGCTCCCCTAACTGCACCCTAGTGGAAAGATAGTTTTTCCTTTCAAACTAGGATTTGATTAAAATCTCCAATGCAAAGCCAATTAGGCTGAGCTAGAGATTTTAAACTTCTGAGTTTTTTCCACACTACTTCTCTATTGGAAAGTTTAGGGTGACCGTATACAAAGGTAATGGATAGGGTGTTAAGTTTATTATTTAGTAAATCAGCATGTACAAGGTTTTTTTATTCATACACTATCTTAAGTCTCTGTCTGAGCATCCAAGCAATTAACAAGCCACCACTGAAACCTTCTTTTGGAACCTCCCATCCTTCAGAGAATCCACATTTAACCTATACTTCTTTTCCCTTTTCTTTTACTAGACTAGTCTCCATAAGGAACATTACATCAGGTTTAAATTCTAAGGGCTTTTTCTAGCATTTTAGAACTACAAAGGGTTTGCCCAAACCTCTACAGTTCCAGCTCAAAATCCTCATGGCTGCTGGGGAAGCTGTTTGGGGCCAGCTTCCCTTTGCTTATTTAGATATGCAAGGGATATATCACCATAGCACTGTTCAAAATGAAGTGAGGCATTATCAAAGTAATCTACAAGGATATTAGAATTACCTTCCTTCGAACAGAATCCACAGAGAAGTCGTTGTCTGATGTTTCTTCCTAGCTTTCCAAACTCTATTTTGAACCTCTTCCTTGTTGCCTTAGTTATGCTAGGATTGCTAGTAGCAGAATCCCACCATTCTTCATCTTGCAGACATGAAATAAGGTATGGGTCCAAGCATGTAGAGATTGGTGATGGTGGACCTAGGCCAAGGGATAAAGGGACCTATGTGTTAAGGTTTTCCAGGCTTGTATCCAAACTAACTGCTGGGCGGAGGTGTGCTTCCTAAGTTGGGCTTGGTACAATAGTAGCTTGGCTCGTTCCCAATATGGGGTTACCATTACCTACTTAACCTATCTCACCATGTAGGGTTTGTGACCTTTGTAATTAAGGCCCAGTACTTGAGCTTCCTATTTCACATTTGAATCTGTGTCTATCTACCCTTTGAACCAGCGATTCTATAAAGGAATCAGGTGACTCAGGTATTTGGCCTCGACCCCACGCAGCTCCTCGCAATACTTTAAGTCTGTCAGCATTCAAATTGTTAAGATTGAACATTGTTATTGTTGCTGAGCTACTCTTTGTTTCAGATGAGGCTGGTGAGTATCACTCATCTCCCCATTCGTGATGAATGGGCCATCTCCATCAACCCAAGTCCATCTAAGTGATAAGGATTTTGGGGGGAGCCATAGGGGGCGCATGGAAAAGGTTAATTCGATTTGAGATTAGTATGGATTTTGGTCCTAGGTGGTGGTACTGTTTTGTGGTAGAACTAGGGGGAGCGGGTTAATTTGGAATTGGGATAAGCTTTGTGGCATGATTTGGGACAAAATTAGGACTAGGATTTGTGGCATTATTCAGTGAGGGGTCAGGAAATCATCTAGGTGAGTTAAAAGGTGTGTGTAGGGGGGGGGGAGTGCATTATTTCCAATTGTTAAATAGTGGATGGCCGAATTTAGGTTTGCATGTTCATTCTCTGGTTGTGTAATGGGATGAGGGTACAGGTTAGGTGTACGGGTGTTAGGATAGGGGTATTGTGGTGTGTCTGGGTTTCGGAAGTTCTATTGACTTTCTTCTTGAGCCTGGGATGATTGGGGTGGAGCAGGATTTTTAGAACTGGTAATGTTGGGATGTTGGTTATCAAGATGAGGGAGGTGATGGTGGTAAGGATTTCCAAAATGAATTTGGGTGGTCCAACGTCTTCTTCTGTTATAAAAGGCCCTAAACTCATTGATAAAGTGTGGTTCTAAAGCATCAAAACCAAACTGTACCTGGTGTAATCATTAGATGCGTCATCTCTGTCTAAATAAGCTCATTTCTATTCATCCATGCATTGGGTGCACTGATTCCTGGTGTGACCTATCAGACCGCATCTAGTACATAGCTTGTAAACCCTTTCATATCTACATTGAATCCAGGTTCTAGAGCATCATCCAATCTTAGCATGAAGCCAGATATAACAGGCATCCATGGATCTATACGAACCTTAATTTGCATGAAATGAATGTTTCGTGGCATGCAATCCTCCCAATCCACTCTCTCAAAAATTCTAATTAGTTGATCCATCCTCTCTACGAACTCTAGATACTGTTATTCTAATGGAAGTCCATGCAACTGTACCCATAGAGAAACAAAATTCAGTTAAAGTCTACTAAGGACCAAATTTGGTCTCCACCACTCTAGCACAAAGAGAGGTGGTCCCTCAATACAAATGTGATTTAGGTCTTCGAACAGCTCAAAATGGATGAGATAAATGTAGGAATCTCTTCCCGCATTAGTCGCCAAGCCTCTGATTCTCCATGTAACATTTATAATATGCTAGAGATATGAGATTGAGAACTTCCTGTAGTCTAGTATAAACCCAATTGCACAAGAGCTCCAAAAATCATGTTGCATGTTGATTTCTTCAGGGTTTGCTTCTAGCACTGGTCCATGTCTTGCGAATGGGATTTCCTCTCCTTTACTGGACTGAAGATCTGATTCTATTTCACCAGCAAAAAGCTTAGTGCTGACTTCTAAGTCACTACTTTTAGTCTAACCATATTCCCTTGTTGTGAAGTAATCGTCCACGAAAGTCAGAGAAAAGGCCACAAAATGCCCAGATTGAGTAAGATACAGAGAGTGTAGCTAGAAAAAGAAAGGAAACAGGGACCACACAGAGTACAAAAGGAACAATTCAGGAAGGATAAAAGGCTAGTTAAGTACCAAGAAAGGATAAGAAAAGAAAAGCAAATGTGGGAAAAAGGGATGACCACTAGTGACTAAGAGTTAGAGAAGTCCACGCCTTAGACATGCAAAAGTTGGGGTTCGAAAAATTTAAGAAGGTAGTTGGCTGTTGTAGGATTAGACAGCTACATGCGAGGAGTAATGTGGATGAGATATGATTGGGAGTGAAAAGAGGTGAAAGCTAAAGGTCTTTTGGGTGAAAACGTTGGCTATCCGTAGGTAGAAGAAAGCTCTCTTAGAGAGAGAAAATATAGTATGTGCCTTCAACCAAAAGATATAGGTTGCAATTGAGTATAAAAATTAGCCTTAAAAATAAAATAAAAATCGTGTAAAGGTATCTAACAATCACTTCTCACAGACCTTGAAAAAAATGAGTTTTATACATTGATACTATCTTTTAGTAATTTCAACTTTACGATTGTCAAGGTTACACGTCATACCAATTAGAGTCGAAGGCACTTAAGAGGCCTTTTGCTCTTTTGGGTCCCCACAATCCACCTCCTTTGAAGGACCACACATCCTCTTGTGGGACCTATCCTCCATCATGTCGCGTAGGGTCCATTCTAATACCATTTCATCATACCTCATTTTATCTTTGGCATAATATTATTTGATTTGAGTTGCCCCTCACACTTCAAAACCCTCCATATAAGACACAAGACCTCCTATTACCTAGGTGATGTGGGACTTAATTAGAATTTGGTTCTCTCTCACCTCATTTCACTTAAATGGTTGACCTTTGTGTCCCCACAATCCACCCCTTTTAAAGGGCTACACGTCCTCATGTGGGACCCACCCACCATCTAATTGCATATGGTTGACTTTGATACATTCTATCACACCCCAACATATTATTCGCTTAATATTGTCTACTTTAGATTGTCCCTCATGGTTTTAAAACACATTATACTAATTAGAGTCAAAGGCCCTATAAGGCATAAGACCTCCCTTGTATAGATGATGTGACTTGATCGGGATTTGGTCCCCCCTCACCTCACTTCCACTTAAGAGATTTTTTGGCCTTTTGGGTCCCCACAATAAAGATAGCAAAAGCCTATGTTCATGATGAAAAACACTCGAAAGTTACATATTTACTATAAAATTCTTGTATTACAATGAATCCAATATAAGGTTTGTATACTAGAGAACTTTGACAAAGTCTATGCTAATTATATACTAACCTAAGATAAATTTATATGTTTTATAAGTACATAAATTTACAATTGATTTTTTTTTTTTTTTGAGAAAAAAACCTACAATTGATTTGAACCACTTGAATCACACTATATTTAACAACGATAATGGATACTTTTTCTATTAATTTTGACCGTGAAAGCTTTCTTTTATGTAATTATAGTTTCATTAGCTATACAATAAATTAATATTCTCGTGTGACACCACAGTTACACTTCAAAAACTACAGTATTCAAATCACAAAAAGTTGAGGGGGAAATCACTATATTCACTCAATTACCTTTGAGAAAGATTATTCACTCAATTAAGAAGATACGTTGTTCTATCATATCTCATTGATATCCTTTGGCATTTTGGTTGGATAAGATTTATTGCCATTTAACTCATTATGACCTTTAACAAGTCTGACTCTGAAGTCTGGTGCATTATTATTACCTTTAATCTATTAAATTATGTTAGATTCTATCGAGAGGTTGTGTAACTAAGTGATGCTATTATTTATTAGTCTTTTTTATGAGACTTCGAATTTGAATTTCCCACCTCACAGGTAAAAGGTGAACGAGACTACAGATAAAAAATAAAAACGAATATATTGGCGATTTTGATTAATTGATATTGACACAGAAAATAATTGTTTTTGAAAGGATTTGATACCTAACTATATGCTCATACAATTTAGTGACGCTGGTACGTAGTCCGATCGAATAACTCTAACAGTAACCTCTTGTCACTTCAATTTGAATATTTGGCACCCTCATTCATATGTTTACGACGTCTACAATCCTTAGATTTATCCTAACGCCAAATAAGTAATGAAAACATGATGTGGACCAAAGAAGAGAACTGTATCCTATTGAACAACCCGTAAGACTATAAAAAATCTGCAATGGAAGGCAAATTATTCAGCAAAAACCAATCTTCAAAGGATCAAAAAGATATAAAACACTTGGACTGGTGCAGGAAGATCTGAAATTAGGACTCATTTCCGAGAAAGTCTATAGAGTGCAAACAAACAAAATATTGGAGTAATTACACTTTTTTATCTTAAATTATACCTTATTTTACACTTTGCCCCATAAACTATTGAAATGCATGATTGACCCACAGAGTTGTAATTTTGTAACTTAACCCTTTACCATCTGTTTTGATGTTAAGTTTAACAAAGTTATAACTTTGGAGAGATTAATCGAGCATTTCGATAGTTCAAAGATTAAAGTGTAAAATGTGGTATATAATTTAGGGTGGAAATTCCCCCACAAAATTTAACAACTACTAAAATGGCAGATTATTAATAATAGATAAAAAAGTAATGTTAGCAGTGAGTTTAGATAAGAATAAGTAAAAGTTTACTAACTCAATTATTCTGAAAAATATTGTGAATTTTTTTATATATGTAACTGTGGGGCCCTATTACATTAACCGCGCTGGCCCATCACATGCGGCCCAAGGCCCGCGCCGAGGATGATGCTGAGGCCGAGAACAATGGGAAAGAACCCAGAACGTCCGAAAGGCCGCGCCGAGGATGACCTGTCCTCGGCGCACCGACTTCATTAAAGGGAAAATATCCCACCAACATTTCTGCCGTCTTAATGAAGACATGACCGGCGGACCCAGTCGCCTCGATTACCCCAACTAATAGAAAGTCTGTAAGGGCGGCTGAGAACTAACGTAAAGCCTGTAACTGCAGATGATGTGACAAACTCCTGTACACCACGATCAGATAATTGACAAGTGGATGGTCAAGATCAACAAAAATAAGACTATATAACTAGCAAGATTCTAAACATAAGGATGGGGGGGGGGATCCAGAGGCAAAGCCGAGGATCAATGGTCCTTACAAATACTTGGCCAAAATTACAACGAAGAGAGGATCTTTCTGACCGTAAATTTCTAAGTCCAGTTCGTATAGGGGAATCCGCCCCAAAAATTCGTTGTCTGCCCGTTTTATGCTTAGTCTTTCCTACCCATTCTCTACAAAATTTTATTGTTTGGGGTCCATTACATTTTGAGTCCTTACAATTGGCGCCCACCGTGGGGCAGACTTGTGCATCAGCGGCGCGACGTTTGGGGAATGGGAAACAAAACGACAAATCAATCAAGAAAAAATGTCGATCCATGCAGTTTTTAGCAACAATATTCATCCGCCAGTCTAAAACAACAAAAAAAAAAAAAGGAAAAGAGAGACAACGTGTAAAATAAGTCTACTTCTTTTATTCATATATGAAAAAAGATTACATCTTTTACAAGTAATGCCCAGGGGGTTTGTTCTAAAACTAACTACAAAGGCAGACGCTTGATAAAGCCGGCAGAGGAACAAAAGGGTAGAGAGCAACAATGGCAGAAGAACAAAAGGTGGAAGAGGAGAATAGAGGAAGAAATGAAGAAAAGAAGAGATGAAGAACAAGTATTAAAAAAGAGGCGAAGGAGGAGAGGAGGAAAGAAAAGAGGAAGGCTCGTAGAAGAGCAAAAGAGAGAAGAGAGAAGAAGGATTTGAAGATAGGAAAGCTACATTAAGGGGCGGAAGAGGTAGAGGCACAGGACGGCTCCGTTTCCGGGTTCCGCCTGATTTCCCTCCCACCCCCAATGCAGCCGACTTGGGGGGTCAATGACCCGTACCCAAGGGAAAGTGGTTACGTTCTCCCTAGATCTTCCTCCTAACGGCGAGGAGGGCTCCTCCTCTGGTTAGGTTGAAAAGAAGGAGGATCTTCGGATCTCCCCTACCTCCACACCAGCGTGGCGGACAGAGTCGGAGTACCATCCTCGGCTCCCGGTAGGGGCTGTGCATCCCCAGGATTGCCCTTGTTAAGGGCCCACTCATTCAAAGGGACTAAAACGGCTATGTTTGGCGGAACCCTTTTTGGGAGATGTTTATGGGAGAAATTTGATATGGACTTTTGTCAAGTGTGAAGGAGAAGGTTGCCCTGGAAGCGTCTTATATTGATGGTGGGATATTAATGAGTGCCAATCTGCCATAAATCCCAGGGAGAGATTTCCGGAGACCTTTATTCCTCCCCAAATTCCAAAGCGCCTAACAGCCGTTAGATCCTCGTAGATCCACGGCTAGCATTAATGGGGAGGCGCCCCATTAAATGAGAAGGCACCGAAGCGTCAGCGCGCGTTACCTGGACAACCCAAGAGACGCCTCGTAATCAGAAGGATTCCATCAGAACGAAGAGGCAGAACACGGCAAGACCTCATCCTTCACCAACCCCAACTTGTATTTATTATTATTTCTGCTTGAAAAGTGTAATGATCTATGGCTTATTGTAAACTATAGCAATAAAGAACCAAACGGCTCCTGATAAATAGCTAAAATAAACTCAAAAAATGAGAAAACTAGGTACAGGACAGAACCAAGGCCTTGCATGGTCCTTGGACCCAAGCCTCAAGGTGAAACCAGATACTTCAGATGATAAAAAAATGAGAAAACTAGGTACTGGACAGAACCAAGGCCTTGCATGGTCCTCGGACCCAAGCCTCAAGGTGAAACCAGATACCTCAGATGATTATCAAAAATGAGAAAACTAGGTACTGGACAGAACCAAGGCCTTGCATGGTCCTCGGACCCAAGCCTTAAGGTGAAACCAGATACTTCAGATGATAAAAAAATGAGAAAACTAGGTACTGGACAGAACCAAGGCCTTGCATGGTCCTCGGACCCAAGCCTCAAGGTGAAACCAGATACCTCAGATGATTATCAAAAATGAGAAAACTAGGTACTGGACAGAACCAAGGCCTTGCATGGTCCTCGGACCCAAGCCTCAAGGTGAAACCAGATACTTCAGATGATAAAAAAATGAGAAAACTAGGTACTGGACAGAACCAAGGCCTTGCATGGTCCTCGGACCCAAGCCTCAAGGTGAAACCAGATACCTCAGATGATTATCAAAAATGAGAAAACTAGGTACTGGACAGAACCAAGGCCTTGCATGGTCTTCGGACCCAAGCCTCAAGGTGAAACCAGATACTTCAGATGATAAAAAAATAAGAAAACTAGGTACTGGACAGAACCAAGGCCTTGCATGGTCCTCGGACCCAAGCCTCAAGGTGAAACCAGATACCTCAGATGATTATCAAAAATGAGAAAACTAGGTACTGGACAGAACCAAGGCCTTGCATGGTCCTCGGACCCAAGCCTCAAGGTGAAACCAGATACTTCAGATGATAAAAAAATGAGAAAACTAGGTACTGGACAGAACCAAGGCCTTGCATGGTCCTCGGACCCAAGCCTCAAGGTGAAACCAGATACCTCAGATGATTATCAAAAATGAGAAAACTAGGTACTGGACATAACCAAGGCCTTGCATGGTCCTCGGACCCAAGCCTCAAGGTGAAACCAGATACTTCAGATGATAAAAAAATGAGAAAACTAGGTACTGGACAGAACCAAGGCCTTGCATGGTCCTCGGACCCAAGCCTCAAGGTGAAACCAGATACCTCAGATGATTATCAAAAATGAGAAAACTAGGTACTGGACAGAACCAAGGTCTTGCATGGTCCTCGGACCCAAGCCTTATGGGGAAACCAGATACTTCAAATAGCTAAATGAGATCAAGAAACTCGATACTTCCAGCAAAAAGAACATGTCATCACGAAAGCTAACCGTTAAGCAAAACCAAGGCATTGCATGGTCCTCGGACCCAAGCCTCAAGGAAAACCGAGCATAAAAAGAGAAAACCGGGCGCTAAATAAAGCTTAAAACATTGCATGGTCAAAAAACCTCAGGTCAGCCGGAAGAAAATCTCCCCGTAAAAACTAAACGCCAAGAAAAATCAAGGTCGTATACGAACAACGGGTCCAAACCTTTATGGGAATCAGTCATTATGGAGCCATGCAAACGTTGGTCGAAACCAAGGCTCTTATACGGGCCATAAGCTAAAAGATGAGGCAAAGCTAATTCTCTTTTTAGGTGCCAAGTAAACGAGCCCCCTCAGGGGCAAAAACCGTGAGAAATCAAGTGATATAGCACGAACGACGCAAGTCTATCCCTTCCCAGGCGACCCTACGGGCAAAAAGAAAAACTGCAAAAACGGCTGAAGTAGTGATAACATTGACGGTACGGAAAAACCCAACAAGCCGAGAAAACATGCCGAGGTAGTCAAAATCCTCCTCCCCGCCCAAGGGGACGTGCAGCAGAATTTTGAGGGGCTATTGTGGGGCCCTATTACATTAACCGCGCTAGCCCATCACATGCAGCCCAAGGCCCGCGCCGAGGATGATGCTGAGGCCGAGAACAATGGGAAAGAACCCAGAACGTCCGAAGGGCCGCGCCGAGGATGACCTGTCCTCGGCGCACCGACTTCATTAAAGGGAAAATATCCCACCAACATTTCTGCCGTCTTAATGAAGACATGACCGGCGGACCCAGTCGCCTCGATTACCCCAACTAATAGAAAGTCTGTAAGGGCGGCTGAGAACTAACGTAAAGCCTGTAAACTGCAGATGATGTGACAAACTCCTGTACACCACGATCAGATAATTGACAAGTGGATGGTCAAGATCAACAAAAATAAGACTATATAACTAGCAAGATTCTAAACATAAGGATGGGGGGGGGGATCCGGAGGCAAAGCCGAGGATCAATGGTCCTTACAAATACTTGGCCAAAATTACAACGAAGAGAGGATCTTTCTAACCGTAAATTTCTAAGTCCAGTTCGTATAGGGGAATCCGCCCCAAAAATTCGTTGTCTGCCCGTTTTATGCTTAGTCTTTCCTACCCATTCTCTACAAAATTTTATTGTTTGGGGTCCATTACATTTTGAGTCCTTACAGTAACATTGCTCTTACGAAATTTATTGGCAATCAAAATTTTCCACGTATTCACTCATTATTTTATTCTGTTTTTGTTTTTGTCAAATATGTACATCCTGTTTTAGTTTGGCGCATACATATTTACCAATTTATTGGTACAAATTGATCTTCAAGTATATTCCCCCGACCTCGACAACATGAATCAGAATAACAAAAAAAAAAAAATCTTCCAAATGGTGTCACCCAAGGAAATCCTGAAATTGACATTCGAAAGAGGCCCGCCCCATGAGACAAAGAATGTGCCAAGGATTATGTGATTTTTTGCGGGGCATGACGGTTACGTAATGAAAATTTATTTTTCAATAAAACGAATCAACTTAAATCAGATATCTTGATTCCTGAACATTTTTCTACCATGACAAGAGGGAGAAAATGGGCTTTTGCCCTTTAAAAAAAAAAAAAATCTAGCATTTTGTCCAATTTTCCAAACTAATTAAGAAAATACCCCTGTTTTGAAACTCGATTTTTTTAAAATTGAGTTTCAATTTAAAACTCAATTTTTGCACATTAGAGTTATAACAAACTAAAAATTAAAATTAAAAAATAAATAAAAACTCTTAAGCCCTATAGTAACGTTTTAAGGAGTCTTATAGTGGCATTTTAAGAAACTTATAGTAATGTTGAAACTTTTTTTTTTTTTAGAGAAACTAGTTTTTAAGAAACTTATAGTAACATTGAAACTTGATTTTGAGAAAATCGAGTTACAAAAAAATGCCATTTTTCTAATTAGTTTGAAAATATGGCAAATGGCTTTTTTTTTTTGTGCAAAAATGGCATTTGCCCATTTTGGCTTGACAAGAATATAGAAACAAAGAATATTTCAAGGCTACATTTTTTCTTCTTCTTTTTGCCCATTACCGTTATGTAATGCTAAGATGTAGACGTGAAATTACATGATTAAAAAGTATATTTAATTAGTATCATCATTTCTGACCCTCCACTCCACTTTCTGTCCATAAACATAAAGATGATGAAATATAAACTTATCATTCTTAGACAACTTATCCTCACTCCACTCCACCCCATTCTAAGACAACTTATTCAGCCCCAAAGCAAAAATATTAAATCTCATCATTTGATCTCCAAAGATATCTTCCAAGCCCAACCCGAGGAGATTCAATAAGCTCATAGCAATGTTAGACCTTTTTTATTCAAGTGGCATATAAGAATGTGTCCCACAAGACATTAATCCCAAAATAGGTTTTTGTTGAACACCACCTTTGAACCCATTATATATTAGTCAAATAATGGTGAAAGTCTATAATCAAATTTCTCCCACTCACACATCTCCTATGAAAAAATAGACAATATAGGGCAAGGGTTTTTTATTTTCTTTCAATTTACAAACACAAAGAACCTTATATTGTAAGTAACCAAGATTGGTGGCATTGGCGAGCAATGCATACCAAACAATATCATATTGTTTACTATGGTGAGGAAAAACAATACGTTTTTTAGTTAGAGGATTACAAATTATATAAGTTTTGACAGATTTTACTGCATTGTAAATGTAGCAAAATCGATATTGTGGTATTAAAAATAATATCAAATCTACATGTTAAAAGTTGTTGCAATAATAACATAAAATTGGTAAATTATTGCATCAACAATAATTAGTCACAATAACTTGTAATTTTATATTGCAATACAAGATTTAATACCTTACTACACTAAAAAATTTGTTGCAATAATTTAAAATAAAGTAAAAAATCATTGGAATAACTTGATATCAATTATTTTTGCAATCTACTACAACAAAAATCTCGAAATGATAGCTTTTATGTAGCGAAGTTCTCATTGCAATAACTTGACATAAATTATTTTACAATCAATTGCAATAACAAATAATAAAATATCATTGCAATAACATGATATAAATTATTTTATAATCTATTATAATGATAAATATTAAGATATCATTGCAATAACCAAATATCAATTATTTTACAATCTATTGAAATGACAAGCATGAAATAATTAACTGTTACAATGAATATATTGTTGCAATAATGTTTAATTTAACAATATATATATATATATATATTATTGTATTAAAATAGTCATTAAAATATTTGGAGTTTATTGCAATAAAATTTTGAATGCACAAAATCTATTACCTCAAATTTTATAGTGACAACTCATATCAACTATTGTAATGACACATATGTTATTACAACAATTTTTTTCATTGTAATAAATATTTTTTATTGTGGTGATCCCAAATATAAAAATGTGCCCCACAAGACAATCCCAAAATAGTTTTTTGTTAAACACCACCTTTGAACCTATTTTATATTGGTCAGATAATGGTGTAAGTCTCATAGGCGAAGCTAGGAGGGGCCAAAGGGTCCATGCCCTCCCCACCCCCAAAACCAGCTTTTTGCAAATTTCAACTATATATAATATTTAAATCATAAAAAAGTACAAATTATAGAAAAATGTAGTTATTGGCCTCCCATAGGTTTTAGAATTTAGGCCTTAACCTCCTCAATCCTTTTGAATTAGTCCAAAACACAAGTTTTATTCATTGTGCAATTATTTGGGTTTTAGATAGCTCCTAAATAATTTTTTTATATTTAGCTTGGCCCTCCTGGAAAATTTTTTTGGCTCTGCCACTAGTAAGTCTATTATCAAATTTCTCCCACTCACCCATCTCCCATGAAAAATAGACAATATAGAGCGAGGGCCTTTTTCTTTTCTTTTTTTCCCCTTTTAGTTTACAAACACAAATAACCAAGATTGGTGGTATCAACGAGCAATTCGTAGCAAACAATATCAGATTTTTTAAAATGGTGAGGAAAAATAACACATTCTTTGGTCAGAGGATTACAAATTATATAGGTTTTGACAGATTTTTTTACACTATAAGCATAGCTAAGCAACAAGCAATTACATGAGTCTACTACCTTGATCATGTCATTGCTAACCTATTACTTTAAATAAATTTGATTCATCAAACTCTAAATAATTACATACCAAAACCATGGTTTTGAAACTTGGACTGGACCATACAGTCTGACCGGATTAACCGAAAACCGTTCATTAAAACGGTTCTTTTAACCTTAATAACCGGCTTGTATAAGAAAATTCGTGAACCGTGAGAACCGCAGTTTAACCTTCCAAGTTTGAAAACCGTAAGCGGTTCTCACATGCAGAGTCAGACCGTGAAGAGTTTTTTTTGGGTTACTTACAACTTACAGGCTTATAGCCATTGTTGAAGCTTCAAGCCTTCAACTTCAACCACCCATCGTGAGACTATCAGGCTTATAGCCATTCTTCGATATCTCGCTCCATCGCTTGCTTTCTCTCTGCGTTTTAAATCGATGTCGTATCTGCATTTTTGCCTCTAGAGTCTTCTAGTTCTTCTTCAATTCTTTGTAGATGATGTAGTGCACGGACTGCTTGGTTACTTGCTTTTACTCTCAACCACTAAGGCTTGCTGTCAAGCACTTACTAAATTTTATTTAACCAATTTTTTAATGAGCAGGCAAACCAATGTTTGCCCACTCTTGTAGGGTTTTTTTTTTTTTTTTTTTAATTCACAATTGGTTGACTATTAAATGGGGCATAAAAAAGAAAATGTTGGGTTGTTAATTAGACTTAAAATTTAATATTTTTTATTTGCATAATTCTGTTTTCATTGAATTTAATATACCTTATTTGCATTATGAAATTTATTACATAAAAAATATATTTGAAAGATAAATCTTTAGATTATTTTTGTTAATTTTTTCATTTTTATTAATTTAATATGTTTATTTATCTTTTAAATAATTATTAAATTAATTATGACATCATCATGGTTAGACCTCGATTGGACCTTGGTCTAACCTTAAAACCCTTGAACCTCTCTCTTTTCTGGTTCATTGAATGATCCGGATCTAAAAACCATGACCAAAACTAGTTTACAAACATATAGGATCTATATATTGAAATAATTACACTACACCAAAATAAATATATTACATCAAGTGTTAATACAACAAAATTAGTATAGTAGTTGTGGGGCCCCAAATATTTAGCAACCCCGACCCACTCCACATCGGGCCTAAGGTCCACGCCGAGGAGAGGGCAGAATCCGAGGATAAGCTGACGAGGCCCAAGCCGTCTAGGGACCTCGTCGAGGAGGCCTATGTCCTCGGCAAGCCGACGTTGGAGGATGGAAGCTGTCACTCGCTCATTAAAGGCCCGCGACTGACACCTTGACCGCATTAATGAGGAAATGACCTCTGAACAGTGTTGTCCTGGCTGCTGCAACTCACAGGAGGCTTGAAAAGGCGGCTGATGGGACAGGTACTCAAGTATAGGCTTGGATGATCAACAAGTGGACGGCAAAGATCAACTAAACAAGACTATATAATAGATAGAACCCCCACCAAAAGGAGGAGGAACCCAGGAGGAGAAAAAATAAAAAAAGAATCTTCAAGGTGTCCGAGGACAACCCTTGTATATGTCAGTTCTAAGGAAAGAGATCCTCGGACTGGGCCGAGAACAAAATTTCTTCGCAAACACTTAGTCAGATTCCTTTATTATTATTCCTATGAATCTCACGTCGATCATTGTTTGCTTTGCTGGTACTTAGCCCTTCTACCCACACTCTACAAATTTTATTGTTTAGGTCCAATTTAATTTGAGTCCTTACAATTGGCACCGTCTGTAGGGAGGACTTGTGCACTAGCAAGTGCGATGATTGGTGTGAAAAGATTAAGAACAACACTTCAAAAAAAAAAAAAAACCCAACAAAAAATAATACAGCATGCAGCAACAACATTCACTCAGAAGGAAACAATTGCAAGAAACAAAAAGATGCGAAAAATAAAAGAGATGAAGTGGGCCTACTTCTTTATTAATATATGAAGAAAAAGTTACATCTTACAATTGATGCCCATGCAGGCTTGTTCTAAAGCTAACTACAAAGAAAAACGCCTAACAAGGCTGGTGGAGAAGCAAGAGAAGAGGAAAGGAAGGAAGGAAGGCAACGTTGAAGGGGGAAGAGGCCGCGGCAACGGACGGTTCCACCTCTCGGTTCCGCCTAGTTTCCCTCCCAAGCCCATCACTGCCAGCTTGGAGGGCTGACAGATCCAAATCCGAGGGAGGGAGGTTACGTTCTTTCTGGATCCCCCTCCAAACAGCAAGGAGGGTTCCACCTCTGGTTAGGTTGAAAAGAAGAAGAATCTTCGGCCTCCTCCTACCCCTACCCCTACCCTAACCCCAGCATGACGTCCAGAGTCGGGGTGCCATCCTCGGCTCCTGAAAGGGGCTAGATTTCCTCGTAACTGCCCTTTCCAAGGGCCAATTCATTTTATGGGGCACAAACTGCTATTTTTGCAGAGCCCCTAAACAGTGTGTTGGTGAAATTTGAATTCAGATGTTTATGAAGTTTGAAAAAAAGGGTTGTCCCAGAAATGCCTTTTATAGAAGGCGAAAATTGGTGAGAGCCACCCGCACAAAATCCTAGGGAAAGATTACCGGAGGCAATAACTCCGCCCAATTTCCAAGGGGCTTATCCGCCGCTAGATCCTCGTAAATCCGCAAGGACATTAATGAGGAGGCACCTCATTAACGAGGAGGCATCAAAGCGTCAAGGCACGTTACTCGAACAGCCCAAGGGACGCCTCGTAATCAGAAAAGGCACGCCAAACGAAGAGGCTAGAACAGAGCAGAGTCCCCTCCTCGGCGGAACAAGTCAGAAAACTAGGTACTGGACAGAACCAAGGTCTTGCATGGTCCTTGGACTCAAGCCTCTGGGGAAACCAGCTACTTCAGATTGAGAACTAAAAGTTAGACAAACCTAGGCATTGCATGGTCCTCGGACCCAAGCCTCTGGGGAAACTTACTACTTAAAGAAAGAAAACTACTTAAAAATCAGAGAACTAGGTACTGGACAGAACCAAGGTCTTGCATGGTCCTCGGACTCAAGCCTCTAGGGAAACCAGCTACTTCAAACTGAGAACTAAGAGTTAGACAGAACTTAAGCATTGCATGGTCCTCGGACCCAAGCCTCTGGGGAAACTAACTACTTAAAGAAAGAAAACTACTTAAAAATCAGAGAACTAGGTACTGGACAGAACCAAGGTCTTGCATGGTCCTCGGACTAAAACCTCTGGGGAAACCAGCTATTTCAGACTGAGAACTAAGAGTTAGACAGAACCTAGGCATTGCATGGTCCTCGGACCCAAGCCTCTAGGGAAACTAACTACTTAAAGAAAGAAAACTACTTAAAAATCAGAGAACTAGGTACTGGACAGAACCAAAGCCTTGCATGGTCCTCGGACTCAAGCCTCTGGGTAAACCAACTACTTCAGACTGAGAACTAAAAGTTAGACAGAACCTAGGCATCGCATGGTCCTCGAACCAAAGCCTCTGGTGAAATTAACTACTTAAAGAAAGAAAACTACTTAAAAAATCAGAAAACTAGGTACTAGACAGAACCTAGGCATTACATGGTCCTCGGACCCTAGCCTCTGAGGAAACTAGTCACTATAGGACGATCTAAGCACTGGGCAGAATCAGGGTTTTGTACTGACCGTAGGCCCAAACCTACGGCAAAGCCAACCCCTTTGGTGCTAAGTAATGAGCCCTACTAGGAACGAAAACCAAGTAAAGCTGAGCGCTAAAGCACGACAACTTAAACCTACCCATCTTAGAAGAACTAGCAAGGAACTCAGGCTAAAAAGTATAGATTAGAAAGAGAAGAAGACTTACAGAAATAAGGAAAAACTCCTCGGGCGGGCCCTTTGTGCTAAAGAAAGTTACAGGGGCAGTTGAAAGGATGGTGACACTGACAGAAAGGCAAGGTCCGACAGGCCAATACGATAGGCCCGAGAACGTCAAAATCCTCCTCCCCGCCCAAGAAGTCGAACAGCAGAATTTTGAGGGGCTATTGTAGGGCCCCAAATATTTAGCAACCTCGGCCTACTCCACATCGGGCCCAAGGTCCATGCCGAGGAGAGGGCAGAATCCGAAGATAAGCTGACGAGGCCTAAGCCGTCTAGGGACCTCGCCGAGGAGGCCCATATCCTCAGCAAGCCGACGTTGGAGGATGGAAGCTGTCACTCGCTCATTAAAGGCCCGCGACTGACACCCTGATCGCATTAATGAGGAAATGACCTCTGAACAGTGTTGTCCTGACTGCTGCAACTCACAGGAGGCTTGAAAAGGCGGCTGATGGGACAGGCACTCAAGTATAGGCTTGGATGATCAACAAGTGGATGGCAGGGATCAACTAAACAAGACTATATAATAGATAAAACCCCCACCAAAAGGAGGAGGAACCCAGGAGGAGAAGAAATAAAAAAGGAATCTTCAAGGTGTCCAAGGACAACCCTTGTATATGTCAGTTCTAAGGAAAGAGATCCTCGGACTAGATCCTCGGACTGGGCCGAGAACAAAATTTCTTCGCAAACACTTAGTCAGATTCCTTTATTATTATTCATATGAATCTCACGTTGATCATTGTTTGCTTTGCTGGTACTTAGCCCTTCTACCCACACTCTACAAATTTTATTGTTTAGATCCAATTTAATTTGAGTCCTTACAGTAGTATTAAACACAATATCAAATTCATAAGTTAAAAGTTGTTGTAATAATAACATAGAATTGGTAAATTATTGCATTAACAATAATTAGTTTCAATAACTTATAATTTTATGTTGCAATATAGGATTTAATACCTTACTACTCTAAAAAGAAATTTGTTGTGATAATTTAAAATAAAGAAATCATAGTAATAACTTGATATCAATTATTTTTATAATATATTGTAAGAAAATTTTCAAAATGATAACTTATTGCAACGTAAGTATCATTACAATAACCCCTTTTTTTATTGTGAGGGAAAAGACTACGCAATTTATATTCATGAAAGTTGGCTAAATCAGCCTGTAATACAGGATAAACTTGTGGTGGAAGTGTGGAACTTCTTCCATCCAAACTACAAAATCTGAGATATGTAAAACATATCTAGCTAAACTGTGAGCAACTTCATTGCAATAACTTGACATAAATTATTTTACAATCTATTACAATTGCAAATATTAAAATATTGTTGCAATAACTTAATATAAATTATTTTACAATCTAATGCAATGACGAATATTGAGATATCGTTACAATAACTAGATATCAATTATTTTACATCTATTGCAATGACAAACGTGAAATAATTATATATTACAACAAATATATTGTTACAATAATTTGATCTGAATTATTTTTGTCAATTATTTTCAATCTATTATAATAATATTTTTGAAGTAATGGCTTATTGCTACAAGATATTCAAAACATTAAATTATTTATTGCAACAACATATATATTATTCTATCAAAATTGTCATTAAAAATTTTGGAGTTTATTGCAATGAAATTTTTTGTTGTACAAATCTGTTATCTCAAATTTTATTGCAACAACTCGTATCAACTATTGCAATGACATAAATGTTATTACAATGATTTTTTTGTTGTTATAAACATTTTTTCTTGTAGTGTTTCAATAAAACAATTCACCTTGAATCACAAAAGACACAAGAGAGCTTATAAGTGTTAAAAAATCATGTGCCTGTGGCATTAGTATTTGTATCTTGCTAGAGTTTTGTGGATAGTTTAGGTTGCATAGCCAAATAATTAGTTACTACACAATCAAAATAGATTCTTAATGCAGATTTCTAACTTGTTTTTGTTAGGGAAAAGTTAACTGATGCCCTATAGGTTTACAAACTATTTTTAGAAACGTTTTACTAGAGAAGAAAAATGTAATTGATTTTTTTAATAACTTTTTATATTTCCCATAAAATGATATTGAAACTTTCCTAAAATTGCCCATTAACAAATGCCCTAAGCCCTTGTTTGGGAGGAGGGAATAAAAGGGAATGAAAATAATAATTTTAGAATATTCTTCCGTTCTCTTCTTTGGGAGTTTTAATGGAGGGAATGGAATGAGTAAGAGGGAATGAAATGGATAAGACTTAAGAGGGAACACTCATTCATCTCTATTCCCTTAAAATTTCAATTTATCATTTTCCCCAAAATTGGGAGGAATTTGAGAGAATGACATTAGATTTAATGAATTTTTTACTAAAACTCCTAAAATACCCTTTATATTCAACCCTTTATTTTAAAATAAGGATATAATAGTAATATTATCATAAAATGATTTCATCCATTTCTCTCTATGTTACTTCCAAACAAAGTTACTTACATTCCATTTCATTCATTTCTTTTCTATTCATTTCCCTTACTTAAATACATTCATTTCCATTCCTTTATGATTATTCATTTCCATTCCATTCCATTCCATTCCCTTTTAAACTCCTAAACGAAGCCTAAGGACACCATTTAACCAGACCCATGAATGAAGCTGTTGGGATTTGGATTTGTGAACATTAACATCATTAACACCTTAATACCAATTAAACATACATAAGCTGTTTCTAAACAATCCAAAAGCTCAATACTTGTCACTAGAACCTTAATTACTCAAGCATGGGTGAGGTTAACATAGTAACATTGGAGGCAGATTACTCTATTAATCTAAAAATTAAATTTTACTAATCAAAATTATGTTGGGATAAATCCCCGTCTATGTGTGAATTAAATTAAATATAACCCAAGCAATAAAGAAAATAGAAATCTACGGAAGCGATAAAAAAAATCAACCAACAATAACACCAAGAAATTACGCGGAAAATCCTCCATTGTAGAGAGAAAAACCACGGGGCAAATCCGATCAATCCACTATAATAAAATAGAGATTACAACACTCAAGTTATACCCAAAACTTGAGTTCACAATAAATTGGAAAAATATAATAATACATCTAGAAACAAATACAACCTTACCAAAAAACCCGGTAGCAAGATCTTCCACTCTGAATACTTCAATTCCTTATGATTGTAGCACTCAAATAATCATTCTAGAGAAAACCTCAATTTATCTTCCTTGTGTGTCTTGAGCAAAATAAAAATCACATTTTCTTTTTTTCCTCAATACCGCTCAAAGCACTAATATTTTTCCTTCAGTCGGCTTCAAATCTGGGTTTCACTCTTCAATCTCTCTGAATCTCTCTTTTTTCTCTCTTTATGTGAAAGCACATGCACAAGCTTTATATAAAAGCTTTCAAGCCACCTGACACTCCTATTATAATTAGGAATAGGAGTCTTTGACTTCTTGTGCAACACATACACATATTTCTAATGGAAATAGGATTCCTTCAATGCCTAAACACAAGTCCTATATGGGCTAGACTTCAAGGTGCCGTGCACCTCCGAACAAATTATTTGAGTAACTTCTTGTGTTAGAAAAAAGACACATAGAAAAGGGACAAAGAGGTTGAGAAATAAATCCGTTTGGAAACGTCATTTGCTCTAACGGTGAGAAAAGAAGTCAAAGGGAGTGTGTTAGCATTGATGTGGATATCGGAAGTGGACATCGTTATGGGGAGTTTCATTTTTCTATCGTATAGATTCATGGATAAAGCAAGAGAATATAGAGCTTATCAGCTTAATCATGGGGTCTGCTTAGATTGTTTTATACTTCATAGGCAATGTAATATGGCAATCGTGATGTGTATAGGTGATTTTAATAAAATATTGGTTATCAAAGGAGAAATAAGTAGGGTTGGCCATATATAGGACGGATATGGGTTGGGTCTCCCCGAACAATGCGAGGGCGAAATGCCACATGCATGACTTTTGAATGATTGATGCTTTGAAAGGCTTGGGTTATGAGTGGTCGAAATTCACCTTCAGTAATCAACAAGTTGGTCATGAATTAGTGCGAGAAAGGCTAGACCATGGTGTGGCCAACAAGGAATGGTTAACTCAATTGTTGAGGGTATACTACTCGTTAGGTGTTCATGACATTGCAATCAGCAATGGCGGTTTCAAGATTTTTTTCTAAGATGGTTAGTAATGGCAGAGTTAGAAATTTGTCATGAGCAAGGGAGACGATTTCGTACCGTACCGGCCGGTACGGCCGAAATATCTCGTTCCGGCGACTAAATCGGTACAGGTAACCCTCCCATTTCGTACCGGCTTTTATACCGGACTGTTTCGGATGATTTCGGCCATTCCGGGGCGTTTCGGTCATTCCGGCCGAAATATTGAATTCCGGCCGAAATCATTCAAGAACAGATATTACCTCTTTGAAACTAATGTTTGCTTGCAAAAACCCATAGATCCATGAGACTGAGACAACGATGAAGTTCCGGCGAAGCATACCTCTGCATCATGGCCTCGTTCTGTTGATTTGCATCTCTTGTACCAGACTTTTTTTTTTCTGTCTTCTCTTCTTCGCTCATGAACACCAGAGACCATTTGGCTTCTCAGTGCTCTTTTCTTTTTTGATAACCGGTCAGAAATAAAACAGGTGGGATGTGTGTATTCTTTTTGAAAGTAACGTGTGGTTCTAAGGATTTGGCTTTTCAAGGCAAGGTATTGAATTCTATTTGGAATTCACGTGATAGTTAGGTGGGATGTTTGACTTGTTTGAATTTTTTTTTTTTTTAATTTTTAGATTTTAATATAATGATTATATAATTTAAATTTATTGGTAGTGGATTGGGCCATTGTAGAAGGACAAAGATAATGATAAATTGGGCCTAAATATAGTTAAAAGACATGATTTAAATTCAGCAAATATATATATATATATATATATAGGATTTTATATGTATAGTGGTAAACCCGAAATGGTACGCCGGTATTGACTGGTATCCGAAATATATCGTACCACTTATCAAACCGGTACAACCTCCGGTACGGTATTAACTTCCTTGGTCATGAGGGGTAAGTAAAAACTAAAATGATAACTTTTTTTTTTCTGTATATAAAACTTCCATATTATATACAATAATATAAAATAGTATTCTAAATACAATTTATTGTATAATACAACTATATTGTACAATAGTCTAAAAAGGTTATTAATAATTTAAAGATTGGTAAGACAACAACTATCGAATGCATAATAAACATAATTAAATAATTAATCATACATTTTTGTCAAATTAATATATACTTATTATTTTTATATATAATATCAATTAAATAAAAATATATGATAAAGAAGAATAGTAACACACCTAGGAGTAGGACTAGGAGTAAATGTGAAACTAAGAAAAAAATAGTGACTAATATAAGCTTTTGCTTTTGAAGTGTATGGTTTTTTAATCATACACGTGGTCAATCTCTTAGAATTTTAGCAAGCACCTAAAAGACTTCTTGGACTTGGAAATCTATAAAGCATTTATCAAACTACTTGATCAAACAAAGAGAAAAACTAAGAAAACATAGAAGATAGAAAGAGATAAGGAAAATGAGGAAAGAATCACATATGTAGATAGAGATCCGTTGCTTGTAACAGTGGTGTAATTTTTTGCTTATGAAAAAGAAAAATGCAAGGAAAAATAGTTTCATTTCACTATCTAACAGCAAAGTATTTTTTTTTTTTTTTAACAAATGAGCAAAAATTTGAAACATTTATATATATATATATATATATAATTAAATATTGTAAGAGTAGTGCTACTAACACAATACTTTTACAAAAAATTTACAACAAAATCTAGTAGGCAATTTGTTAAAGATAAGTAAAAAAGTGATGTCAATTGTGGATCCAAATAAAGAAGCATTAAGATGATCATATTCAAATATATGTCAGTTGGGTTTAAATAAAATTTAGGGTCAAGGTGTTCAAATTTTTATTACAGGGTGTCAAAATTTTAAAAAAAAAATTATATATATATATATATATATATTTGACAGGACAGGGGGTTCATTTGAACCCCCTAGCCTGAACATAATGCCACCCCTGGCAATCAGCCAGTCATCGTAATTCCAACATGAATTGTGCTACTATCAAAATAGTTTCATAATAATTTTACGATTAAATCTTAGTGGCAAGTTATTGCTGCTTCTCATTTGAACCCACCGTTGGTATTACTTTTTTTACTTACCTATTGCCTATTCTTCCAACATTAGTCATCTGATTTAGGATGCTAGAGATGAGTCAAGGGTTTTTCCAAGTTGATTTGCAATTTGTTCCCAAAAATGTGCAAAACAGCTACGCATGCTGTAGCCATAGAAGCTTGAAATAGGTGTATAGTAGAAATTTCTCTATTGCCTTTATTCAAAAAAATAAAAATAAAAAGGTAGTCTACTAAATAAAAGCACACTCAAGATTATGACTATTTCGATTTGAATTGAATCTACACTTAAGGATTTAACTCGTTGATTGATAACAAGTTGCATGTCTACGACCAACAGGTTTTATATGAAAAAACACAGACCCTATTCATCTCTTTCGGCTTTACTGAATGGAGAAATAGGTTTAGCATTCTTTCGCATTGCCGGTGATTGGAGTCTTCTGATTTTGCCTAACCTGCATCACTTATTGGCATTTGGCAATCCTAATTTGTAGTCCGTTTACCACTCCAAGACACACATAGAAAGAAAGAAAGAAAGAAAGAAAATAGGATAAAATGCATATTTGATCTTTAACTTATTCGTTATATGTCAATTTAGTTCCTATATTTTTGATAATGTGTCAAAATAGTAACTGTTATTATGTGATGAATGAAAATTATTGATGTGATTAATGGCTCAAATAAAATATATTAAATTTAAGAGAAATCCTTTATTTAATGAGGACAAAGTGTAAAATCTTTTATTTACACCGTCCAATAAACAAATGTCACTGTCAGACTTTTTAAAATAGAGCATCAAAGACTATTACATCTGGTAACACCTGATTAAAGCCCAAAAATCCCATTCATCATCTCCCTCAGACCCATTCTCTGACCACAAAAACCATTAGCCATGGCTGAGCAACCCTTGCTCGCTGCTGCCGTCGCTCACCAGTGGTCACCATCATTATTGTCTTGTCCATACCGGTCTTGTCTCTCTCGCCTCTTCTCTGTTCCCACGGTCGCTAAAAATCTAATAACCCCACACCACAGCTGAATCAACAAGCAGCAGAGAAGATTGCAATTTCAAAAAAAAAATATATATATATATATATATATATATTTGTAATCTAAAGAATCAAAATATTGAAGAAAGATTGAAACTTTAGCCCAATTGAGTGAAATGAAAAAGAGGGCAAACCCTTACCCGATGTAGGTGTGGCCTTTGTGGCGTGGGCTGAGGGAGAGCAATAGATAGCAAGCGAAAAATCCTTTCCCTTCTTTACCTGTGTTTGCTACTCCGCCTTCTTCTTTGATTGGGGTTTCCGTGGTCTCCGATCGTCCCCTTCTTATCCTCATCTCTCTCTCTCTCTCTCTCTCTCTCTCTCAAAAAACGCTCACAGTGACAAAAAAGATGCACTGAAATTCGACCGTTAGATATATTTCTTTTTCTATTAATTAATACTGATAACTAGGCAAGTTTGAAATTGACGCCAAAAGACACTTTTTTGTTTTTTACAAAATGTTAAATTACAATTTAACCCATGTGGTTTGAACCATTATTACAAATCTGTCCAGAAATTTTTGATGTTACATTTATACCCCTAAAAGTTTAGAATAAAACAAAACCATTAAATTTCTGTTAAACTTAAACATAAGCATTATCTCTTACATGTGATATGTATACGACAAGGTTGTTGTTGTCGTCGTCAAAATGATTGTCATTTTCTACTCTTGTAGACTGGCAAAGGGAGGACTCTTCTTCCTTGCAATTTCTATGGAAAAATAAAAATTATATATTAATTGTTACATATTAGCCCTCATGAGAAAGTAGTCTGGCTTCGTTATTGCTTGTAGATAGGCATTACAATCAATGATTCAATGACTGTTGTCAATGTCCTAACTATGTGTCTCAACCGTTCAAGCATTCCATACTACAAGTTGTGCAACCTTTGAATCATTATTCACAACCCCCATGTCTAATCCTTATTGATCGGTAATGGGATTAGTTAGAAGGTTAATCTTCTATTAGAGCCAATGGCTATTTATTAGAGATTATTAGAAGATATGTTTGACCCCATGTAATTATATTTTTGAAAAAAAATTTATTAAGATAATTAAATTTGGAGTACATCATCTATCAAAACGAAAGCAAAATAAGAGATAAATCCTCTAACCAAATATCATTTATACAATAGGCTTAACATGAGCAACCACTTCAAAAACCAAGACTTCTTCAGTAGTACATGTTCTTTTAACAGGTAAGTTTAAGGAAAGAATGTTAGGCTGAGAATGATCAAATTGTGAGGTCCATATATGCTCGCCTTTTCTACCAACACGTCTTTCTTGAGCCAATAACAGAGAGATTAGACGCTTGTTGTTGCATTGGGCCTTTGACCTATAACAATAACTTATAATCAAATTTGAAATCAGCGTCCTAGACTTACTTTAAAATATATATATTTTTTAAAAAAAAAAAAAGAAGAAGAAGAAAAGAAAAAATTGACTTGAAAAAACGTAAAACCATTCTAGTCCATACAGTTTTGATGTTACATGTATACCCTATAAGTTTGGAATAAAATAAAACCACTAAAATTCTATTAAAAATAAGCGTTATCTCAATTATGTGATGAAATCTATATGATAGGGGTTGTCGTCGTCACCTAAACAATTGTCATTTTCCACTCTCATACAAGCATTACTCATGAACTTGTTCATTAATCATTAGAACATTATTTTTCTTGGGCTTGATTCATTCAATACTTGAGTCTAGATTTTAAATTCTAACTTGTTTGTTAAATAATTATTTAGTAAAGCCGAGTTTACAAATAGCTCGGTTTACTTACAATCCTAAACCAAACAATTTGCTAGTCTAGAGCCAAAAACCTTAATTTGTTGGCACTTCTTGATGTTTCTAACATTAGAGTTCATATCCCCACACTTAACTATTAAATTATCAAAAAATAAAAAATAAAAAATGGCGGTTTAGAAATAAATTAATTTTAATTTGAAGTTGCAAATAGGCAACAACTTAGTTTGCGCAAAGCTACTCTCCTTTGAGACATGAAGTCGTGAAACATCTGGAATTCGAAACTCCAAGCTTCTGCAAGTGCTTGATTTATAGATGAAGATAAACGTAATATATAATCCTTTCAAAACTCCAAGTTTGTGCAAGTGCTTGATTTATAAATGAACATAAACGTAAGATGCTCCAATTCCAGCAATAACATTCTTGTCCTCTAAACCATGAAGGCGTAAAAGAGTTTTATGTCCAAACTACAAATGTGTGCTAGATACTATTTAAGGATTAACATAAACATAATACACTCATTTTTAATCTTCTACAAACCCTATGAATTCAGAATATTCATATGCTTAGGTAAGGAGAAATTTTCTTTTTTTTTTTTTTTTTTTGGTAAAGAGGATAATGCATTAACAACTAAAAGACCTCTGAATCAGAGGCAACAAACCGATCATACATTGTTCCAGCAGAATCTAATCTAAGCAAAAATGCAACATCAAATGGGGGTTCCATAAAAATAGTAAAATCTTGATCCATAATAGCTCCCCTTCGCGCTAGTGCATCGGCACGCATATTTGCCTACCTATAGCAATGTTGGAGAAATTTTCACTTTTATAAGTTCTTTTCCATTGAGTTTTCATCTTTATACTTCCTAAATAAATTTGTAAGTTCCCTCCATTGGCTAAAGAGAAAAAGAATGCTTAAAATTTATTTCATCATCCTCCAACGAGTCAAGATCAACTCAACACATTTTGGAGTTTAAGGTAAGGTCCTTTTTTATAACTTTTTTTTTTTTTTTTTTTATAGTGAAAAAAAAAATCCAACAGTGCTCGTTGAACATTGCTTTACATAACCATCAATTTGATATTTGTGCGTTTTTAACAACTTTAGACTCAATCGAATTGGTTTCTTTGTACTAATACCATAATAATCATGCCAAAATCATGAAATACTAACCATGTTATCAGGGCCGGCCCTTTCACTAGGCCAATTAGGCCATTACCGAAGGCCCCCAAGTGGAAGGGAGCCCAAAATTCTTAAAATAAAATAAATAAATAAATAAAGGTTGTTAAAAAAAAATTAGTTTCAGTTAAAACTCCAAAAAATCTTATACATCATTGTGACCAAAGAACAAAAAACTTGGAACATGCTTGTAAACATTGATACCCCAAAAAATTCTTTGGTCTAAACAAAATCAATTATCCCAAAAAAAAAAAATCATTCGTAACCTCTAGACAAATCAAAAATCAACTAGACAAAATGTAAATCCGATCTAAAAAATTACCCACAAAAAAATCTCAAATAAAAACAAATCAAAAATCCCTAAAATTTACTCATAGGTTTTCTCTCTCTCGCTCTTGCTCTCTACCTCTCTCTCTCTCAGCTAGATGGTGATAGATTGTAAAAATACTATCTTAAACTTGAATCTTTTCTCAAACATGATGTTTATTATGATATTGATGATTTAGATTTATTTTAGAGTTAAAATTTTTATAAGAAATTTTACAAATAAAAGAATACACTCCAATTGACATACTAAATTATATAAAAATGTTAGATTCATTTCTAAATACATGCATTGCTTATAGAATTTTACTAATAATAATTGTTATAGTTGTTTCTGCAAAAAAAAGTTTTTCAAAATTAAAATTAATAAAATAATATCTAAGATCGATAATGTTTCAAGAAAGATTAAGTAAATTAGCTATATATCGATTGAAAATGAGATATTAGAAGAACTTGAATACAAAAATTTAATTAGTCAATTTGCATCTCAAAACGCAAGAAAAATAGTTTTAAATGAAATATATTATAATATAAAAATATTAAATAAATATTAATTTAATTAATATATAAATATAAAAAGACCCCATTTCAGTTTTTACCTAAGGCCCCAAAATGTCTAGAACTGGCCCTGCATGTTATTAGCATGTTCAATGTCTTTCTTGCAAAATATGGTCACATTACTTTGGAGGTTTTTCATATACACAAAGTATTTCAATTTGTAAATTCTAAATGGAGTTGTTTATGTCAAATACCTCAATTTAGTTTCATTCACAGTCTACAATAATAGGGTTTAGTCTAAGGCCGGCTCAACACATTCTAGGGCCTAAGGGGACAATTTATTGTGGGGACTTCTCTTATTTTTAAATATTAATTGAATATTTTTTTTTCATTTAAAATTTTATTTTACTTACTTAGATCCAAAATTATGTCTTTGTGTTCAAGTTCCACTAAGATTTCCTTTTCAATTGGTAATGTCATTAATCCACTTAATCTTTCTTGTGAATAGTTGATCTTAAATAGTATTTTATCAATTTTAATTTTGGAAAACTTCATTCTGGATATGCAAATGTAAAATGTATTGTTAGTTAATATTTATAAGCTACTACACGCATTAGAAAAAGAATCTAGCATTTTTATATAATTTAATACATTAGTTGGATTTTTTTTTTTTTTAATATAAGATAGAATTTCTACTCTAGCCTAATCTAAGTGTATATGAGTGTGAAAGCTTTTAATTTAAAAAAAAAAAAAATAAACAATAAGTATCATAATAAATATCATGTTTGAGATGGTCAAACTCTCTTGGCAATATTGGACTTCAGGTATTAAACAATAGATTTCAATAATGAATTTGTTTGGAAAACTATTAATTATAATTTCCATTTTGTATAGAGAGAAAGGAAGAGTAAAATTTTTGGGAGATTAAAAGTTATTACACTCTAAAACTATCACAATCATGGTAAAATGTATCAATAGAATGCACAATATTAAAAAAAAGTATAATATTTTTAAAATAATTTTTATTCAATAAATTTTTAGGTCTTAGTGTCTGTTTGGCATGATTAATTTTGTCAACTTATTTTACTATTCAACTTATTTTTTTCTACTATTTATGGACCCTATTGCACTTTTTGATACTATTCATGAGTCATAATGTACTATTTTAGCTAACTTTTACTTTTATCTACAGTACTTTCAGCAAAAAGTTTTCACTTTCAACAAAATAAGTGAATCTCTAACAGACCCGTAATTCAAATTTTTACATTATAAGACAGATAGACGATACATTATATAGGCCAATAGAAAAGTTTTTTTTTTTTTTTTTTACTAGGTGAGAGGCCTTACTTCTTCTTTATTATTAGGCAAAAACGCAATTTACACTTGTTAACTTTGCCCAAAAATCATTTTAGTTCATTAAATTTGAAATTGGTCATTTTACTCCCGCAACTTTACCCCAAAATCATTTTATTCCTATAAATTAGTTTTGAGTAATTTCTGGGCAAAGTTATCGAATCAAGTGAGTCCGTAAAGGACTAAAATGACTTTTGGGTAAAGTCATTAAACTAAAATGACCACCTCCAAACTTAAGGATGAAAATGATTTTTGGGCAAAATTATTGGTTTAAAATGACAAATTTCAAACTTAAAAGACCAAGAAAATTTTAGCCAAAGTTAGCAAATATAAATTGTATTTCTGCATTATTATTTATTATTATATTTTCTTATTCTTTACAATATCATAAGACAAATAGATATTATAATATATTCTATTTTAGGGTGTATTGTTCCATTTGGGCTTCTTATTAGGTAATTCAATGGCCTATTGGTTGAGCCAATACTACCAAGCACTCAACTTTAGTCCACAAGGCTCATATGGCTTCCAAGTGGGATTTATGAACATTAAAGATCACGAGTGACTAGTAACTACAGTGAAAGAGCATATTAGATACAATATTTTTTTAAAAGTTTGGAAAGAACCCAACGGTATGATGAAGATAAAAGTGTAACATAAAGAATATTGTCCATTTTAAAAGATACTGCAATAGGAAAATTGGGTACTGCCGACAATATCATTATTCATTCTCAATCTCAATGGGATGAATATTATGCTAGGTTCATTTCAAGTAAACATGGCAAAATAGGTCAGAATTTGCTGCCCCGACCCGACCCGACCTAACCCAAAAATACTTGATTCGAACTTGAAATTTTTTGACCCGAAGCAAAAACGGGTTGACCTGTGACCTGACCCGATTTTTTGTGGGTCAACCCGACCCAACCCGAATAACCCGTGACTTGACCCTTTAAAAAAAAAATTCGTTAAAAATATATTTAGATTCTGTCCTAATACTAGGTGCATAAAGCACAAAGTACCGGAACCAATAGTCAATAGATTATAAATGTTCACACTTCACATGAGACAATAGACAAGAAAAGACAATCACTAAGAGTTTCACATTCAATTTGAGCTTCACAACCACTAAGAACTTCACAAACATGAGACAAGACAAGACAACCATTTAAAATATATATATATATATATATATATCATTCAATTTGATACGATCACACTTCACAGCTTGCACACTAGACTCACTAGTAGTCTAGTACTCACTATTTACTAACACACTAAATGGCTAGACTTAGCTTGTAGCACTAGTTGTAGTCCAAAGGCACAAACGTGACAAACCACAAAGCTTCCTCTACTCTTACGCCTCTACCCTTCTTTTCACACTTTCACACAAAACTTGAAGTATTTCAATAATCAGTTTCACACTTTACTAACTTTTGCATCATTAGTAAAGCTGATTAAGATGGTTTGCTGGCTTACTTGATTTGTTTGTTTTAAGATCTATCTCTTTTTAAAGTTGTTAATTTGTAATTATATGCATTTTGACAGTGAACTATTAATATTGAAGACTTTTTCTATTATGAATTTATGACTATAAATAATTTTTGTCATGTTTAAAACTGTCAGAATTTGAAGGATATTAACAAGTGACATTAAGTGCAATTCATTTCCTTAATTGATTTTATTCTTCTCTCTAAACATGTTGTCATTGATTTGTTTTTATAATTTAAAAAAAAAAAAAAAAAAAAAAAAAAAAAAAAAGAAGCTTGTTTGAAAAATATGGGTCAACCTGATTGACCCGACCCGACCCGACCCGACCCACCTATTTTGCCACGTCTAATTTCAAGTTCAACAACTCCACTGCCCATACTTTTATTTTGTCCATCTTCTTCTTGATGACCAAATGAAACATTGGATGATTTATACAATCATGAATCCCGATACCCCAAACAGATTTTGCCACGCTATAATTAGATGTAAAAGGTAAGGTTCTGTGAAGATGAGTTGCACAAGAATCTTGCCTTCACACTACCCATTTAAACAAAGTATCATTTAAGGCATCAATAATCATAAAATCGAATCTGACAATCTACCATGAAAGCTTCTTCTGAGTTTCTCATCAAAAAAGCTTATAAGAATAAACGTCTCCTCATTACTTTTCTTGAACTTTATCTTGGAAACTCCATTGAGCCTTCTAAATGTACTCCCATTATTCAACCGTTTAAGTGAAAAATAAAGGTGCTTTAAAGGCAACCCATTTCTATGCATTGTAGGCCCCCATCACAAACATGACGTCAAGAACCTTAGGTTCTGCTAAGCTACAGTGTGGATATGCAGAAAGATGCACCATTAAAGCCGTCCAGGGCATACAAACCCTTCTCTATTTTGTGACTATGGAAAATAAATGTTTACCCAAAAAAAAAAAAAAAGACTACGGAAAATAAATGTGAAATTCAGAAGTGGGAAAACACACATCTAAATTAGCTAAGTGCCACAATCTTATTACAAATTAGCATTAAAGTTGTAACAACTGATGAAATCAGAAATTCAGACTATCAAATGCACTAAATTGAAGATAGTTATAGAAGATTTTATAATTGAGGGTTCAAACATATTCAACCAGATAGTAGATTTTGAGTTTTTCCTATTAGAAGAAATACATGCGCACACGTCTGCACACTGCAGGAGAGAGTGGTTACTAGGGCACAAAAGCCAGTACAAGGCTTAGAAGTTACACAACCAATCTAGTAGAACAGACATCAGAATAAAGTACCAACATATACTCTCAATCTTCAAAATATCAATTTTAAGCCATGATCATAAAATGACAGATATAGAGGCTACCAAAAACAATGTTAGACCTTTACAATAGGAGCTGATTCTATATTTACCAAACAAAATCAATGTCTCCATACAAATAAGCTACACATATCAAATAGCCTTAGTGTAAACGCGTTTGACACAATGCCAGCAACCAAAATGAAACTTTACACACAAGAACCACTAAGCTACAAATCTAATTTGGCATATTAGACACAACTTCAATATAACAACATGAATTACAAAAAATATATGTAAATCAAGAAGCACTCACAAGTTATAACTATTATATATACCTCCTACTAGATAAACCATCAAAGTAAACCATTCCTCACTTTTCCTCTTCTAACAGACACAAGATATACATTTGCACCACTTTCACATAATAACCAAGTACATAGGTTTCAATATGAAATCTAAATTCGACCCATTAAACTTTCTACTCCTACCTAATGCACTAAGAAGGTCAAAGATAATTAGAAAATGCGATGACAAAACTGCAGGAAGCTGAAAAAACTTCGGTTTTCTACTTTACTTAAATTACCCAATGCACAAAGCTCTCACTTTTACAAGGTCTAGGACAAGATGAACTTAAGCCAAGGCCTGACCTCTTAACTCCAATAAGAAGTAAAAAAAAAAAAACCATAAATGTAAGCTTTTACCAGCACCACATAAGCCATGAATGAAATTTAGGCTCCAAATCAGAGGATATTAAAAGCAACATAGGGATAATAATATTGAGAAAAACTGTAAAGAGAAGCACAAATCTATACAAGGGCATAGGTAAATTGAAATTACAATTGCAACAACAACAACAACAACAACAACAACATCACGGGATTGTTTATCAAGTAATTCTAAGATTACACATTTATGAACGAGGCATATACCAAGAAACAATACACAGTAGAAACAATACAGAGATCAATCGGAGGAGGAGGAGCGCTTAGAGACCAAATGCCTCCAGAGGTAGCGACCACTGGCCATGTCCACACAGGTCCAAAACCCTGACTCTATAGCCGAACGCACCTGCACAAACAAACCCACCAAATTTCAATTTCAATTACTCAAAGAGGAAAATTGAAAAGAGTTATATTTAATTTATAAAAGAGACCTTGGTGGATTGAGAGTCAGTTGAGTTGGGATCCTTAACGACGTCGTGGTCGAAGTCGAGGTCGGAGTTGGGTTGAGGTTGGGACTTGAGGTTTCTGAGGACGAAGAAGCCGGCCAGAGTGGCGGAGAGGAATACCAGAATCAGCCTCAGCGGACACATTTCGAGACAAAGAAAATGTCAACAAATTGAAAATGCGTGTGTGTGTGTGTGTTACAGAATTGTGCTCAGAGGTCTTTCTTTTGGATTTTTTTGAAATGAAAGAAATGGGGAAAGGGGAAAAGTGAGGAGGGACGGTGGGTGCTGCGGAAGCTTAGTCAAAATTCGGTTGCTCACCATTTCATTTTGTCTAGTGCCACACACACGACTTCTCTCTACTTCTATGTCTGCGTTTTACTCTTTTTCTTTTGTCCTTTTTTTTCTTGTATTTAATAAGAGTGATTCTTAAATATTTTCCGAATACAGAATCTTGTTTTTCCCTTTCATATTTATGGTTAGATTTATTTATTAAATTTATAGTAAAATTCACTATAAATTTGAGAAGGGAGAATATAATTTTTCTGTGCTCAAAATACTAGAGAATTTTCCATTTGATGAATGCATGTATTCATTAAATTGGGAAGAAAACTACTTATTATTTGCCTTTTAAGTGATTTGTATTATTCTTTTTATAAATAAGTATTTACTCAAAAAATTTATCAACTAAATTTTTAATAAGGATTACCGTTATTTTATATATATATATATATATATAGATTCAATAGAATTTAGATCTATAACATTTGCTTAATGATGTATACCTTTTAGACTAAAATATCATTTTGATTTTTACATTTTAAAGTTACTATCAATTTAGTTTATGTTATTTTTAACTTGTAGCCAATTTTCAATAGCAAATTGACACTAGAAACTAAATTAATTGCAAATTTAAAGACTCTACTAAATTGAAGGGATCAAATTGATAATGACATCAAAATCTATAAGCTAAAATGATATTTTCATCTACTTTTTACTATATAAATGAGTTAATAAATTTTTTGTGGAGGTAGGGTTCGAATATAAATTTTTTGTTTGTTAGTAAAAAGCTTTGCCAAATTCAACGGATTCAAAACCGCCCCATTTGTCATATTGATATCAAAGCAGGCGAAAGTATTTAAGAATATATAATACGAATTGTATGGAGAAAAAATTATTTATTTACTTTGATGAAGATGGAGTAGAATGATAATTCCACCACAGCTTTGCAAATGCAAAAGTCCACCTTGACGATGAGTTGGATCCCATTCCTAACGCACTTCATATTTTTCAGCTGTATTTATTATTTTTGGACGAGTTGCATTTCAACGATATGCTGCCACTTCTGTGTTACAGGGACTGGACATCTATCCATTTGACTTTGAGGCTATTAAAAAAAATCTCAAAACCTAATCCTATCAACCATATATTTAATAATCAAACACATTACCAAATACAAGCAATATTATCTGGACCTTCAATTTTGTAATCCTCCATTATTCGTTTTCAATACTGTTCACACTAGAGTCTCTTCCCAAAAAAAAAAAAACTGTTCACACTAGAGAAAGTTCACAAAAAAATTTACAATGGTTAATGTGGCAAATTGTTTCTGGTAGATAAAATAAATAAATAAATAAATAAAAATTATGTTAGTGATTGATTTACATGAGAACTAGTAAAAACTTGCCAAATTAACTTATTTTTAAAAAATTGTGAAATTTTGTGTCTATAGCATTATCCTCCACGATATCATTAGCACACCAGCTTGATCCATTCTACCATTAGCCATTCTAAAATCCTTTATAATGGAGGTAATATTTTATGTAATTGTTGTATACAATATATCTCTTAAAAGGGAGATAGATCACACAGATGTGAAATCCACATGGGATTTTGCATGTTACTATTACAAAAAATGATAAATCCTTGCAATGCATTCCCCAAATCAAAGTAAATAAAATAAAACAAAATAATAAAAAAAAGCCTATATGCTACTTATCAGTTATCACCTAGTCCTTTTCATTGCATCATATTGTCTTAATCATAATACACAAACATTCCGGCCTAGTTAATGCGTTCAGTTTAATCCACCAATTCATTTCTAAGCTCAATTTCCAATAAGAACGTAGTCTCAATTTTCAGCAAAAAAAGAAAAAGAAAAAAGAACGTAGTCTCAATTGGAATTACTCCAATTAAATTGGCTTAAAGTAGCCCCATCTGCAAGGAAGATGACACCTACACCTACGAAAAATTATTAGATACTCCCGGAGTATCATAAATGTGTACTTCTTCCTTTCACATAAATAGTGGGTCCCACAATGAATTTAATTAGTGGGATCTACCATTCATGTGAGAGGAGGGAGAATACATTTATAGTACTCCGGGAGTATATAATAATTTCCCTACACCTACACCTCTTGCCATTAGTTGTGTTTCTTTAAAAACTAACAAAAGTTCCTGACAAACCATGAAAATTGGACAAAGTTTCTCTTCAAACTAGTTTGGAGAGAAACTTTTCATATATCTTTTTTTTTTTTTTTTTAATTTTGAATTTTGAAAATCTAATCGTTGAATTTTATGTTCTTTATGCTTTTAACATGCATATCAAATTTCTTCTAAATTGGATATTATTTACTATTCGATTAATAAACTTATTTTGTATACACAATTTTAGATCATAAAAATTTGAAATTTTAACATTTGTTTGATGAGATAGCAATTAATCTTTGAATTTTTTTTGAAATTTTACATGTATAAAGAATATAATAAGAACATGCAATCTAATGGTTAGATTTTCAAAATTCACACTCAATATATAAATATATAAGGAGTTCGTAGAGTTTCTCTCCAAACTAGTTTGGAGAGAAACTTTGTTTATGAAAATTATTGCCCTTATAGTTAAAGGTCTTGATTCATAGATCACAAAGATTTCTTCTGAAATAAACATGGCAAAACACCTTCAAGATCATGATATATTTCACCAGTACTACAATCTAAAAAAACAGTTTGGTTTTAACACCTCCAACTCCACCAGTGGCAACGCCAAGTTAAGCTTAGGGTGTTCCCAAGATCACCCTGAACTGAAAAAAAAAAATATTATATATAATAATTAAAAAAAATTTATTTGTTTATCCTTTAAAAAAAAATTAGGAATACCCTCAAGCAAAAATTAGGAACACCCTCCAATGAAAAAAAAAAAATTATTTGTTCTACTTTCAAGCAAAAAAAAAAAAGTTGTAATAGAGCAAGCTCACAAAATAGCCCAACAATATTACTGGCACTTTAAAAGGCCATAAAAAGAATTTATGGATCTAATCTATAAAAGAAAATTTAGCACAACAACATAAATCACAAAATAGTAAAGCTAAAGAAAATTTAACCCAATCAACCAAATTTTATCAAAAACAAATTGCCCGGCCTTTCAAAAATTTAAAACAAAACTAATCTCTCATTCCATCAAAGATTTTAAAAAAAAAAAAAAAAAAACACAAACAAACGGACGAAATGGCTAAATAGCCATAAAACCCCAACTATATAGTTAATTGTTAACAGTTTCAAACTATATTTTTTTATAGCATCTCGAGTCTAATAGACTCGATTTAGGGGTTATAAATCGACTCTTTAAGGGTCAATTTTGATGTTTTAAACGCGTCTCAGCTAGCACTTTTCCACGTGGCGTCCACGTAGAAATCGAGTATCTGACACTCGATTTCTAAGCCCATATATAATCCACAGCCACAAGAACCAGAGCCAGAAGAAAAAAAAAAAAAAAAAAAAAAAAAAAAAAAAAAAAAAAAAAAAAAAAAAAAAAGGAGAAAAGAATCGAAGAAGAAGGAAAGAAGCTGAAAGAAGAAGGAGAAAATACCAAGGCGACAACGAGCTCCAGCTCTAGCACGTCAACGTCTACTACAACGAAGCGAGCTGCAGCCGCTTCGTACCCCGTGCGGTCCTCATGGATCTCGAGCCCGGAACCATGGACAGCGTCAGATCCGGCCCGTACGGCCAGATCTTCCGACCCGACAACTTCATGTTCGGCCAGTCCGGCGCCGGGAACAACTGGGCCAAGGGCCACTACACCGAGGGCGCCGAGCTCATCGACTCGGTGCTCGACGTGGTCCGGAAGGAGGCGGAGAACTGCGACCTGGGTTTCTGGGTTTTTTTTTTTTTTTTTTTTTTTTTTTTTTTTTTCTCTCTGATGAACACATATGTGTATTTGAGCTTGATCTTTTTCTGGGTTTTTTTTTTTATTTGAGCTTGATCTTTTTCTCTGATGAACACATTTGGGTATTTGATCTTTTTTTTTTTTTTTTCCTCTGATGTACACATGCTTGATCTTTTTCTGGGTTTTTTTTTTATTTATTTGAGCTTGATCTTTTTCTCTGATGAACACATATGGGTATTTGATCTTATTCTGGATTCTTTTTCTGGTAAATGAGAGACTTGAAGACTTCAAAATTTTTTAAATTTGTCTGGTTTGTAAATCGAGTCTCTAAGACTCGATTTTCAGGCTCCACGTGGCTAAACACGCCACATCAGGCCATGGAAATAGAGTCTTTGAGACTCGATTTTCAGGCAGATGCTATAAAATTATATAGTTTGAAATCCGAAACTACTAACTAGATAGTTAGAAAAAAAAAATTTATTTTACTATTTTCCCCCAAACAAACAAATAAAACCCTAACTCTAAGCCTAACCAAGAGACTCAGCGGCTGATGATTGAAGTAAAGCAGTGAAGGGAGAGGCAGCAGCAACAGCATGGTAGCAGCCGAGTCGCCAGCCCCGCCCCTAGCCCAAACGCACCAGATCTGGTATCTATCTCTCTCTCTCTCTCTCTCATGAGCAAGTGAGCAACGAGCACAAAAAATATATATATCTTAAACTGTCCGATACAAAGAGAGAGAGAGAGAGAGAGAGTTCTTTCTCTTTTTAAGAGACTTACACAATGACTTAAAGAAAATAGTAGAAGTGTCTAGTGATGGATGGATATCCTCCCACATGTATGAGTTGATTTTTGTCTTCTTCTTTTTTGTCTTTTTGTGCTTATATGAATAGCAGTTTTTTTAATGGTAAATAGTTATGTTTGTCTGTTAGTGTCTTTTCTTTAAAGTATAAATTGAGTTTATTTGAAACTTTGAAATTAACTGGGAGTTGAGATATAATAAAGTTAGTGAATTGTAGTGTTGTGTACATAATGCAACAATGAATTTTTTTTCTTTTTTCTTTTGTATGTGCATTAATTTCTTGTTCAATCCTTGTTGATGGTTTATTAAGAATTTATTTGAAAATAGCTTATTTAGTTGAAATTAAAAACTTTTTATTGGGGGCATGAGGCTTGACTGTTGAGTGGAGTGAGGGGTGGATGGGCACATAGGACTGGGTGAGATATTTGAATTTGGGAAAATAAATGCACATGGAATGTGTGCTAATGTAACAAATAAACAATAATTTAATTAACCAATAATTAATTAAATGAAGCAACTAATAAACAATAATTAATAATTTAATTAACCAATATATTATAAAAGACAAACAAATTAAATTATATTAGGCTAAATAACAATTAATAATTTTATAATTAATGAAACAATAATATACCAAATTATTAGATTATTTAATTTATGCTTCTTAAGGAACATTCTGAAAAAAATTCCTGAAATCACCACTGAACTCCACCATTATCATCCTGCGAAGGTGGAATGGGCAGGCTACTCCACACAAATGAAGTTAAGACATCCATCCATCTTGTCAGCAAGCCGCACGCGAACAGCCAAACCCGCCCCGTAATTGTTTTAGTGAATTAGAGGCGTTCAACTTCACAAGGAAATATTTGGATGCCTGCAAAGTTTACATCGGCAGTAGGGCACAGCCTGCAGATAAGGAATATTCATCACTTATAAATTTAAATACAAACAATAAATAATAACCATGCATTTGCTCTGAGTCATGCCTAGCACATTGAGATTAATTTGTGTGAAGGTTTGGGGCTGTGAAATTGGACTGCCAGTTGATTTCATGAGACTCAAATTTCCAATTTCATAAGATGACTACAAATATGTGAATTGTGAAAACGTTAAAAGGGGCACTGTACTACTATATTCAACATATAATTTGGTTTCAAAACACGATTTGAGAAGGAAAATGCTACCTGATGAAACATTAGAGCTTGGCAAACCGCGCAATTTTAGAAAGCACTGTTCTTAAACATCCAATTCCTGCTCCAGATTTTGAGCTTACCATCATCTGAAATTAAAACCAAATTTAAAGTACTTAAGGTGCTTCAATCAACGTTAATACATACATACATGTAATGTGCGTGTACGTGTGCGTGTGTGTGTGTGGTTTGTGTGTATATATATAATTGAAACAATCAATCAATCAAATGAATTTGTTCCTTCATACCAAAGGTTGAACTACAGACTTATTCGCCTTGAGACTCTGCAAGAAGCAAATAGTATTCAGAAAGCTGTTAGTCAGACAGGAGACAAAGGTAAATTGTAATAAAAATTTCACCATATTTATGTGATGTTCACCTCTTCAATTTGCATTGCACGACGTGCCACATCAATTGGGAAAACTACATCTGTCTTGGTTAATACAATCTGGTATTTAGTTTGGGATCTGTGAAGGAAAATAATTAAGACCTTAAAACTAAAGTACATACCACTTCTACCAGGCCAGTACATACATATGCAAGAATGAAGATGCAAAAGAGCAATATGGTAAATACCATACCACCTCAAGTGGCTTTAGGCCAGATCATTGCATTAGTCACCAATCCATAACATCAACTTGAGGTGATAGGCTAGAAATGTCGTTCCAAAATGTCTGTCAAACTCCCTAAGAATGTAACCTTTAATAACCTTTGTTGTAATCCACTTCTTTGTCAATTTCAAGATGGCTGGCCCCTAGTAAGTTGATAGCGCAGATATAACAAATGATATGCACCACAGGTACCAAAAATGGTGTCCAATGCATATATGAGAAGGAAACTTAGAATAAAAGGAAAAAAAATTCAGGTGCTATCTATGAATGTGCCTTCAAATGTCATGTTAACAGATGGGAATGGTTTTATTGCAATACAGGTCACCATTGTTTATGCAACAACTACTGCATAGAACTATACATCCACTTATCTACAACATAAAAAGCATAGAACTATACATCCCAGAAAATAAATATATACAATTTTTAAAAAAATCAAAATACCAATGTTAAAAGGAAATGGACGTACCTTTCCATTAAATTGATAAGTTCATGATCCCTTGGCTTCAAACCCCATTTTGTATCAACAAGTAGGCATACCCGTTTGAGACCAACTCTTGTGGAAACATATTCCTTCACCTACAGATTGAAATCAACTCAATTCTACGCATGAAAAAGGCAAAAGTAATATTTAAGTAAACTTACTTTTTCTTTTAATAAATAATATTTAAGTAAACTTACTTATACACCCATTATTGCCCAGGTACCATTTATTTTTCTTTATTTTTTTAAAGACTTTTCTACGCACTTGAATGCATACTAACAACAGTTTAGAGGCAAGAACAATGATATACTTCATCAGCCATCCAGACTACCAACTTAATTTTCTACTTCCCACGCTAACATCTACCTTAATTTCAGATTTTGAAGGCCCAAAAAGGTTATCCTATTATCAGTAGCCTGCATTGTTAGCAACTACTGCATCGATGAATGGAACTCTGACCCTATAAGCTTCCCAAAATTGCTTCAAAATAGCAATTTAATTCTTTAATAGCTGGCCCAAAAATTGACCAAAATAATCTTTGTGCAGATCTTACCCACCAAAACAATGGATCAGCAGCGAGCAATAGGTGATGTTTTTGAGTGTCAGCTACACATAATTCTTAATGAGAAACCAAACTGATTATAGGCAAATCATGCAAATAGAATATGGTATCATGTAGCACCAAAGTCTTGAGGTATACCAACCAATGTCTTGGTCCTAGCTGTATTAAGTCCTGTCTAGACTAGAAAGCAGCTATATAAGAGAATGTGAGTTTCTGTTTGCATACTTACAAGCTCCTCCCAAGCATCCTTGACTTCTTCTTTTGCATAAGCAAAGCCATATCCAGGCAAATCAACCAAGCAGAGTTTTGATCCCAGGTTGAAGAAATTAATAGTCTGCAGAAGAACCATTGACAAAATCAAACAAAGTCCTATAGATATTAAAATCACAAGATCTAGGAAAATGACAACACCTGAGTAAGGCCGGGCTTGTCAGATGTTCGAACTACACCCCATTGTCTGGTAAGTGAATTAAGTAGTGATGACTTCCCAACATTTGACCTTCCTAGTCAGAGCAATAAAATATAATTAATGTCTCATTGCCTCATTCCCAAGTCAGGGCGATAAACATTTTTTTTTTTCACTTATCAAAAAAAGGAAAAAGAAAAAAAATATTATATATATATATACACACACGAGTAAACATTCTTAAGCGTACAAATTTATCAAAAAAGCAACCAAAGGAAAAAATATCAGACAATCAATTCAGAAAGTACATGATAAACAATTCACACTCTCAGGAGTTTGGGACCTGTGTACTACAAGCCAAATGGAAGATATCTTCCAAAAAAAAGGAAAAACGCTAATCCTTTAGACTAACTAGTAAGTAGACAAAATAAATCCTTCCTTTTGTCCAAAAGGATGAAGTTTGTCTTCCTATATACTATTAACATCATCATTCCAAAACTTTTGACTTCAGTTGCTGAGGGCATAATGTGCCATAACAATTTCAAGAAATCCTAGCCAATCTATGACTTAAATTGAAATAATTGAATACTACTCTACCGGTGAAATTCTTACATGCATTCACCTTGGAATAATGTAAAACTGAAAATATAACAGACTATGAAATCATTCACCAACTGAAAGTAGAATAACTATTCAGTGCATAGAAATAAGGGAAACACAAGGTCTTAATTGAAATAAAATAAGCGTAGAAGAAAGGTAACAACATGGAACTTACCTGCAAATGCAATCTCTGGAAGCTCAGAAGGAGGAAATGATGATGAAACCTTTGCAGCGGCAAAAAATGTCAACTTATTCCTAAACATCTGAGCAAAATAGTTAGAAGTAAAGTTGATTATAGATCAGTAGATGAAAGAGCACTCGCAGTAAACAGATTCTACGCCATTACTGCACTGATTACTAGATTAATATGGATTGAAGCATATATCATTATGTGAATATTTAACACACTATCTCAACAAGCAATAGATAAACATACATTTTCTTCAATTCGCTCTCTTTCTGAGCTGGTAGAAAAGGGAATATTATCTAATGGGGCAGAAAGCTCAGTGTTATAGCCTGCCCTCCGCAGTTCAATCAAGCGTCTTCGGCCCAACAACTGTGAATAAAATTATGAATAATCAAATTGCTAGAAATTCAAATTTAAGAAAATGGCTCAAACATCACAAGGCCTCACTCATACAAATTACATTTTCTTCCACAAAGGAAAGGATTGAGGGACTGGGTTGTATTGTTCGGAATTGCGCATTCTTCGATATTTTAGTATTCTCCTCCAAATCTTTTTTCTTCTCTTTGGCACTTTCTGCCAAGAAATTACCCAAGAGTTGTAAGAAAAATATTAACTATCCACTTCATTTAAAAATAAAACGAGGAAAGAAAAAGAAGAGACCAATTGCAAATTGAATGACTAAAAGTTGGTAAGTCCCAGGACTACTAAGACAACTGTAAACAAAATAATTATGAAGATACAAGCAGCATTTACATTACCGACAGAATAAGATGATAAATACTGACCATAAATAACAAGGCCATCATCTAGCCGCTTATTTGAGATATCATGTGGATCTATCCGAATTACCCGCTTCTTCTTCTTTGGCATATCACCTATTACCTCTGTACCCTCATCTAACCTTCTCTTTTCCTGAACATTTTTCTTAGCAGATTCTGAAGGAGATACATCTGGGAATTTTTCCTTACTAATATCCACACGCTTACTTGAGTCATATTTACTTTTGGTAGGTTTCTTCAATGAATCAGCCCTGCCAACATTCATGTTATCAACATCCTTTGTCTTGGTTCTATTTGATGTCTGTGCACTGTTCACTGTGTCCTTAACTTTACAAGAAGAATGTTTGGTTTCAGAAGTAGCATCCTCCAATCTTTTAGAAACCCATATCGAGCGTGAAGATTTATTGTCACCTTTCACCTGTTTCTGCTCTTTCTTAGACGAAGCCTTTCTACTGGGTGCCCTTTCATTGTCAGAATAATCTACCTCCCCAAATATATCTTGCTCAGCATAAATTCTCTTCTTTTTCCTATCAGAATTCATACGTTTAAAGTTCCCATTCCTATCATTATTTAGTGTCCTTTCAAACTTTTTACTGTGTGCCCTTTCACTGTCAGAATAATCTACCTCCCCAACCATATCTTGCTCAGCATAAATTCTCTTCTTTTTCCTATCGGAATTCATACGTTTAAAGTTTCCATTCCTATCATTATTTAGTGTCCTTTCAAACTTTCTACTTCCATCCTTGGAATTCCTAGATCTTCCAATTGCAATTTTGAGCTTCTTATTGAGCTTAAGCCTTAAGCCTGCCTCCCCAGACATTATATTGTCTCAATATCCCAATTCAACAAATATAACACCCACGGAACCCGGCAACAAGGAAGATACCTCCTCGCGTAAACTTTAGACTCTATACCTGAAATTGGAAACTAAAATGATTGACTGAATCCCATTTAGACATTAATTTAATGGACAACAAGAAACCCATTTGCACTTAAATTCAAACAAGGTTATTAAAACACCATTTGGTTGCTACCAAAAAAAAAACAAAGAATGAAACTGAAAGTATGAACCTTACACACTTCACCCAGGGCCGGCCCTTCCCTTAGGGGAGTTAGGCAATTGCCTAAGGCCCCCAAGTGGAAGGGGGCCCCAAAATTTTAGAAAAGAACCGGGTAGTTTAGTTTCAAATGAATTACAAAAATAATCTGGCACATCTTTTAACCAAAAAAACAAAAATTTTGGTAAATCCTATTAAACATTGGTTCTAAACAAAATCATTGACCAAAAATCAACCAGATAAACTACAAGTCCGGTCTAAGAGATTAACCACAAAACAATCACAAACTCAAAACAAATAAATCCACTCAAAACCCTGAAAATTTTACCTTTCTCTCTAGTCTCCAGTCTCCACTGTTCAGTCTGTTCTCATCTGCTCAACAGACAATGTACAGCGCAAGACTCAACCAAGGCAGCAAGCTTGAAGCTCCTCCGCCTCAGCCTCTCTCTGATTCTCTGCTCTCCGCCTCTCTCAAGTCTCAACTGCTCACCTCACCGTATCAGGTTCTAAGGTTCAGGAATCAGATATACAGGGCACTCCATTTTATTTGTTAAGAACTTAAGATAACTTTGTTTATTTGGGCCCTCCCTGGCTGGTTTTGTAACTTTGTTTATCACTTACCAGTTTATCATTATGGCTGCCTGGACCCTCCCTGGACTGGGCGTTAAGATTGGGCCTTCAAGTTTTTTTTTTTTTTTTTTTTTTTTTTTGTGGGTGGGTCTTATTAATAAGGCTTGCGTCAGTGTTATGGCTGTGCTTAAATTTTTTTTATGCTTATACTTAAATTTTTTTTTTTAATTTATGCGGGTTGAGATTGCTAAAAATTTGTTATTATTCAGTGAAACTACAACAATACTTTTTATATAAATCAGGTTCTATTTCTCATTTGCTCTACACTTGAAAGTTATTTTTTATTTTAGTCTTTATAAATATATTGTTTAATTAGAAATATCTACTAGAAAATATGCATTTGGATATGAAAAACTAAAAAAAAAAAAAAATTAATTGAGTCTCAAAAAGGATCAATGGATAAATTTTTTATTAATAATAAACAAAATATAACACAAAATTTAGATGAAAATATCACAAATGAGCAAGAAATTCACCAAAATAATTTAGAAGAAAATGATATTCAATTTTGCAATACAACAAATCTTGATAATGAACTTCAAAATAATTTAGAAGAAAATGAAAATAATGATGAAAAAAATAATATAAAAATATTAAATAAACATTAATTTAATTAATATATAAGTATAAAAAATGCCCCATTTTTAGTTCTCACCTTAGGGCCCAAAATGTCTAGGGCCGCCTCTGTTTCCCTCTCATCCTCTCTCAGCCTCAACCCACGTCATACTGTGCTCCATGGCTGACCACCAAGCTCTCCTTCTAAACTTCCATGGCCAAAGCTTTTCAAGCTCATCACCTCCAACCACACACCACTGCTAAAACCCAGCCAAAATCAAATTACGACCACCACTATGGCCAAAACCCAGCCAAAATCAAATCGCAATAAAAACCCAAAAGCCCACCAAATCACAAATCAAATCACACCCACCAAAATCAAAGCACAAAACCCACAAAATAACCAAAATCACAAAATGAAAACACTGAAAGTGAACCCACCATTAAAAAAACATATATTGGTTTTGTTATTATATTTTAGAAGAATAATCATCTTGTTGAACTAATTTTAAATCCAAATTAATCAAACACATACCACAAGCAAGAATGATAAACTGAAAGCAAAACAAAAAAAAATGGTATTTCCTATAAAAGTGTTTTCAGAAAATAGAAAGGGTAAGCAAAATATAAAAACTATTTACTTCATAATCTCAAATAAATAAATAAATAACCAAAAATCACACACCATAATCCGGTGAAGCCTCATGAGCCACAATTTCACCTAAGAGGATTGTCTGAGTTGAGAGGAAGAGATTTTCATAGTTTTTGGTTCGATAGCACAATCTTTGATTTCCTTTTTTGACGTGGCTTTCGCTCGCTCCTCTCTTGTCAGCCTAAGTGACGTATAAAGAGAAATAAAAGGAAGAAGAACAAAGCATCGCGTAAAAAAGAAGAAAAGAAAAATTGCGAGAGAAGAAAGATGGACTGAGATCAGGTGCACTGTCGTAGGTATTTTTTTACATTTTTTATTCTTTTTTTTTTATTTTTTAACTCTCCTTTAATATATTTTATTTAATGGTTGAGATTGAAAGTTGTTTTTTCAACTTTTAATTTCAGCCATTAATTATAATTGCATCAAGGTATTACACCTAAATCTAAAAATGACAAAGAGACCTACACATACACATACACATACACATACACATACACATACACATACATAAGCATGCATAAATACATACATATACACATAAACATACATAATATAAGCACGCATAAACACATACATATACATATACATAACCACACATACACAGACACATACACATACACATACAAATACACATAAACACACACACATACACATAAACATACATATACATAAATATAAACACACATACACATAAACTCACATAAACGTAAACATACACACACATAAACTTAAATATAAACATAAACACACATAAAAGCTCGATTTAGCACACCAAAGTAACTAACGAAATTGTTTGAGGATTAGTGTTAGTTTGCAATTTTTTCCAATCTATATGAAAGTCTAATTTTTCTTAGTCTGTATGTGTGTTTATGTTTATGTATGTTTATGTTTATGTGTGTGTGTTTATGTGTATGTGTGTTTATGTTTGTTTATTTTTGTTTATGTTTGTTTATACGTATTTATGTGTATGTGTGTTTATGTTTGTTTGTTTTTGTATATGTTTGTTTGTATTTGTGTTCATGTATGTTTATGTGTATGTATGTTTATGTTTATATTTATATTTATAAATATAAACATACATAAACATACACACATACATAAACATGCATAAACATAAATGAACATAAACATAAACACACATACACATACATATAAATATAAACATACACATACACACACAATGAAAAGAAACATTTTGATAAATGATATTCTCAACAACATAACAAACACTGTAGTGCAAAACACAAAAATCATATGTACCTTTCGGAAAGATAAAAAAAGCTTTTTTCATTTGCCACCCACCATTTGTGTCCGCGTTGTGTTTGCTTTGCCCTACTCTACTCTTTCAACTCTCAACTCAGTTTTCAGTAAAGTCGGTTTAGCTGTTTAGGATATAAACTTGGGCTGAAATTGGTTATATAGGTTGGGAAGGTCCAAGATTTACCATGGACCTTGCTTCGTCATGGGTGGGTGCAATTAGAGAATACTGAGGCCCACATACAGGGTCTAGCTTTTCTGCTTAAATTTGGGCCATCTTTGTAACCCCAATCAAATGGTTGAAAGTTGAAACTTGTAACTTGCGAGAAGAACTAGATAAGGCCCATGAAGATCTACACTCTAAACTAGATTACTAAAGGAATGAATGAGTGCTAGATCTTTTTATTTTTCTTCTTTTTTTAACTTATTGTATTTCAATTGGGTTATTTGGTGGCAATCCTCAATCAGATTTTTCTTCCATCTTGTCTTGAGCTGTTGGATCTTATTTTAGATTTTCTATGAGTTTTTGTACATCCCTTTTTTTTTTGCTACATGTTTTACTGAGCCTTTAACGTTTTTGAATTAGTTAATTATTATCAAGTGTCCTCGTTCTCAATTAGTCATATCTTTTGGTGTTTCTCTTGAACACATTTAAGATTCAAATTTTCGAACCCCAATTATCAAATTCCCCACCCCCCCCCCCCCCCTCCTCCAAAAAAGAACAAAGTTTCTTTCCAAATTAATTTGGAAAGAAACTTTTCAAACTTCTCATATATTTTATTTTTAGGTGTGAATTTTGAAAATTTAATCGTTGACATGTTCCTTATGTTCTTAACATGCATATCAGATTTCGTTAAAATTAGATGTTATTTACCATTTAATCAATAAACTTATTTTTTCTACACAAGTTTAGATTACACAAACTTGAAGTTTTTGCATTTATTTGATGACATAGCAATTGATTTTTGATTTTCTTGAAATTTTGTAAGTATTAATAATATTATCAAGTGTCCTCGTTCTCAATTAGTCGTTTCTTTTGGTGTTTCTCTTAAAGATATTTAAGATTCAAATTTTCGAACCCCAATTATCAAATTATCCCCCCCCCTCCAAAAAAGAACAAAGTTTCTTTCCAAATTAATTTAGAAAGAAACTTTTCAAACTTCTCATATATTTTATTTTTAAGTGTGAATTTTGAAAATTTAATTGTTGACATGTTCCTTATGTTCTTAATATACATATCAAATTTCTTTAAAATTGGATATTATTTATCATTCAATCAATAAACTTATTTTTTATATACAAGTTTAGATCACACAAACTTGAAGTTTTTACATTTATTTGATGACATAGCAATTGATTTTTTATTTTCTTGAAATTTTGTAAGTATTAATAATATGATAAAAACATGTAATCTAACGGTTAGATTTTCAAATTTATACTCAATATAAAGATATATAAGGAGTTTGAATGGTTTTTTCTCCAAACTAGTTTACAGAGAAACTTTGTTTAAAAAAAAAAAAAAAACCAATTACTTTTGATGTACTGGCATGCAACTTAAATTATTGAATATGAATTTATTTGGTCCAACTCTGCAGGCCTTAATCAAGTCTTGAGTAATGTGTAGGCAGTTACGTAAAGCTTACTTGATTGTTATCGAAGTTTCTCTTATTGGGCTATCCGGCTATACTTATGGGCCTTATTATCAATCATCGTTTCTTTATGTCGTTTCTTTAAGTTCAAGAAATGGTTGAGAGAAATTTAACACGCCTTTTTCTTTTCTTTTTTTGCGGCAAGTAAATAATAGTGGAGGAAAGGGATTCAAACTTCAAAAAATGCACTTACTTGCAGGGACTGAGCCAATCTTTGTTTATGACTTATGATAAAAGTCTTTATTAAAAATTCACAAAGTTAATGGGACTCACGATCAAGGACAGATCGAATGAAGAGATCAAGGGGGCCATGGCCCCACTAAATTTTAATTGCTATATATATTCGATTTTAAAGTTTGAACAAAATAAAAAATTATATATATACAATTGATCTCTTAAAATAGTTGGTTTAAAGAGCTTTAAAATTGAGAATTTGTTTGCCAAGGGTTCTTTTTTTTTTTTTTTTTTTTTTTTTTTTTTTTAATTTAGCTTTTAGTTTAGTTTAGTAATGTATAGTTTTTAAAACCTTTACTTTTCAAGTACAAGTGAACTTTGTTCTACCTTCAACAAATAATAATAAAATAAAAAATAAAAAATAAAATAAAAAACCAAATAAACAGATGCCAAATGAACAGATTGACCATTTTAGCCACATAAGAGCATCCATAATAGTAGAGTTAAAAATTTAGCTATTTGACACCACAAAAAGTTATTTTATTTATTTTACCTACACACATGCTGCAGCAATGAATCTATTTTATCTTTCAACACAATAAAATAATATAAACATTATAATAAAATAAGACATCTACTACAATAAAAAATATATCCACTACACACAACCGGGTAGGGAATAAATTTTTTTTTTTTTTTTTTTTTAGCTCTAAGCTATATTGCACATCCATAGATAGATGTGCACTGTAGCAATGAAGCTAAAAAAAATAGTTTTAGCTCCACTGCTGTATGATTATTTTTGTGTTTTGGTAGAGCTAAGATACTACTGTATTATTATTTTTGTGTTTTGGTGGAGCTAAAATAGCTATATAGCTTTTTAACTCCACTGCTACAAGTGCAAGGATTCGTTTGGTTTGATTTTCTTTTTCTTTTTACATGACAACATATTAAAAAAACATTAGACATATTATATTTAAAAAAAATAACGTTAGGTAGTTAAGGCTGAGTAGTTTTGAACTTTTCTTTGCTTGCGTATATCTTTTTTTATTTTCCTTTTCTTTTTAAAATTGGCAACAATGATTAGTTTCTTAGTTTGAATAATATTTTATATATAATGAAATAATAAATAAAATATTTATTTCAATTTGTAGGTTATGTGAAAGATAATTTTCGAAACATTAATTTTAATAGGCTCTTTAATTACGAACATTGAATGAAAAATAATTACAAAATTTAATGCATAATCAATCCTAAGTTAATATTAGGATATAGATGTAAGGAGCAACTTGAATCCCAGGCCAAGAGTTAAAAAGATTTTGGCCCAAAGAGCCTAATACAATGAATTTGTAGAAAGTGGGTCAGAAAACTAGGCTCTAATGAATTAGATAACAATTATGATGGGTCTAGATGACCTAAAAGCAAAAATAAACAAGTTTTATCCAAAGAAAATCATATTCGGTTCAATCCAAGGAGATCGGTTTCTTATATATATTGATCTTGAATTTGATTACAAATTCAGTTCTTGTTTTTATAGTATTTTTCTCTTAATTTTTGATTCCTTTCCCTTATGGTCTTCTTTCTATTTTATACTATCTTCATTCTTTCATTTCCACCCTCCACGTGTAGATTAGATTACTGGTGTTGATTCTTGTCCCATCAGTACCTTCCTGAAATCCTTGGGAGTAGCTATAAGGCTGAAAATTACTGTTCAAATATCACTTCCTCATTAATACGGCAAGAGAGTTAGCTACAAAGTATTCAATGCAGTGGTAGTAGCTTTCTCTTAAATAATTCATAGCTTTCCTTTGTCTTGTGCTTTCATGATGTATATCCTTATCAATAGAATATCCTAAAACGTTACTTCTGGATGGCAAACCGCACTTTCTGATCTCTGCTTTACTCAGTCAAGGAAGCATCCCTCCAATGACCACCTTCTTGGACCATTATGACCAAACCATTTTCTTTATTCATTAATGCCAACTTCCATAACAACGTTTATCCATCCTCGGACTACTAGGCATCCTCGGACCGGGCCCCTGGCCTAATATATACTACTGGGCCTATCATCCCTACAATAGATTTAACATAAAAATGTATTGCTAAAAAATTATTTTGTATTAATTTTTTATACATATGTTAGTATGGAGTTTCATGTGTTTATTATTCATACTTTTTTTAACTCTTCTATGCCCGCTCCTCACGTGATGTTGGTCCCATAGAGCAAGTCTCTAATAGCATGTTTGGATGTTTAAAAAAGGAGGGGGAGTAGAGTAGAGGGAGGGAGAGTAATCCAATTACCTTGTTTGGAAGTTTTTTAAGGAACGAGGGGAAGATGTTTGGAGGGGTTTCAACTCCCTCTAACCCCTCATTTTTAATTCCCCCAAATTGGAAAGATTTGGAAGGAGAGTAAAGTAGATAAATTATTGTCCAAGTAAATTCCCTAATTTACCATTTTTAACAAATTAATCATAAACTAATGTTGCAAGTCCATTTTCAAATAGGGGTAAATTTGTCTATTTTAATCATTTCTTCTCCTCTCTATCCTAATTTTTAAAACATCCAAACAAAGAGAATGACTAATTACTCATTTCCCCCTTACTAATTTTAAAAACATCCAAACAAAGTGGAGGGGAACCGTTCCCCTCTACTCTCCTCCCCTCTACTCTTCTCTACTATCCTCACTCTCTAAACTTCCAAACAGGCCATAACCAAACAAACAAGTGAACAATGAAACACTGGGAATGGGGGCTTTAGATAAAAACAATGACACCCCACCATCAGCAAGAATTGCTCTCTTTAACCTTTGTGAATATACAGATTATTAAATCATTCATTCTTGGTATGTAATTGATTTGTTTTTTTTCTTATTTCCTTGTTTTTTAAGTTTGGAATGGGGAGTCAATGTATAATTTGAAATCATAATGCGAATGATAGAAAATTGTTAATAGACTCTAAAATATATATATATATATATAACATTGTTAGCATTTTAATTATTTTTCTAAAATAAAACTAAAGTTACCAATAACAAACAACTAATGGCCTGTTTGGAAGTTTAGAACTTTAGAGAGGGAGGAGAGTAGAGGGGAATGGTTATCCTCTACCTTGTTTGGATGTTTTTAAAATTAGTAAGGGGAAGAGAGTAATTAGCCCTTCCTCTTGTTTGGATGTTTTAAAAATTAAGATGGAGAGGAGAAAAAATGATTTAAATAAACAAATTTACCTCTAATTGAAAATGGACTTGCAACATTGGTTTATGATTAATTTATCAGTTTTGTAAAGTCTTAAACCTGATTATCATTTGTCCAAATCTTAGAATATGTTAGTGATTTTTTTTTAAAGAAGCATAAATAAAATTTTAAAAAATAAAACAAAATAAAGTAAATACCTAAAAACTAAAAAAAGAGTAAAAATCCAAACCCAACGGCCGAAAAGAAGAGGCCCAATCTTCAACCACCATGCTTTCACACTCTTTAGATCAAACCAACATTTTTAGCAAATCAAACACAAAAATCTATGAAATATAAAAGTGTAAGAAACTAATAAAAAATAAAAATAAAAATAAAAAATTTACATTTGATCAAGTTGCTTGTTGACTTCCTGAACCTCCTCTAGATCGGTAAGCAACTAGTGCACGATCACACCGTACGTCAAGGTAAACAGCTCCGCATTCTGCACAATTTTTCAAAGTTCCGTTTGGTTCTCGAGAAAATGAATCAAAAATTTTGGAATTGAAAACATGTAATTTTTTTAAATGAGAAAAAGGGGGGCTTTAGGGCTTACCACACGTTTGATGTTGGTAAAGATTGCGTCACTGGATCAACGAACAATAGGAGCCATGTGATGAGAGAGTGAGAGTGAGAGTGAGGTCTGATCCAATTTGATTCTCGGTTTTTTTTTTTTTTTTTTTCTTCTTCTTCTTCTTCTTTGGATTCAAATCAGCAACCAAAAAGTCAATGCTTAAATTTTCTCAGGAAACAAACAAAGGTTATTTATATAATCGGTTTGTAATTTTGTTAATTTAGAAAGGGTAAATTGGGGAATTCATTTAATTAATAATTTATCTACTCTACTCTCCCTCCAAATCTTTCAAATTTGGGAGAATAAAAAATGAGGGGTTAGAGGTAGTTGAAACCCCTCCAAACCCCTTCCCCTCCTTCCTTAAAAAACTTCCAAACAAAGTAATTGAATTATTCTCTCTCCCTCTACTCTACTTCCCCTTCTTTTTTAAACATCAAAACAAGCCATAAGATAATTATTATAGGCAGGGGTGGAGCTAGGAGTTTCTGTTTAGGGGAGGGGGGATTTTGGTATTAATATGGTAGTCACGAGTCAAGATAAATCACCACACGCATGCATAAACACACATACACATATATAAACATTAATATTTTGATAACAACTTTCACATATGTACATTCAACAAGATAATTTTTTTAAAGGAACTCATCATCTTTTTAAACTACAATAAGTATACAAAAGGTGTCTAATGACTCTGATTTGATATTAAACATGTACAAAAAATGAATTTATTTGAGGGGGCCAACTTCTATTTTTGTAGATAAATATTTAAAGTTTTTAATAATTATATATAATATAAAATAATTTTTTAAAATACAGGAAAAGAAAAACAAGTCTAGCTATAACTCCGTCCCTAATTACAGGAAAAAAAGAATTTACAGGAAAAGAAAAATATTTTTGAATATTTTTTTATTTTTAAATTTTTAGATCGAACTTTAGTCCTCCAATAAAATCTGAACAAAAGACTTTTGAAAATAATAAGTCAAAGGATTTTGAGTATGTTCTGGAAAAAGTGGAAGCTAAAACAACTAGCTGGGAGAGTAAAAAGTCTCTTGGATGGAGAGGGCTACGCTCATTAAATCCGTTGCTCAAATGATTCCAAAATATACCATGGCAACCATCAAGCTTCCAAGAAGTATTAATGAAAAATTAGATGCTTTTAAGAGCATTCACACTCTGAATTTCTAAAAAAATACATATTTTCACTTATTTATTTTACCAACTTATTTAACAATACACCCAACATTGCAATTGTTATTTTTACTTACAATTGAATAAAATAATATAAAAAACTTAGTGGAGTCTATTTTGGTTTAGGAGGATCCTTGGAGGACAAGCTAGGATTTCATCCAAGTCCTAAAAATCCAAATAACGAATTTTGCTTTAGTAGTTTCCCAATTGATGAATCAATTGAAGACAGGGTGGGATGAGAATATTTTTAGAGAAGTCTTTTAATTAGGAGACTATTGAGACTTTTAGAGCATCCACATTAGTGAAGCTAAAAATTTAGTTTTTTAGCTTTACCAAAAGTTACTTTATTTATTTTACCTACACACATGCTGCAACAGTAAATCTATTTTAGCTTTTAACACAATAAAATAATATAACCACTACAATAAAATAATATATCCCACTCCCAAAAAAAATCCACAGCACCAACCACAACCACCTCTACCATCAGCCACAGCCACAACCACAACCACAACCACAACCACCACCACCACCACCACCACCAATCCACAACAGGGAAAAAAAAAAAAAAAAAAAAAAAAAAAAAAAAAAAAAAAAAAACCCCAAATCTCTAATCTTTTTTCTCAACTCAGATCAAACAAAATCACCAATTACAAACAAAATAAAAAATCACCAATCACAAACAAGCACAACCACGAGCAAGCACTCCAATCAGCGGCGTGTGTCTGAGCTGATTAGCAGCTTGGGACGACTGGTGGGTCTGAGGCTGAGAGAGTTGATCGGCAGTGGGTCTAAGCTGATCAGCGGCTTGGGACGTAGACAATTGGTGGGTGGCGGCGACGTTGACGATCGGTGGATGGCGGATGGTGGATGGTGGTGACGTTGACGATTGGTGGCGGCAACGTTGATGATGGTTAGGCCAGCAGCGTTGACATTGACAATGAGTTTTAGTGAATGAGAGAGAGGGAATGAGAGTGAATGACCAAAGTGAATGAGAGAATGAATAAAAAAAGAAGGGGGCTGGAATAAAATTTTACTTTTTTTTTTTTTAGCTCCAAGCTACAGTGCATATCTATCTATAGTTGTGTATTGTAACAATTCAGCTAAAAAATTTAGCTATTGCTCCACTACTACATGGGGTTTTTTTTTTTTTTTTTTTGTGTTTTGGCACATCTAAAATAGCAATATAGCTATTTAGCTCTACCGCTGCAAGTGCTCTTAGAAAGATCCCAATGTGGTTTCAATTTCAAACTGACAGGTGGTTGCAAGTCAAAACCGCCAAATCGATGAATGGTTAATTTTTAATTAAATCAGCCTATCATCTTATCACAAATAGGAAAATTCAAGCCAACACCAACTCCAATTGAGGCATAATTTAGGGCCCGTTTGGTAATGTTGTTTTAGTAACGTTGTTTGAATTTTTTAGAAATACATATGAGTGAAAAAGTGTGTGAAAATACGTGTAATGTTATTTAAACACTAAAAACCGTTGTTTAAAAATGTAACAAACGGCCCCTTAGAATTCAAAACTCCATCGAAGACTCAATGAAAGAGCTACTAAACATGTATTTTCTCAACTCAAATTGAAGTTGTCCTCTTTGTGGATTTGAATTAGAATCCTCACTACATTTGTTTACTCAATGTGATATTGCGAGGGCAATTTGGTTTAGAAGTCTGGTGACCCATCAAAATATATTGCATATAGATATAATCCATTACTCTGATGATCGGGTTTTTGCTAGACCCTCCAGTATCTCTTTGTTTTGTTAAAGAGCATAAAGCTAGATTTCTCCTCTTTGAGGTTTTATCTATTGATTGCATATGGAAGTGGATAAATAAAGCAGTTCACGAAGGTGTAGTGCCATCAGAATCCCAGATTATGAGATCACTTTATAAGCTAGTTCAAGAGCATCAAGTGATATATGACTCCAAGTCTTTGTTGGAAATATTAGAAGCAGTTGTAGCTGGTCCAAACCAAGGCAAGACTTCCTTAAAGTGAACTGTGATGCAGCAGTAGGGGACAAATTTTCTTGCATAGCAGTGGTGGTTTGGGATTGGAGAGGGAAGCTGATATTTGCCCATTCAAAGAAAGTGTATACCAAAGTCTCTGTTCAAGCGAAGGCAATTTTCTTGCATAGTAGTGGTGGTTAGAGATTGGAGAGGGAAGTTGGTATTTGCCCATTCAAAGAAAGTGTATACCAAAGTCTTTGTTCAAGCAAAGGCTGAAGCTATTCTTAGCAAGGTTGTCAGACCTGGTCTTAGAACTTCGGTTGAGATGGGTTAGCTTTAAAGTCTAACCACAAGGCAATGCCGTAGTGTTGATACACTAAGTGGAAACTAAATATACTTAAAGTAAACTTAACCGATTTCGTACCAATAAGTTAAATAAACTTTCATTACTACTTTTATTATATATTTTAACTTATGTTCATAATATTATATTATATTATATTCTTTAATTAACCATCTCTAAAAGGGAGTTGTAGGGACCCAAAATGTAAGAAATACAAAGTTGGAAGTATAAAGACGAGCTCTTTCTTTTCTTGGATCCAATACAACAGAATTTGTTAGAGATGGGCTCAAACAACAAAACATCCTCCCCCAAAGGCACCAAGCCTTCCCCTTAATATAGGCCTTCTCTTTCTGATCTGCACCGTCCATCTTCAGTTATCCTTCCCTTCTCTCTTTGACACCTGTCACCTATCCTCTCTCTAGGAGCCGGCGACGGTTGTAGCTGGCGCCGCTGTCACGGTCATCATCTCAGGTCATTTTCACATTTAATGCGACTGACAAAGTGGGTGCGTGCCATTTATTATTGACGTGACTGGGGGCTATTGCCCAGGCGGCCGCCTGTCTGCCACTTACCCCTGCCTCCTTTAGCCGAGGAGGCCTCCTCTTCAGTACTTAGCGTGGTGCTCCTCGGAGGTTAGCTCTTTCCTCGGGAGCTATTTAATTCTTGGGCCCCTGGCCAGCTCTGTACTCGGCCCAAGAATGGTTCCTTCCAAGCCCTTGAAGGGGCCTTGGCCCGTTAGTTCAGCTCCTCGGCCCCTTTCCTCGTTCCTCGGGTGCCCACAGGAGTATATAAATATATTCACACTTTTATACTTCAAAAATTAATTATAACTTATAATGAATTTTTTCATGCTTTATTATTTTACTTTTATTAACTTTCTTATTTAAAATATGCTTGAAAATCATTTAATTTTCCTCACACACACACACACACACACATATATATTAGTCAATTATGCTAATCTTATAAATTTAATATCTATAGTTGTATTTAATTAATTAATAAAGTAATTATGACATCATCGCAGTTCGACCTAGGTCAAACCGCCATTCAACTTCTATCAAACCTTGGTCCGACTTTAAAAACCTTAAACTTCTCCTCTTATCAGTTCTGTGAACGGTCTGAGTTGAAAACCATGATTCATAGTGCCCTTCACCTTGTTTAAACCAAGTTCCATGCTCTTCACTTTGTAATAGAAAATGACTCAAAGGTGTATGTTGATGCAATTAAAGCTCTGACCAGCAATGTTCCTTGGAGGCTTCTTAATCTTGTTATAGTTGTAAATTCTATAGTAAGTTCTTTTGGAAATGTATCTTTTAGTTGGGTGAGTCGAGATGTAAATTGTGCAACTCATGATCTTGCTAAATGGTCTTTGAAGCAGTCTTTTTTTGGTGTATTTAGTTTAAGTCATTGCCCTTCAAGTTTTGCTTACATTATCTTGGATGAGGCTGGGATGTAGTTTCTTGGGGTGTAGTCGGTTCGGGTCGGTCGGTGTTGAAGGCAATTTTTGCACCGAACTGTAAATTTCGGTTTTAATTTTTGAGCACTGAAACCGACTTGTAAGGAAGGGACGTCGAATTGACAGATTACATTGGGTTTCGGTTCTGTTCAGTCGGGTTTCGGTGTTTGGAATGTGAGAAACAAAAGCAATTAAAAAAAAGAAGAAGATTTTTTTTGCATCAAACGGAGATATTATTAAAAGACAAAAGCAATACAACAACTAACAAGAAAAGCAAGGCCAACACAGACCCTGTTTTCAACACAAAATACAGAGCAACACGGCAAAAAACATAAAACACAAACTAAGATTAGGCTACCATCTACAACAAAAGTAGTAGCTACAATGTTTCTTTAAAACAAACATCATAGGATGACACAAAACCCATGGAATCCCAGTACAAGCATGGGTGATTTGGGATGAGAGAAAGAAAATCAAGAAGACATACCATAGCAAGAAATGTAGAGAAAGAATTAGCGCTGGAAGAAATGAGAAAAATGAGATGCAAGGTATGTGGATATCAAAAAAAGAAAAAGATGCAGGGTATGTGTTTGTAAAAGGGAGAGAAAATTGGGGGAGGGGCGGTTGGAAGATGCTAGGGTTGTAACTTATAAGTTTATAACTTATAAAGATGCTAGGTTTAAAAAAAAAAATTTAAAAACTCAAAATGGATAGGCAAAGGCTCGAACTTGTGAACAAGTGGCCGAAACACGTGCGTCATTCCACTAAACTACTCACTCTATTATGTTTTAAACTTACATAAATATCTATATATCGGTCGTTTTTTAGGTGAAAAAATCCAGCACCAAAATCAAAACCAAAATATTTCGGTTTCAAGAAATTCAAACCGAACCGAAAAATTGGACTTGGTTCCGCCAGTTTGGCCAGTTTTTTTCAGTTGATCGGTTTTTTGCACACCCCTAGTAGTTTATGTTTGTTCTTGCAATAAAATTTTTCTTCTCATAAATAAATATATATATATATATATAAAATGAAGAAGAAGAAGAAGAAGAAGTAGCTTCTGACCTATCGTCATTAAAATTAAAGCTATATGAATTATGAAAACGTCATGACAATTCAGCTAGCAAATCAGCTTGGAATATTAAATACAAAAAAATGAAAAATTTGCAACCACATATCATCCGACCCACTTACCTTGGACTCTAGATTGGTCAAATATTTGAATTTCAAATTAGCTAAATACAGGTAAACTAGCCATCAAGTTGAGTTGTCATGGACTTTTCGTATTAGCACAAACCATACTTCTACAATGATACTTTGATACCGTTTATTAAAATAGAGACAACTAGCCTACTCCAAAGTCCAAATACAAATGTAGCCCTCCTAGGCTGCCAGCCGCTTCCTTCAGTGACAGGTCCGATTTCACACAGAAGAAGACAGACAGAACATGCACCACACATGGAAATCAAACCATATTTCCTTCAAAAAATCATATTCCGCTCTCGTTTGTTTAAAAAAGTGTCCAATTATTTGAACACAGTTCATCTTTATTGAATCCATTTAAAACGAATATGAGTTTATTGTAAGATTTACCATTTCGGATGGTTACACACATTGAGTATCCACATTGGTGGAGCCATAATTTTAGCTATTTGGCTCCACAAAAAGTTATTTTCTCTATTTTACCTTCTTCGTTTACAAAGACATCCAACATCAGTGATTTTATTTTAGCTTTCAACACAATAAAATAACATAAACAGCACTAATGATGCTCGAATCGTCAGTCAAAATGATCGTCCAGAGTGGGGTCGTCCATAGCTAACCTGATCCTAAGAAAATGGATGGTGAAAGGAAGAAGTGTGGGTCACTGGTGTGGTGCCTGCCACAAAGCCTCCAATGCTAAAGTTAGAATGGCTAGAATGAGAAGAGAAGTATTTGAATATTAGTGTGTGTGAACTAGAGTTTTTCATACCTTTTTAGGTGTGAGGTATCTGTATATATACCTGCCTCTTTTTCCTAGCTGTTGGGCAGTGCTATTAATGGAGGCTTGAATGGGTTATTTGTAATGCTTTCTTGAGGTGTTAATAGGAGGGTCATCAGTGCTCCAACGGTAAGCAGATTTATTGCGACCCTGGAACGTACGCTTGTCATGTATGTGCTGGCAAGCCCTTTCTTCGTCCAATGGGTTCAAATAGTGACAGAGTGGAATGGCTTCTTCATCTGTTAGTCCCTTGTCTGGACGAGGAGGTTGCTTAAGGGAATTATGGTCGTCCATCAAGCACAATAAAATAATATATCATTCAACAGCCAAAACACAACCACAACCACCATCAAAGCCATGGAAACCACCGCACAGCTGCAACGCCACCACTGTGACCAAAACTCATCAAGAACCAGAGAAGAAGACCCAAAAAAAAAAAAGAGCAAAAAAACTAGAAAAAAATAGCAAAAATATGAGCAAAACCTAGATCAGAAAATCTAGAAAAAAAGAGCATAAATATAAGCAACCCAGATCGAGAACAACCAGCAAAAACCCAAGCTCGAAACCCACGCCCGAAACACAAACAAAGCCTGAAATCCATGCCGAAACACAAGCACAGACACCAAAACCCATACTGAAACACAAACACAACCCAAAACCTAGCCCAAAATCCACTTTGAAACACAAACATAACTACTGAAACTCATACCAAAACAGAAACACAAACGTCGAAAATGGGTCAGCGATGGAGGCTTGGGGCTTGGGTCGGTGGCGAGTTGAGGAAGAAAGATGGTCGAAGCTTGGTAGGAGGTATGGAGGAAGAGAAGGCCAAGAGCTTAGGAAACAAAGGGAGTTTATAATGGGAAGGAAAAAAAAATGTGAGAGAGAGAGAGAGAGAGAGAGAGAGAGAAGAGAGAGAGATTATTTTAATTGGAGGTTTAATAAAATATCTTCTTTTCTTTCTTTTTTTTTTTTTTTTTTTTTTTGCTTCTTGCTACAGTGTAGCTATAGATTGTTGTGAACTATAGCTCTAGAGCTAAAATTTTTAAGTTTGGCTCCACCGTTGCAGCTTACTTTTTAGAATTGGTGGTGCTAAAAATAGCAATATGGCTTTTTAGCACCACCAATAATAATGCTTAGTGGAAAAACATTAAAAAAAAGTGGTGGACTTTTTTCATGAAAAGCAACCAACTTTATTCATAAAAAAAGAAAATAAGTATATCTTGTTTTAAAAAATAAGAATTCTCTTCAATCCAAATAGAGAAATCAAAAATGCCGAAAACATGTTTAAGTAACAAATGAGAAAGATGATTGTCTTAGCTAGGCCAAAATGGGCATTTACCCCTTTCACCCGAAAGATGTAGCAAAATGTCCCTGTTTTGAAACTCGTTTTTTAGAAAATCGAGTTTCAATGAAAAACTTGATTTAATGAAAATCGAGTAATGTGAGAATTTTTACATGGAACTCGAACTCTATGTATTTTTTTTTTTTTTTTTTAAAGTTTGATTTCACATAACTCGATTTTCTAAAAATTGAGATTTTCATTGAAACTTGATTTTTAGAAAATCGAGTTTAAAATAGAGGCATTTTGCTAGATAGTTTCAAAATATGAGCATTTTGCTGTAAAGTTTTGACGAAAGGGGCAAATGCCCATGTGAGGCCTAAGAATTTAGCAACCCCGACCCGTTCTACACCAGGCCCAAGGCCCGCACTGAGAAGGAAGAAATGTCCGAGGACGAATAAGGAAGGCCCAAATTGCTAAGAAACGCCGCCGAGGACGATCCTGTCCTCGGCCGATCGAGGTTATAGAAAGGAAGAGCAGCACGCCATCAGGGGCAACCTCCCAGAGCATCCCAAGGAAAAGGGCAAGTACAATAGGATAGTCACAAGAGCATGGTGGAGGAGTAATTCAAGGAGAAGCTGTTACCTCCGCATTAAATGCCCACAGCTAACCTTCTGGCCGCATTAATAGGGAAAAGACTCCTGAACAGTGTTAGCTAGACTGCTGCAGCCCATAGAAAGCTGAAGAATGTGGTTGATGGGACAAGCACTCAAGTAGTAGTCTGCATGATCAACAAGTGGAGGGCCAAGATTAGTTAAAAGAGGGTATATAATGTAAGAAATCCTTAAGGAGAAATGGGGCAATTAGAAGCAGAAAACACAGTAATAACTTGGGGGGTCTGAGAAACCTTTGTAACCAAGTGTTGAGAAAAGAATAAGAGCTAAAGGCTCCCCAAAAGAGTGCCGATGACAGAATTTCAGACTTTGAATCTATTCCTTTATTATTTAATCCACTCATAACCACGTTTAGTTGTTGTAATCCTTACTAAGGCCTAGTTCTTAAACCCATTCTCTACCAATTCATTGTATTGGGCTACTTGGGTTTGAGTCCACTCATTCCAAAATCAGAAGTGCTCAAATCCAGTCCTTACAATTGGCACCGTCTGTGGGGAGAACTTGTGTGTTAGTAAAAGCAACAATCAGGCATAGTAGGATCAGGCCCTCATCAAGCAGGCTCCCATCAGTCTGAATTGACCAGAACTCAACAACAGGGTAACTTTCCCAACCCTGAGCGTGATCGAAATGAAGAAAACGGAAGGTTTTGAGAGGGAAGTGTGCACACCACTCAAACTAGTGGAAACCACTCTCGTAGGGGTAGTCACGTGCCCAGGAGACAAAATAACAACCAAGCCATGCAAGCAGAAGAAGTTAAGAGCCACGTATCCCAGAGACAGGATGATAAGCGGGCCATGCAATGAGAGATAGATGACTTAAAGAGAAAGCTGTGCCATGCACAACGAAGGCAGCCCCATTTTAGCCCTAACACGCCCTCCAAGGATGAAAGCGATGATGACTATAGGCAAAGATTGAGAACTCCTCCAAGCGAGATATTCTCTCACGAGGAAGAGTACTACCGGAGGCGTAAGCGCAATAGCCCATCTCCTAAGGGCTTGGGAAGTGATGTCATGAGCAAAGCACTGTATCAACTCTCCAAATCACCTTTCATACGCCACATAGAAGAGGCTACATTACCTCGACGATTCCAGCAGCCAACCTTCATCATTTACAACGGCAGAACGGACCCTGTGGAACATGTGAGTCAGTTCAACCAAAGAATGGTTGTCCACTCTAAAAACGAGGCGCTGATGTGCAAGGTCTTCCCATCTAGCCTGGGACCAGTGGCAATGAGGTGGTTCAATGTTTTAAAGGCGAATTCCAAAAGTTCATACAGGCAGCTAACCCGAGCCTTTGGCTCCCGTTTTGTTACCAACAGCAGAGCTCTTCGACCCTTGAGTGCATTGTTGTCTTTATCCATGCATGATGGAGAAATTCTAAAGGCCTACTTGTACAGATATTGGGAGATGTATAATGAATTGGATGGGGATTTTGATGATGTCGCCATCAGCACCTTCAAAAATAGCCTCCCAGTTGGGCACAACTTGAGGAAGTCCCTGACTGGCAAGCCTGCCACCAGTATGCGCTAGCTAATGGATCGGATCGATAAATACAAACGAGTAGAGAAGGACTAGCTGCAAGGTAAGGGAAAGGAGAAGGTTATCCCCCAGGAAATAAGGGATTTCAAGTCGGATCGGTATAACAGCAACAGCTCGATAAGGGATTTTGCAGGGCAATCCAGAGCAACCAGCATGTAGACAGTCAATGCTGTGTTCCGAGAACCAATACACAAGGTGTTGGAGAAAATCAAGGACGAGCCATACTTCAGGCGACCGAATAAGATGACGGGAGAGCCCACAAAACGCAATCAGAACCTTTATTGCCAATACCACCAGGACCATAAACATACCACGTAGAACTACAAGAATCTCTGGAACTACCTGGACCAATTGGTCTGAGAAGGAAAGTTAAAGCACCTCCTGCATCATTCCAGTGGCCATTAGAGCTAAACCCATCAAGAGCCCCAGAGAGATACTGCCCTGAGGCCACCTACAGGGACGATCAATGTAATCTTGGCTGCGCCAAGAAGAATGGGCACACGCCCTTAACGAGTGTTGTCTGTAGCTCAGATGCTAGCCAAGGAGTCCTAGTTTGGGCCAAAGAGGGTCAGAAGGAATTTCCACCCAAGCTTGTGTTTCTCAGAAGAAGACAAGATCGGAATCACCCAGCCCCATGACGACGCGTTGTTGATCACTCTTAGAATCGGGGACTACAATGTGAAAAAAGTGATGGTGGATGATGGCAGTAGGGCTGAGATCATGTACCCCGACCTCTACAAGGGGCTGAAGTTGAAGCAGGAGGACTTGATGCCCTATAGCTCTCCTTTGATGAGTTTCAACGAAAAGCTCGTTATCCCAAAGGGCATGATTAGGCTACTCATCCAGACTGGCCCAGAGATAGTGGAAGTGAACTTTATTGTGGTGGATACCTACTCTCCATACACGGCCATCGTTGGCAGGCCCTAGCTCCATACCTTGAGGGCTGTCGCCTCCTCCTTGCACCAGAATGTGAAATTCCCATCAGGGGACCAAGTTCTCGAAATCTGTGGTTGTTAATCCACAGTAAGGCAGTGCATGGTGGCTACCATATCACATCAGCTGGATGCAGAATCCTCAACCACTGCTGAAAAAAGCTTATAGCAATCAAAGGCCCCGGTGGCGCCTCCTGATACAATTGCCGAGGAAGCAAAATGTGAGGATCTAGAAAAGGTGGCCATTAGTGATGACCTAGAGAAGTTTGCTCAGCTGTCCTTTCAGGAGAAGGAGAAGTTGATTGAATTCCTCAAAAGAAATATTGACGTGTTTGGCCAACACCGTAGTGGTCAAGAAGAAAAGTGGAAAGTGGAGGGTTTGTGTGGAATTCAAGGACCTAAACAAGGCATGCCCAAAAGACCCATTCCCCATGCCTCGAATAGACCAGCTAGCAGCTGCAACTGCAGGCCATCCTCGGATAAGTTTCTTAGATGCCTTTCAAGGCTATCATCAAATACCACTAGCCCTGGAGGATCAGGAGAAGATAGCCTTCGTGACACCAATTAGAAACTACCACTACAAGGTGATGCCGTTTGGCCTGAAGAACGTAGGGTCCACTTATCAGAGGATAATGACGAGAATGTTCGAGCCGTTGTTGGGCAAGAGCATTGAAATCTATGTTGATGATATGGTGGTAAAGAGTAAGGTGGTGTCCGAGCACTTAGGAGACCTCGGTTGCATCTTTGATACCTTGAGGAAGCACAAGCTGCTCCTAAATGCTTCCAAATGCTCATTTGACGTGGGATCTGGCAGGTTCTTAGGCTACATTATTACCCACATGGGAATCGAGGTTAATCCTGATCAAATCAAGGCTATTCATAATCTAAAACCTCTGCAAAACCCCAAGGAGGTCCAAAAGCTCACTGGAATGATCGCAGCCCTGAATCGATTTATTTCCGGGTTGGCTGATAGATGCAGGCCTTTCTATCTCCTGATCAACAAGTGGAAAGGATTTGAGTGGTCCGAGAATTGTGTCGTGGCCTTCCAGCAGCTCAAGGAATACCTATCTCGGCCACCTATCATGTCCAACCCTGAGGCCGATGAGGTCCTATATGCATATATTGCTGTGGCTCTTCATGCTGTAAGCCTGGTACTAATACGAGATGACAATGGCATTCAAAAGCTAGTCTATTAAGTGAGAAAGTCCTTACATGAAGCTGAGGTCAAGTACCTACCCTTGGAGAAAGCCATACTAGCTGTGGCCCACGCTACCCGAAAGCTTCCTCACTATTTCCAGGCCCACACAGTAGTTGTTCTAACCCGACTACCCTTGAAGTCTATACTTCAGGCTGCTGATTACACTGGAAGGATCGTCAAATGGAACACAATTCTAGGGGCTTTTGACATCAAGTACATGCCTCGGACCTTTATAAAAGGCTAGGTCCTGGCTAATCTGGTGGCCGAATTTGCTGAACCGCTAGTAGAAGCAGTAGTAGAGGAATGAAACATGGATGGAAAATCAGTTGAGGCAATCTCTATTCTAGGGACTCCATGTTGGAAGGTGTACGTTGATGGCACAGCAAATCAAAGAGGTTCTGGAGTGGGGCTAGTCCTAGTGTCTCCTGAGAAGACTGTCATAGAGAAATCCCTAAAGCTTGGGTTCTCGGCCACGAATAATGAAGCTGAGTATGAGGCGTTGTTACAAGGGATGGTCATGGTGTAGAAAATGAGTGGAAAAGCAGTAGAGATGTTCTCGGACTCGCAATTAGTAGTGGGCCAGGTAAAGGGAGAGTTGAAGGCCAAAGATGCGAGGATGCAAGAGTACTTAAGCTAGGTCAAACGCTTGTAGTCAGACTTCAACCTTTTCAGCTTGTCGCATGTCCCAGAAGTGGAAACACCCATGCGGATTCATTGGCCACACTTGCTTCGTCCTTGGCAGGGGATCTACCTCGGGTTATTCTTGTTGAGCATTTGGAAAGAGTAAATGAGGTGGCAAAAGGCATGGTTCATATCCATCAAGTTGAAGTGGGTCCCAGCTAGATGGATCCTATAGTGAGATTCCTTAAAGATGATGTTCTGCCCGAGGAGAAGTCAGAGGCTGAGAAGGTACGAAGAAACGCTCCACGGTTCTAGCTGTTCGAAGACCACAAATTGTATAGGCACTCCTATTCTGGACCATATTTACTTTGTGTCCACCCTGAGGCATCAAAGCTATTGCTCGAAGAGCTACACAAAGGGATCTTTGGGAGTCACACAAGAAGAAGATCTTTGTCACACCGAGCCATCACCAGGGATATTGGTGGCCGGGGATGCAAAAGGAAGCCTTAGAGTATGTTAGGAAGTGTGACCAGTGTCAAAGGTTCGCCCCAAATATTCACCAGCCAGGAAGGGTTCTCAACCCTTTGTCCAGTCCATGGCCATTTGCCTAATGGGGCTTCGACATTGTAGGCCTTTTCTCCAAGGCGCCAGGAAATAAAAGGTATTTGTTGGTCGGCACAGATTATTTCACCAAATGGGTTGAAGCTGAACCCTTGGCCAACATCAGAGATGTCAATGCTAAGAAATTCATCTGGAGGAACATTGTTACGTGGTTCAGGGTCCCTCATACCCTCATTTCAGATAATGGACTCCAATTTGACAGCAAAGCCTTCAGAAGATACTGTTGTGAACTAGGGATCACAAACAGATACTCCACCCCAGCTTATCCTCAAGGAAATGTACAGGCCGAGGCTGTCAACAAGGTCATAGTCAACGGGCTCAAAAAGAGACTGGAGGATGCTAAGGGAAGATGGGTCGAAAAGCTGCCACACATCCTATGGACTTACCAGACTACACCCCAGCAATCAACAGGGGAAACACCTTTCGCCATGACCTATGGGGCCGAGGCTGTTATCCCTCTAGAGGCAAACTTCCCAACGCTGAGGACAAGCTCCTTCACTTTAAGCAATAATGACAAACTACTAAAGAGGAGCCTAGATCTGATTGATGAACGAAGAGAAAAGGCAATGATCCAATTGGCCTACTACCACCAGAAGCTCCAGCAGGGATATGATGCCAATGTGAAGATGAGACCACTTGCACCAGGGGACTTAGTATTGAGAAAAGTGGTGGGTGCTGCCAAAAGTCCCTCCTAGGGAAAGCTAGGACCCAATTGGGAAGGGCCGTATCGAATTACTTCAATAGCAGGGGTAGGGGCGTATTACTTAGAGGACTTAGATGAAAATGCTATACCACGTCCGTGGAATGTAAATAATCTGAGAAGGTATTATTATTAATGAAAGCATTTCTCTATTTTAAGTTCTAAGTCTATTATGATTACATGCCTTGTGTTTTGATGACCACCTAAGTACTAGACAGAACCAAGGTCTTGCATGGTCCTCGAACTCAAACCTATGGAAAAACTAGTTACTTCAAGAAGAATTTAAGTACTAGACTGAACCAAGGTCTTGCACGGTCCTTGGACTCAAACTTATGGGGAAACTAGTTACTTCAAGAAGAATTTAAGTACTAGACTGAACTAAAGTCTTGCATAGTCCTCAGACTCAAACTTATGGGGAAACTAGTTACTTCAAGAAGAATTTAAGTATTAGATTGAACCAAAGTCTTGCATGGTCCTTGGACTCAAACTTATGGGGAAACTGGTTACTTCAAGAAGAATTTAAGTACTAGACTGAATCAAGGTCTTGCATGGTCCTCGGACTCAAACCTATGGAGAAACTAGTTACTTCAAGAAGAATCTAAGTACTAGACGGAACCAAGGTCTTGCATGGTCCTCGGACTCAAACCTATGGGAAAACTAGTTACTTCAAGAAAAATCTAAGTACTAGACAGAACCAAGGTCTTGCATGGTCCTCGGACTAAAACCTATGGGGAAACTAGTTACTTCAAGAAAAACCTAAGTGTTAGACAGAACTAAGGTCTTGCATGGTCCTCTGACTCAAACCTATGGGGAAACTAACTACTTCAGGAAGAACATAAGTGTTAGATAGAATCAAGATCTTGCATGGTCCTCGGACTCAAACCTATGGGGAAACTAACTACTTTCATCAAGGATGTGAACAAACACAAGCCCCTGAGTATCACTTAAAGCATTCCGAAGTACCTTGAACTTAACTTCACAGCGTAATCAGCAGCTGACGGTTTTCTTAAGGTCAGTAAATTTTTACAAAGCACTTATGAGTACCCTTGTACATTGTGCCGTGGTATTTGGTCTTAGGATTTAAAGGCTTATCTTTATGAATACTATGTCCTTGGCATTCCTTTTTACCATTCATGGTAACCAGTTCATAAGGTGCATGATTAATATTGTAAAGCCATCCTCTTAATATTCAATTCAGCAAAAGCAAGTCATATTATTAAGGCTCAATTATTAACCACAGTCTAAGTGGAAATTATCACTATGGACTTAACATTTTTTAGCTGCTGGTTCAAAATAGAAAGTAAGCCGCTATAGAGATTGTTCAACTAATAATCAAATCACAAGCGATAAAAGTAGCAGAACCCATCACAATGATAGTAAGCACATAATGTGAAGAACGAAATCTTATACATTCAATCCAAAAGTCACTTTACAATGTTATAAAAATAAAAAAAAAATTAAAAAATTAAAAAAATAAACATAAACATAAAATACAACTGGTGCCAGCCAAGGGGGGCTACTTCTTCAACTTTGTCTTGAGTCCTTTCTTAGGGAGCTGGGCAGAAAGGGTTTTCGAATCCTTGGGGCCTTCAGGTGGGGGAGCAACCCGCAGAGGATCAGTTAGAAGAGGTGCCTCCTCAACATCAGGGGCCTGGACTTCAGAGGAGGGCCTTGCAGCATCCTAGAGCGCTTCCTGGTCAGGGCCCTCATGTGTCTCATTTACCTCAGGATGCTCGGCTTCCTTGGCAGGCTCATTAGAAGTGGTAGTAGCCAAAGCAGCTTCACTTGGAGCAGTGCCAACTTCCTCAGAGACCACCTCAGCCTCGGAGTTAGGTGAAGCAGCCTCACGGATGGCCGATAGGTAGTACACATTCTCCACCTTCCACAGGTCAGATAAGGCCTCAACTCCAGCTTGTCTGAAGGCATCATTCCAAACTTGGGAGCAGTAGAGCTTGCATACCCCAAGGACTTGAGCTTTGAGGGCGGCCTCCGTCTCAGACACCCCCGAGGCATAAGCCTCCTCCTCGGCCGCCTCCTTAGAGGCCTGAGCCTCCTCCTTGACAAACTTTGCCTTGACCTTAGCCCGAAGGGCTTCATCCCGGGCAAACTCTACAATGTTCTTGGCTCCCTCTGCCTCGGTTGCCTTTTTCTTCAACTCGGCGATTTGCTCTTTAGTAAATGTCAGTTATTCCTCTGCCTCGAGCAAGCGCCTCGTTTGGTCCTGAGCCTGTTTTTGAGCGCCCGTCAGGCCTGCTTCGGCGCTGTCCCTAGCCCTTGTCATCTCCTTAAGGTCCTCCCTGGCCTTTGCTGGATCAGATTTGAAAATCTTAAGGGTCCGAGTAGCTTCCAGGCGCTTATCGAGCTCACTATCCAGGGCCCTACTCTAGTTATTGGCCTCCTCCTCCAACCTAAAGGTGGCCTGGACAGCCTGCGAGTTGAAACAAGCTCACAATAAGTTGGGAACCGAAGAGAAAAATTCAATAAAGGCACAAGTGTCAGAGGTTTTACCATTCTTAGGTACTTCTTGAGACTAAAGACCACCTCTTGCCTCTTCAAGTTCCTTAGCTCGACCATATCAGTTGGCAGCAACAAGGACCTTTCCATCGCATTGACCACATAGGTGCCCTCGCCTCCTTGGAAGTCTCTAAGGGAGGCGTTGTCCATGAGGGGAGCCCCGTGAAGCATCAGTGCAGAGAGCCAAGCTTGAGGTTCAGGCCGAGTATCAACTTCTTTGTCCTGGCCCTAATGCCCGATCTTTAGCTGCTTCGAAGGTCGCCGAGCCTCATCCTCTTCCTGGGAGGAGCGAGATCTATCAGGCCCCATGGGCCGTTTGCCTTTGTCCTTCTTCCGTTTGGGATTGAAGTGCTCAGGCCTTGGTAGCAGGCTTGGCTGAGGGGGAGGAGGTGGAAGCTTAGATTGGGCAGAGGACCTGGTCTGAGCAGGCTGAGACTTGGGGGGAGAAGGAGGGAGCTTGGAATAAGACCCCTTTGGAGCATCCTTTCCCGGTTGGCCCTCAATCAGATCGAACAAGCTGGTTTAGGGCTTCCTCTTGAAACCCATTTCGACCTGAGAAGAAATCCCCTTTGACAAAAGGTTCGCTTCGGACAGATGGGGGTCACCTAAGTCACCAAAAGGATCCTCGAACAGATGGACTTGGTCGAACACACCAAATTCATCCTCGGATGGACCTAAATCAGCAACTTCTTCTCATTCTCCTAGCCTTCCTCCCTCGGTCTCTGTAGCTTGGGGGGATGAAGAAGGGCCTGCCAACGGAACACCCTTGGGGATAGGAAATCCTTCAGGAAGCAGGAACCCGTGCTCTGCTACAATAATCTTGTGAAGCCAAGGATCTTTGGCTCTGACCACGTACTTCGAAGCCGAGAATGATTTCTGTATTGGGTCGTATCCAAGAATCTTGTAGGCAGCCCTAACTTGATTATTTGCTTTGTTCACAAAGATCTCCGCCCTGAGTACGATTTCCAAGTCTGCCTTGTTGACCAAATGGAAGTGCCGTTCAAAAGCGTGCGGATCTGCGAAGAAGAATGCATTTTCATATTAGCAACCAAGCAATGTAGACTGCGATAACGCAAAATATCAAACCCACTCCCACTCTAAATACCTCACTTGGTGTCCCCTCCACTGTCGGACAATGAAGGCCTTCATGCCACTCCCCGGACAGAATGAGAAAGTCCTTATTTAGCCCTTTGCTAGACTCAAGGAGGCATTGGATAAGCCGAACCCTATCCTTCCTCGTCTTCATGTAATAGGACTTTCCTCTTAGGTGCTGGAGATTGTAACACCAATTTACATCGTGGTGGGTTAACTTCAGCCCTATCTTCTCGTTTAAGGTGTCCACACAACCCAAGATTCTGAACATGTTGGTGGCGCACTGGGTAGGGGTCAATCTGAAGTGCCTAAGATAGTCCCTCATCACTGACCCCATAAGGATTCTCATACCACCTTCTAGGAATGTGATTATGAGAATCACTACTTCACCCTCTTTTCTCCTAATGTACCACTCCCCTTCTTTGCAGTATCTTAAACTCACATTATTGGGTATCCTATGATCTGCAATGAACTTCTCCATCATCTCTTCAGACTCAACCAACTTCTTAAATCTACCCATTCCTAGGAACGGCTAAGAAACTTAAGGAAAGACGAAGGAAAAGGAGGAATAAGGGGGAAATAAACTTAGAGAGAGATAGGAAAACTTACATAAGTGAGGAAAAGCTCCTTGGACAGGCTTTTTATGCTGAAAAAAAACGTAAGATCGGTTGGAGACTTGACCAAGTTCAAAGTATGTGTGCAAGAGCTCTTGAATGCAAAAGTAAAGTGGCAAATCGGTTCAAATGACTATTTATACCTCTAGTTAAGAATAACCGTTTGGGTTTTCCCGCCCATAAGGTCAAAAAGATCCCCCACCGTTTGATTATCATCACACCAATAAACGTGGAGAGCACAGAGCCGCCAGAATTTAATGCGGGCGTACCCCATATACCAAAGTGCTAGGAACACGCCTTAGGCAGGTGAAAGGGCTCTGGCACTGAAGGAAGACAAGACTTGACAAGTCATGACATAGGCCCGAAGACATTAAAATCCTCCTCCTCGTCCGAGAAAATGTACAGCAGGATTTTGAGGGGCTATTATGGAGCCTAAGAATATAGCAACCCCGGCCCGTTCTACATCAGGCCCAAGGCCTGCGCCGAGGAGGAAGAAATGTCCGAGGACGAACAAAGAAGGCCCAAATTGCTAAGAAACGTCGTTGAGGACGATCCTGTCCTCGGCCGACCGAGGTTATAGAAAGGAAGAGCAGTACGCCATCAGGGGCAACCACCTAGAGGATCCTAAGGAAAAGGGCAAGTACAATGGGACAGTCACAAGAGCATGGTGGAGAAGCAATTCAAGGAGAAGCTGTCACCTTCGCATTAAATGCCCACAACTAACCTTCTGACCGCATTAATGGGGAAAAGACTCCTGAACAGTGTTAGCTAGGCTGCTGCAGCCCATAGAAAGCTAAAGAAAGTGGCTAATGGGACAAGCACTCAAGTAGTAGCCTGCATGATCAACAAGTGAAGGGCCAAGATTAGCTGAAAGGGGGTATATAATGTAAGAAATCCTTCAAGAGAAAGGAGGCAATTAGAAGCAGAAAACACGGTAATAACTCGGGGGGTCTGAGAAACCTTTGTAACCAAGTATTGAGAAAAGAATAAGAGCTAAAGGCTCCCTAAGAGAGTGCCGATGACAGAATTTCAGATTTTGAATCTATTCCCTTATTGTTTAATCCACTCATAACCACGTTTAGTTGTTGTAATCCTTACTAAGGCCTAGTTCTTAAACCCATTCTCTACAAATTCATTGTATTGGGCTACTTGGGTTTGAGTCCACTCATCCCAAAACCAAAAGTGCTCAAATCCAGTCCCTACAGCCCATTTTGGCTGTCTTATCTATATACATGGGAGTTTTTTATCTGCCGGAATTCTTGCATAAAGGATAACATAACATAAACAATTGGTGCAACTGAAAAAGTAGCAAAAACTTTAAACGCTAGGTACTTACCACATTAGTCTTAGAGAGTAACATTATTTGTTAAAAAATTTTGTTATCCATATTGTTTTTTGTTATCTGTTGTGGTCAGGCAACTCTTTAGCTTTGAGTAAGCAGACTTGATACTGAGCATACCATTGAGCCTAAGGCTACCCGCGAATAGGATTGTGTGGAGTGGCACAAGAAATAGGAAATTCTCTGTCGGCAGTGCTTACCATAATATTAGGGAGATGGGGGATAACAATGGAGAGGAAAGCTCTAATGGGTCGGAATGAAGCGTGTCTAGAAAAGCATCTAGAATTTGAAACTCCCCAACAAGACTCGGAGTTTTGCCTGGAGGGCTTGCTGTGAAGCCTTAGCAACCAAATCTAACTTGAAAAAGAGGCAAATCACCAAGGATGATATCAGCGCTCAGTGTGGGAAGGATGCAGAAACTAGCCTGCATTTATTTTGGTTTTGCGACAAGGCAAAAGAGGTGTGGAGCAACAGTAAGACGATGTTCCCTTTCTCTATAGATAGCAGGTGGAGTTTTATTGATGTTGTGTGGCAGCTGGTGCATCACAAATCGATATGCTCAAGTTTAATGGAAAAAGTTCTGTCATTATGCTCGAAAATCTCGAAGGACAGAAACACAGTTCGAAACGGGGGTGGAGAACATGCAGGCATTACTATGGTCAAATGCTCAGCATCTCTAATGGAGGAGTACAAGGCGGCAAATGAAAGGGTGAGTTGTATGAACCCAGCAGTGCAGGTCAGATGGCACCCTCCAGACCCCCCTCAGTTCAAAATGAATGTTAATGGTGCGGTTTTCATTGAACTGCAAGCTACAGGTGCTGGGATGGTGTTACGAGACTCTCAAGGTATGGTTTTAGCAGCAATGAGCAAGAGGCTCCCAGCAACTTTGGCAGCGCTAGAAGCAGGGCGAAATCCATGGAGATCGCTGTCCAATTTGTGTGGGAGATGGGGTTCAGGGAAGTTTACTTTGAAACGAACTCTAGCACCCTCAAGAATATCCTGATAGGCACCTCGGAGGCACTTGCATCTATAGAAACAATCACGGATAGCATATTGGCCCAAATGGATAAATTTCGCTTTGTATCTTTCATTCATGTCGAACGGGATGGCAATAGGCCAACCCACATCTTAGCCCAATTTGCAAAGCACGTGGGTGATTTTGTTGTATGGTTGGAGGAAACTCCCAATTTGATTGAGGACGCGTGCTCTCAGGATGTATCTTGCATTTTTTTTCTAAAGTTTTATAAAAATTCCAGTCTTCCAATAAAAAAAATTTAAAAAAAAAGTCAGAAAACTTCTATTAAGATGCACATGGTACTCATAACTACAATTTTTTTTATTCACCGGTCATTTACAATTAATCAATTTAAGAAAATTCACTGTTATTTATTTAAATATTTCGGATCCCTTTCTTTGCCTAAACCTTTTTTTTTTTTTTGGGTAAAGGAATAATCTTTATTATCCACTAAAGCCAAGAAAAATACAATATTCCTTAACAAAATTGATACAACCTTCAAAGATTTGATTTATTACCATCTCTGTGAACTCAGATAGAAATCACAGAAATCAAACAAAAATCTTAACACAGTAAAAATAGAACAAAAATTATGCAGGAGAACTAAAGGAGTGTTTGGTACATATGTTTAAAAATATATGTTTTGTTATTTGAATATATGTGTGAAAATATGTGTGGGCGAAAAAATATATGAAAATACGTGTAATATTGTTTAAAAACGAAAAATGTGTGTTTGAGTGAGAATACCAAACACTCCTAAGAAATTTGCAATTAGTGTAATTACCAATTAGTCCATCACTGTTGTTGTTCTCATGTACACAAAGTCTACAAAGATATACAGAAACAGAACAGAACTATAGAGCTGCTGCTACATTGAAAAATGAAACTCCATCACGAACTAGAACTATTTTTTAAGTATAAAATTTTATTCCACATACAAAAAATACACAAAAGCAAACACCAAAATACACCACCACAATTATAACCTTACTTAGAAACATATTTTACACTGTACTAAGTTACTAACATACAACACACCCGGATTTCCCGGGTTCCTCATCATGAATGTTTTGTTTTTGAATGACAAAATGAATATATTTAGCAACCGGCAATCTGGGAAGTTTCAGGTTAAGGAGGAGGAGGAGACATTGCCATTGAGTTGAGGTCTAAGCTTGTTCTTCCACATATCTTTGTAACAACCGGTGTCGCCGCCTCTTTTTTTAGCCTCCACCACCACCACCACCAGCTTCTCCGTTAACCGGTAAACATCGACACCAGACACCAAATTACCGCTCTGCCCTCCGAGCTCCACACCCCAATCTTTCTTGCTCTTCACCTTCAGCTTCTCCACCTTCGCGAAGCCCTCAATTTTCTCCACGATCTTCTCCGGCGGCTCGGTGGACACGAGTCGTTGTAGCCCACTGTTGCTCACCAGATTGGTATTTTAGAGAAAACGTGAGTTTTTTGGTTTTGTCTTTTTGAGACGTTATTTGATGCATTAGGATGTTTTAGTTTTACTGTAAATTTAAGTAGAAGTCTGACGTGACATATTCTTATTGACCAGTGTAAACCGGTTTACACCCGTTTTTATTAAATTTATTCTCTTAATAAAATATTATTTTTATGATATCTAAGATGTCACATGGACTGTTAACTCTGCAAATAAAATCCTAACTCATCGAATATTTGACTGGCTACCTAGTTAAGTCCCTCTCCCAGTCATCACCGGTGCTGGTAGAGGTGATGTATGCAAATGACACTTTCGGCTTTCGGAACCAAGTAAAATGAAGACCCCAAATCAGATTTTTTTTTTTTTGCTGAGACCAAGTCAGAATTACAAGATTCTTCTTCCGAGTGAAAAATTAATTAATAAGTAACATACCTAAGAATTTGCGATTATCTCTCCCCAATTTGCCCCTCGAAAATTATGTGAAAATACCATATTGGGGCGTGGTGGGTCGTTGAAGAATGTTGTGCATATTGGTGTTTCTAACAAAGAAGGAGAAGAAGGGAACAATATTAGTTTATCTTAATGTGTATGATCTCACACCCATGAATTGCTCTGCATATTGTGTCCGCCCTGGGGTTGTAGCGACATTCCAGTTGTTCCAATTCAGATATGTGGGTATGTTTTGTGTAGAATCGACATTTAAAAATTCGTAATTCTTTGTTGGATCAGTTTTTAGGTGAATTTGTTATGAAAATTTTCTTAGTTGAGTAAATTATGATTTTTGGGAACTGGGAAATGAGTTGTTTACACTGTTGAAGCAAAATTAATGGTTATGGAATGCTAGATTGTTTCGTTGTTTGGGTATTGAAAAAAAAAAAAAAAATTACTGCTCAGATTTATATAATTGTGCAGCTTAATTGGGACTGAGTTTCTCAATGGTCTAGGAAAGAAGAACATTCTAGGAGAAACTTGTTTCATTCACTGGCGAAGTGAGAGATGCCGTGAGAGAAGAGGATAGCACTTGTTTCATTAGCTAGCATAAAAAAAATATTTTATTTGAACTGTTATTCGTGTTAGTATTTTTCATTCATCAATATTTTCCATCCATCACTTAACGATATGGATAATTTTGACACGTTATCAAAAGATTAGAGACTAAATTAACATATTTAAGAGTTTATAGACCAAATTGTAATACGAAGTAAAGGTTAAAGACTAAATATATAATTTACCCAAAAAAATAAATAAGAATACAAAACTTGTTGGAAAGTATATTTCACTTTCCATGTTAATGAAGACCAATCAAGGGATTGATTTATAAGAGAAAATTAATGGGATTGATTACTAGAGAATCATGGAATTGAGAAAATTAATATGCAATTCAAATTCAAATTTTTTTTTTTACTTTTATATATAATCTCATTATAAACATGGGTCTCTTGTAATGTGTTATCAAGCCGTGTAAATCAAGATATTAGTCTTTCAGTGTTCAGCGGTGTGGTAGGTAGCCAAACCATGTGTATTTTCTCTTTATCTCTTTTCTCCTTATTTACACTTCCGTTTCTTCTATAACTCTCCATTGTTCTCTTTAATTTTCACAAAACCTACTCATCCCTAAAAATAAAAAATAAATAAATAAATAAAAGAGAAGTGAAACCCCAAAAAACCAGTTGTGGCTTATTTTGCTAGGGTAATTCTTTCCATTGATCTAAATTTATATTTAGTCATTTTTAAATTTTGTTGATTTGTGTTGTAACATTCTTTCGGCAATGTGGATATTTATGACTCTTGTCGGAGCATATAAGAAATTGGAAAATTTATGACTAAATCTAAACATCGCTAAACATGTCTTGATTATAAAAGCTCTAATGACACTAGAGACATGGAAGAAATAGCAGTAGAGTTTGGGGTTTAATGATAAAGTAAAAAACATTTGTTTTATACACCTTGTTGTACACATCTTTACACATGAAAATTACTCCAAAATTGTAACTTGAAATCACGATTTCCAACGTCAAAATCATGTTTTCCGGTCACAATTTCAACGCAATTTTCGTATGTAAAAATGTGTGTAACAAAATAAGTAATAAACACTAAAAAGTCTAATTGATTAGAATTTTGACCTAAACATCTTGATGGAATAACTTAAAAAGATAAAAATAAAAAATATTTGTCCCCAAGTGGGAGTTATTGACAGAAGAATTAATTGAGCACTTTATAAATCTCTCTCTTTATTGGGACAGACTCTAGATTTCTAAAGTGTACTCAAGCCAATGGCTCTGGGACCATAGAGAGTCAACTCGAACTCATTAGTCAGGATTCAGAACATAAAAGAAAGGCTGAATGTAGACAAATACCAAATCACTAATTCATGGAATATTACCATTATTAAAGAATATAAACTGGGGCACCCTAATAATTATTATATAGCCAAGTTTAGTTAAGAATATTAGTTTTTAATGTCTAAATACCCTAACCTTTTGCTACTGATGGAGTATTATTATTATCTCCAAGTTCCCTTTTTAGAGCAAGTTTGACCAGTTTTTTCTTCTTTACGCTCTGTTTTGAGGATGAAAATGAATAGGATGAAAATAAATTATTTTATTCTTTTTATTTTTTTATTTAAAAGTTTTAATAGAGTGAAAATACTATTTTCTTATATGAAAATTTAGGTGAGAGGAAATAGAATGTATATGAGGAAACACTCATTCCTTTCAACTTCCCTACATATTTACTCCCCAAACGTCTTATTCCCTCCCTTGTCAAAAATAAATAATATATGGAGTTCTCAAACAAAACATCATATTAAGATCTAGGTTCATTCTCAAAAAAAAAAAAAATATATATATATATATATATATTAAGATCTAGGTTCAATAATAAGAAAAAATTTCATTCTCAACATACAAAATGTTCATCGACAAGAGTCTTGTACAGCAGACAGTTTATACGAATCAAGATACTGAGACCCTTTCTCAAAAGAAAGTTCCAGGGAAAGCATACAAATATATATATATATATATATATGATTTACACAATTTGGCTCCTTCCCCGTCTAAGGCTCTATATATACAACTGGGGATGAAGAATTTTATAGTAGTATGTACTCGAATTCTAATCATGTTAAACTGAAGTTGGTTAGAATTGATTGGCTGAACCTGTAAACAATGTTGGATAAGAATCTTCAAATTCAAGGACAACTGTTGCCTTTCATCTGAGGGAGAAGTGCACCAGCAGTATTAAAATTGCTGGTACCTTTCAGCCCATTCAAGTGTTGCCACTTTAGGTTTGCCCGGTTTACATGAGTGGAAGATCTTGTTATGAGGCTGACATGGGTTTGGATTTGAAGAACTTGGCAACTGCCTGGTAAAGATTCTCTTCCTCAAAGGGCTTCGAGACGTATCCATCCATCCCACATTTCAAGCACTCCTCATATGTGGCATGAATCACATCGGCTGTCATCGCTAATACTGGCACATGCCACTCTCTCTTTCGATTAGCCCCTTCATCTGTGGCTCCACCATTCATTTGCTCATTTGCTTTGCTCTCCATTAGGCGTATCCGACGGGTTGCCTCAAACCTGCAATTATAGGACAAATATACAGCTTTGTTGAGGTCAGTGTACCAATGAATTGTACTTCAAGAAAACTTATATCCTTCCACATTTTCCTTCATTCCAATGCCCATAATATTTTATTTATACATAAGATAAAGGTAAAGGAACTCTTAATTTTAGGCACCTAAAACATTCCAAGTACTTGAATGAACAGATATCATATAGAAAGGGGTTTAATACCAAATAGCTCAAAATGTTTATTTGGAGATGACAAATTACCGATTCTCACAAACTATTAGTAAATTGTGAATTTAATCGTTTAACCTAACACTCTCCCTTCACTTGTGAGCCTAAATTGCCTTTTTAAATGGGAAGTAAGGTGGAGACAGGGTTAGAACCCGGGACCTCCTGCTCTATTACCATGAAAAATTAATGATTCTTCTAAAAGCTTAAACTATAAGGAAATTGTGAATTTAATCAATTAATCTAGCAAGAGACTAATCACATAATAGAAAAAAAAAGCTACAACATAATACAAATTGAGTTGTTAAAGCCACCTAAGCATAAGCACCACACAGCCTGAACTGAATAATTAAGACTTTGGTCAATTAACATATTCGTTGAGAAATTTCTTGAACTGTGCATATAGCTCACCAGCATTTTTTAAGTCTTATGATCAAGCTTGGGGTAAATAATGAGTTTGGTGCTAAAAATTATAGACAGTTTTTCAGAAAGAAGTTTTAAATATCATTATCATGCAGAAATTTGGTTACACATTGAACCAACTAAAGCTATGATTCAGTTAACATATTTCTGTCTCCAAATGGTGAAAATACATGCATTAACCACAAATCCCGTGATTTTTGCCACCAACTAGCTTCCTCCATAAACAACACCCTCTTCAATCCTGATCTTACATTCTCTGTTCTATCTTTCTCTTCAACAGAAGATCAGTATTTTTCTCCAATATCATTATCAGTCAAATTGAAGCTAATGAAACAACTACCAAACAAATTATAAAGTTAGGATATGTAGCAACAGTTTAATTCAAGACAGTTGAAATGCTCATCACAATGCTTTCAATTATTTTATTTTATTTTTTTACTTTTAAAAGTTTTGGGATAGAACATATATTAGTCAACAATAAATAGCTAAATAGATAGATTGCATTCAAGAATTTCAATACATACCCATCCATTTCTGGCATCTGAATATCCATGAAGCAGGCATCAAAATTATGTGGTAATTGAAGCAACGCCAGTGCAGCTTTGCCACTCTCAGCACAGTCTACATTAGCTCCAAACTTCTTTAGCGCACCTGCAGCAACTCTGCGGTTAACCATATTGTCATCAACCACTAAAATTTTCTTGCCACAGAGTAGGCTCTGCAGGAAAGGAGTTCCATTAGGCATGTCTTTCCCCTGTTGCCTCTTCTTCCCTATCCCTAACACCTGCTGAAGACATGCAGCAACCATACTTGCCCTCAAAGGTTTCATGATGACAGTATCTGAAAATCCTGCCGCCTTTGCTTTATCAAATTCAGCATTACTGATATTCGTTGCAAGAAGAATCATCTTAGGCAAACTAAACACCTGCCCATTCTGTTTCCACTCCAATAGCTGAAAATTTAGACCACCTTCCTCACCAGAGACCCATATATCCTTTTCAACTAGAATTAAATCTGGCTGGAAGTTTCTGTCATAGTAAATAATGTAGCTTTACTCAACAAACTGAATCTTATAATTTCAACAGATTTGTCACAAAATTCTAATTTGAGGGGTGTGGTTTTACTCAAAAACTTCTTGAGGAGTTGTTATATGAACACAATTGAGTATTCCTTGATTCAATCAAAATTTTTTTTTTTTTGGTTGCTAAGCTGTCCAATCAAGTTATTTATTGAAATGCACTCTCAGAAATTTAGTAAATCCTTTTACTAAAATCTAGTTTTCTTAGTCCATGAATGTAAACCTGAGATATCATTGACATGGCTTTGCCTAAAGATTGAGATGCATTTTACATTCAAAACAAGGAAGAAGACAAGAAAGGAAAAAAATAAAAGAACTTACCGAGATGTCAGAGAACCATTTTTTCCACACATAGCATCGGCAATCTTGATGCTACTAGCGACTTTGACCAGGATACCAAGTCTATTTAAATGGTATTTGGTTACAGCAGCTCTAACTGGTTTCTCATCAACTACTATTGCTTTCAATCCTCTAAAACCAGGAGGTAAATCTTCAGAATTAGCCTTTTTCTTTTCATTGTATGCATTTTTCTTACACATCCCAAAAATGGCAGTAAATGAAAATGTGCTACCAACCTGAGGTCGGCTTATGAAACTTATCTGACCACCCATAAGCTCAACCAGACACTTACTAATGCTCAAGCCTATACCAGTTCCTCCATAATTTCTAGAGGTTGAGCTATCTGCCTGCATAAAGGGCATGAAAACTCGATCCTGAGCAGATAAGGGAATACCAATCCCTGTATCCTCTACGGATACCATCAAAGTGACGTCTTCAGATGCTTCATTAGTATTCAACATATTATGTGAAGCATCAGAACGAAATTCTTCATCAGCAATTAGATGCTTAAAGGTATCCCAACAGTTCCGCTCATCAGCAACTTCACAACCACTTAAGGTTTTAAACTGATGTCCACCACATAAAAATACACCTCCATCTGATCCTCCATTCAAACAAGTTTCAGTTTTAAATACACCTCCACCTGATCCTCCATTCAAACAAGTTTCAGCTTTAAATACACCTCCATTTGATCCACCATTCAAACAACTTTCAGCTTTAAATACACCTCCATCCGATCCTCCATTCAAACAAGTATCAGCTTTTGCATTTACAGTGTCTTTTTCTTGTTCAGCTAGATGGACTTCAACAAATATATGTCCTCGTTCAGTGAACTGCCACATGCTCAATATAATTAATATCAAGTAGATTTGCAAAAAGGGGGGGGGGGGGGGGGGGGGGGAAAGGAATTCAATAGTGGAAAAAAAATCAAATAATGCAAAGTTTACACTGAAGTTTAATTTGGGTCTGGCAGAAACCATAAAACCACCAGTACAGTAGATCATAAATCAAAGTAAAACTAACAATATGAGTAATCAACTAGTCATAATAGTATATTACATCTTGAATGATCCACTTACTTTAACAGAGTTTCCCACAAGATTTGTAATAATTTGTCTGAACCTCCCCGGATCCCCCATAACAATTTCAGGAACTTTATCAGAAACAAACGCTGCCAGCTTCACTTCCCCAATTGGTTACATATCCAAGATGAAAGAATTGTAAAATGTGAAGAAGCATCATGAGCACCATAAATTGGTATCAAAACCCCCACCAAGGTAAAAGAGAGAGAGAGAGAGAGAGAGAGTCAGTTTAAACATGAGAAGAACAAAACAAATGAAACTTCATATTCAAAAACTACAGGAGTGAAATGTAATAATGCAAAAAAATTAAGTGAAATGGGGGAATTTTTTTTCCCTCACAGAAGGTCAAGCAACCATACCAGCCACCAAAAAGATAATTAGTACTCTGACTTGCTAGTAGACTTACCTCAATGCCCTTGTTTCTAGACTTCTCAGAAAATAAAGAGAGAACATCATCTAGTATGGATCTGAGGTCAAATGGAACTGCTTCCAGCTCTAACTTGCGAGCTTCAATTTTTGCCCGGTCAAGCACCTCATTAATTAATGCTATCAGTGCCTTGCCACAGGCTTGAGCAGTTTGGGCATAATCTCTCTGCGTTGAACTTAACTCTGTATCTAGAAGCAGAGCGAGCATCCCTGCAAAATACACATAATAACAATTCATCATTCAATACAAAGTGTTCAAGTAAATAAAACATGACACCATCATATGAGAAAAATAAATAAAAAGACTTGGAACATACCAAGGATGCCATTCATGGGTGTTCTGATTTCATGAGAAACAGTAGCTAGAAACTGGCAACAAGATCACAAGAATTGCTCATACTAAAAGGTTGAAGCTTGTAAACTGAGTTGAAGTCTACTTTACAAAAATGTTGGGAACAATACCTGAGATTTTGCAACGTCAGCAGCTTCTGCACGAACTTTCAGTTCTTGCATTGCATGGAAATCATCCTCAACTTTAGCAATGTGACTTGCTGCAGTATATAAAATATAACCCACCAGTAAACCAATCACAAATGTAAAGAATGCAGTGGTTAGTGCTGCCCATGACATGGGTGCCTTCTCGTGATATCTGCTCAACATCCAAAATGAGCATATATGAGTCAAAAATCCTGGAACTCTTCATCTACCTTCTAAAATAATGATCAATGACTGGGTGCACTTACCTACATATCATTTGATGCTTCCTGAAAGGATCTCCAAAATCAAGCTTGCTCTCATGGAAATGAGACATGTCAACATCTTGACATTGGTGACCGTACATGGCTAGGGGATCAGAGGAGTTGGTGATATCATACACATTCACTAATATTGCCTGATTCGCAGCAAGTTGCCCAAGTAAATTCTCCACAAGGGACTCAACATCAAAGGCTCCACCAACATATCTGCTTTGTATCAAAATTTCATTAACAAAATGGCATCTAGCCAAAACTTCCACATTAACACGCCCAAAATTAAGTTGAAAAACTGACAGCCAACAATGCTAAGCTCTTGTCCAATATAAGACCATCAGAACATACTTTCAGGGAAACAAACTGCAAAAGAAATTAACCAGGATAAAATCACACCTGACTAATATCCTGACTTGACAACACTTGGTGTCCATTTGGGAATAGCTTATTTAGCTTTTTGCTAAAAAATTTTTGCTAAAAGTATGTTAGAGTATACTTGTACCTTGAAAAAATTTGAAAAAGTGAAAAAAGGTGGGAAAAAGAGAGGTTTTAAAAAGTTCTAAATAAAAATTAAAAGCTAAAAGCTGAAGCTGATGCCAAACAGGCTCTAAGTGTGCTTTTGGCATCAGCTTATTTAGCTTTTTGTTGATTGTTTTTTGTTGAAAGTGTACTTTAGTACACTTTTACTTTGAAAAACTGAAATTTTAAAAAGCTATATTTAAAAGCTAAAAGTTAAAAACAGCAATTGTGGTTGGGGTAAAAACAGCAGTGGAGACAGTTTCGTCAGTGGGGATGATTGTAGGTGGCAGTAGGTGCTAACAAGGTAAATTTGGATAAACTCATAAATATAGGAGAAATAAGGAAAAGCAAAAACCAACTGAAATATAAGAATCGTAATGTAATATATTGGCACATAATGAATCCACAATGCTAAAAATCTGGAACACCAGTTGACAGAAAGTAATCTAACTGAAATTTATTGATGATTTACTTGAATTTTTGTTTTATAGCTTGGGATCAATCCAAGGCTCAAAAATTCTTAGGTTCAATCTTCCAGGCCTAATTGCTTTATGATATAAATCAAGCAATAGTTAATAACCAGCTTGAAAATCTCAACTCCAATAAAGCCAATTGATGCACAATTGTTAACAAAATCAACCGGATACTTGGGCACATGGCCACATGGGTAATAGGCTCACCCTTGATTTTGATTTTATTGAGATCTTCCATAATTTTCTCATGATTCTTTTCTATATCAAGCTGTTCATGAATGTTCTCAACAACCTCATCTTTTACTCTTTGATGCAGTAATTTTCAACTTGCAATGGTAAGACTTGATCTTGTTCAGCATCATCAATATTTTCTTTGAAATTTGGCCTCAAATTGTCAACCCCAAAACAATGTTTTCTCTTGGAGCTTGAATATGAAACTTACTGAAACCGTTTCATAGGCAATAATCTTGACTTGGTGGTTGGATAATGAAAATTTTCAATACCACCATCATTTTATTTATATGAATTCACAAGTCATAATCATAACATGAATAACACAATATATAATAATAATCATAGGTGGAAAGAAAAAGAAATAGGCCAATGTTTATTTCACTCTTTATCAAAAAAAGAATATATTTCATCCTTAACCTGACGCACTTTATACTCTTGTAAATCATCCCAACATTCACCCAAATTACTGTCTAGCTTATTGAATACAATTCTTACCTTTTCCTCTTCGCAGATCTCCTAGTAATCAAAATAGTCTTCTAAATTACTCAACCAACCTGTGCAATCTTCTTTATGCACTATTCCATCAAAAAAAAAATTTATTATTTCTAGGTATTCATTTACATTTACACTTATCACAAGCGAGATCTCACAACTTGAAGTTATCATTTATAGGTATTCATAAGTCCATAACACCACCTTTTAAACTTTAATTGTAGTCTAGATGGCATACACCCCTTAATCGTTGTCATCATAGCGGTTCTCGTCAGCTTCATCATTTGGCTACTAGACCTAGCAAGTAAAGCTAAGGCTCTGATATCAACTCTCACAGCATGATTACGACAAAAGGGCTATTGCATTACTAGACCCTAACAACACTCTGATTCATAAGGAAAACAAGTTGACTAAAATTTCATTGATAAGTGACTTGAACTTTAATTTTACAACTTGGCAAGCATTTTAAAGGCTTCATATACGGCATACCTACTCTACAAGGGAATTTCCTAAATTAACTATAGCTAATATTACCATATAAAGACTTAATTTTGACTAAAATACCTACAAAAACAACCACAAACAAGAAAATAACACCCTACTCTTGAAAAGTGAAAACTGAAAAAATAATAATTAAAGTCTTCCAACAGCAGCTAATGTTATATCTCCAATATGAAATCTTGTCAAATTACTGCCACCATTCAAGTGATTTCATTTCCACAAAGCACATGGAGAAAAAAAGATAAACTTCAAAGTTAATAAATGTGTCATTAAAGCTCCAGCAATAATAGAATGCCAAATTCTTGTTCCTATCATTCCCAAAACCAATTTAGATCGGTCTTCTAGTCTATCATTTATATCTAATCTAAATTCAATCTGTTCATGAACTGTCATATACAGACACTGAAAAACATTAAACCAACCATTAATAATTAACTTAGTATTCCAATCAGGAAGGCAAGCTCAGAGGACTGACCCTGCAGTTGATTCAATGCGCTCTCGCTCTGTTGCACTCACAGAGTGCTTGGATTTGTAAACAGGGAATGTAAGCACAACACCAAGATGATGAGATCCTAGAAGCCTGAAGGGGCTAGTCAAAACAGCTTTACCAGTAGCCCTCGCCCTCAAAATGTTTTCTCGGTCTTCCTACATCATCCAAAGGAAAAATTGCAGGCCATATGAAGCACCAAGTTTACATATTACTCGATATCATGAAATCCAAACAAGATAAGCAAAGTGAAGGTCACAATTTCTGAAGTATACCTCTCCTGACATCATGTCAAGTGATGCAAGGTAAGAAAGGCTTTCCTGAGAGAATATCACAGGTGCGTACTCATCTCGCACTGGGGAAGGCTCCCTCTCCATTGTCTTTATTGTCCAACCATGTTGTCTCTCAAAATTTTCCCTGTCTGAATCCATTACTCTCTGTGCATAGGCCACACCACTCAGTAATGGCCGCTCAAAAGCGGTTCTAGCTGTGTACTCCGCAAATGTTTCCTGCATTTTTTGCAATTAACCATACAAAATCAACTACATTTGATAGTAATCCGAGTGAATCAAAATTCCATTTATTTTCCTGTCTTGTCTCCTCAAAAAATGAAATAGTAACTCCACTAATCTTCTACACTTTTTTTGATAAACACTAATCTTCTACACTTAGTTGACTAAGATTTAACTAATATTTTGATTTATATAGCAACAATGACTCAGTGACTCCAGGAAATGTCAAAAAAAAAAAATCCCAAAAATTTCCTCAATAAACTGGCAACAAATACATAACCTTAACAAGTTTAGATAAAAATTCAAGCACAAACCTGATCAATTGCTGAAGGGTTCTTGTAATAATGGAAAGTGGAAACGAGGATGGCAAGGGCGTGCACATGATTAACACTAACATTAAACTGATCTTGTAACATCCTAGCTCTCTGATCACACATGCTTACCAGTAAATCCTTCCGCCTTACTCTGTTATCAGCATCTATGCGATTGTACACTGTCATGCTCAAGAAAACCATCACCATGATCCAAATCAGAAGCAACGTTAGGAGCCAGTCCCTGATGGCTTGAATGAACCCTCTTTTGCTCCCCATTTGCTCGTTCAACCTCACAGCCACAGAGTGGTGCTGTTGAGTCTGACTCTGCTGTGTCTTCAAACCCATCACCACAAATCTCTCTCTGACGACTCTTTTGCTTTTTCTTCTTCTTCTTCTTCTTCTTGTTTCTTTAGTACCCACTTCATATCTAAGCTAGAAAAAACCCCCAAGTCATGCATACGCATATATATACCAACTTTTGATAAGGTACTGGCAATTTTTACAGACACAACTTTTTTCTAATATAGGAAAGAAAAAGAAAAAGGGTACTACTGGTAAACTACAAGTAATTTTTTCATTACAGCATTGTTTTGCGTGATTCAAAGCTTCATAAAGAGCATAAGTACACCCACAAGGCCACAATCAAAAAACCAAGCAAAATTTATACGGTAGAGATTAGAAAGAGAAGAGATATAAGAAAGACCCAGAATTTGAAAAGAGGAATGCTCAATTCCGAGAGACAAGCATGGTTCTCAAAAGATGGAAAAACTTAAAAATAAAAAAGGCTCATTTTCCAAAAAACAACCTCTCTCTCAGTGCGTCAAAAGGGTCTGTTTCTCTCTATCTTAAGCCTTTGAATTCTTAAAAAAATAGAATAGAAAAGTACAGAGTGTAATCTCAAATAATGTTTTTTTCTCCAACTCCATTCAAAAGCGTGAAGTTTTAGTTAGAAACAACCAGACAAAGAAGAGCACGTTCACTGCTTTTATTCCTTATATTATACAATCAACCAAATGCCACAGATTGACCAACCTTAAATAAAAACACAGACACACACAGCAAACAGCAAAGCAAAAACACAGCCCAGAAACAGAACGAGAGAGAGAGAAAGTAACAACTCTAAAAAGAGACAGAGATGTGGTAGTTATTGTTGTAAGAAATAATGTTTACCTGTAAAACTAGCTTAGGCCAGGAGGAGAGAGAGAGAGAGAGAGAGAGAGAGAGAGAGAGAGAGAGAGGTACAATGAATGAACACAATGAAAAAAGAGTTTTTGTTTTTGTATAATAGTTTGATTTTATTTTCATGTGAGGGAGTTCTTTAACTGTTTGTCTTATGCATTTTAAAGTAACAAAGAAAAAAATATATATAACAATGAATCGAATTTTTAGGATTTTCCAAGATACGCTCTTGTCTCCTTAGTCCTCTCTCTCTCTCTCTCTCTCTCTCTCTCGAAAGTCCTTCCTCTATGTCTCTCTGGCCTCTTCTTTATAATAATGTATTTGACACCACGCCCTGTCTCCTCTCTCTCTCACTCTCTCTCTCTTCTAGTCTTCTTTTGCATTTCCTGAGCTAAACCCATTGACACTGATGGCTGATTTTTTTTTCCAAATTCAACAACTATAGCCATATTGAACATCTTTGATAGGTTTGAAGCTAGAATTGGTCTGGCTGACCCCAAAAGTTCTTTATCTATTTTAATATGAAGAAATCAATAAAAGCTTCAAAATGGGTAATAATAACAAAACCCATAATGTAATTTGGTTGGTCAGTTAATAGAATTGTACGCATGTTGTTTTGTTTTCTTTATGTATCATAGTGTAAAGCAAAACCTCACATTTTGTCCCATTTCTGGGTTCTCTCTTTTTTCTTTTCTTTTTTCCAAATTTAAGTTAGAGGGAGAAAATTATCACACACAAAGAAAAGAAAAAAGAAAGTAAAGAGAGAGAGAGGGTGTGTTTGGACTTTGGAATGGGATTTAATTAAGTATGTGGGGAATGGGTAGAAATCGCAATCACAAATCTTTGCGATAATGACATGGCCATACAGCCCAGATCTCATTCCAATCTCAATTACATCTTTGCCCCTTCTTTCTTTGTGCAAATCTCAAATTTAACCCTCTAATGGAATTGTTTAATAGGGCTTATGATTATAAATTAAGACTTTCAATCTTCTTCTCTCTTTTTTCCTCTTTCGTTTTTTGATTGTACAGCCTCTAGTATAATCATTGCATGTACATGTGATTTAACGACAGTACACATGTATTTCATTTAAAGCCGGGTAGTTTAATGATATCATTATCATGGTATCAGCCTAGAAATTATAAATTTTACTAGCATTAAAATCATTAGTTTACAGATTTTGGGTTATTTTTTGACTTGTCAAGAAAATTAAAGGAAGAAAGAAGCTTATTTGTATTCAGAAAAAATAAATAAATAAATGGAGAGAGAAGAAGAAGCAGCTTATTTTGTAGTCCAGTTTTCAATGGGTCTAAAATCGTAATTTTAAATCATTTTTAAATTTGTACTCTTTGTTTTTTCAAAGGATTAAGTAACATGTTTTTCAAACAATCGTGTAGGTGAGAAATTGAACTTGACCATAAGAATTATGGCTAGGAAGTATGCATGATGAGAATGACTTGTTTATTAGGTCGGAAACCAACAAATTGAGTTCGTCAAAGGCACTTCGATGATTAAGCTAGTAAAGAAAACTATAGAATGAGTTTAAGGAAAATGATAAAAGGAGGTAATAGAATGCACATTATTGTCTCTAGTTGAGATGGGTTTATATAGTGTGTTCTCGATGATGGTAGTTGGTAGGGTTCTACGCAAGCATGAAGTGAACCTAACATTACATTATCCACCCCCCCCCCCCCCCCCCCCCCCTAAAAAATGATTGCTAAGGGAGGGGGCATTGGCTGAGGGCACCTTCCCCATGATTATAGGGGGATGTCCTATCATATTACATTAAATGCTTATCATGGTAGGTGTTGACATTGAACCTTAGTGCCTTGTGGGAGAGAGAAATTTTTTACTTCTGTTGTTTGACCCTATTCACCTAGCAATGTGAATATGATGTGTGTGCTTGAAGGTGTTCTCTACATACTCCTTGTATGCATTAGAGATTTTAATTTGAAATTTTGAGAAAGCCACCAAACATTGGGATTTTGAACTGTAATTGTTTATTTATTTATATTCTACTCTAACCTAATTGTAATTGTTAACCTATATCTAATTGATTTATTTTTATTTAATATAATCAGGTCTTCAAACTAAGAGCTAGATTCAAGGGGTTTAATTATGTTAAAAAAAAAAAAGTTAAGCACCCCACAATATCCATCTTATGACAATTACATTTTTTTTTTTTTCATATGATTTTAAAAATCGGGCTTGTTAGCTTTTGAAATAGGGGTGAATGTCCCAATATTGTCATACATGTATCAAGAATATTATATATATATATATATATATGATTCTATTGGAAATTTTATTATCATGGTATGTTTAAGGGTTTCTACTTTCTAGATGGTCAATGGTGGAATGCAATAGAAATTCCAACATTACCCGCTAGAATTGGAGTTTTTTTTTTTTTTTTTTGGTCATTCTAGATCTCATTGTGGTCTGTCAAATGGCAACTTATATTTTTTTTTAATTTTTCAATTTTTTGGAGTGTTTTTCAAGCCATGGGTGTATTTCCCTAAATATTTCTCCTCTTTTATTGATTCATATGCAGTGCCATAAATGTCACAATACCTCAGGAGCTCTTTATATGACTTTGCAACTCCAGTAGCTATCGCATATAAGAAGATTGGTGTCAAGGTGCCCTAATTAGAAGGCTAAGGAGTCGTTTGGTAACGTTGTTTTAGTAACATTATTTGTATTTTTTGAGAATATGTGTGAGTGAAAAAATGTATGAAAATACGTGTAATATTGTTTAAAAACTGAAAACATATGTTTAAATTCCTATACCAAATGGCCCCTCAACATTCCTAGGTTAGGGACCACCTTTCATCCAAGTGCTATGACATTTATGGCTCTATTTTACTCCATGGAGTTTTTTAGAGCTTAACATGACTAAGTAAATATAGTATAAGCATTCACTAATAGTTTAGAGTGAGATTTGGATACCTTGCTCGGCTAAACTCTGGCTAAGAAGTGCTCCGAGCTCAACTACTCTAGCAACATTTTAACAGAGTTTCCATGGTGTGAACTTTGGCTGGGTGAGATTGTAATTATTGTCCCTCAAAGTGAATAGCCCACATGAAATATATTTCTCTTTAGATCAAAGGTTTTATAATAGAGTCACGACTTATTTTATTTACGAGGAAGAAAATAAGAAAGCCAAAGATTGAATTGAACAACTAAATTCCATTGAATAATTGAAAATTACATTTGATTGAAAAATGTAAAGCTCCTATATACAATTTAGAAATTGGCACATGACTTCGGTCTTAGTTACATTCTATCAAAATGTAAAATTATATGGATAATTTACTAATGTAGAGCCCTAGATCTAAGTTCAGAAACTAGGTTACAACAATTTAGAGTGAGAATATACATCTCAAATTTTTACCTTATGTGGTATGAGATTTCGTTTGTAAATATTATTTTCTAAAAAAAAATCTATTTTAGACCTAAAAATCATCTTTAAAATCAAAACTGTTCTTAGATTTGTTTTCTAAAACTATTCTCATATCTGTTTTTCAAAATAATTCTCTAATATGTTTTCCAGAAAAATTCTTAAATTTTTTTTTTCTAAATAATTCTCAAATATGCTTTTCAAAGAATTTTTTAATCTGTTTTTCAAATCTATTTTTCAAATTCTAATTTTTTTAAGCACCCACCTTACTAAATGAAATCAGTCTTTAAAATTATGATGGCGAATTAACATATCCTATCAAACATGCATGGCATATTCACAAAGTATACAATAACATTGCACTTAGAAAATAATTTTTGAAGTTTGAAAATAATCATTGAGATTAAAAAAAAATTTGAGATTAAAGTGATTTTTTAGATATGAAAATAAATATGAAATTTAAGACCAGATATATTTGAAAATAGATTTAGAATATTATTTTGAAAAACATATCTCAAAAGAAACTTTGAAGACTATTTTAGAAACATAGTTTCAATTGTTAGATCAAACAATTTCTAAAAAAAACAAATCTAAAAAAAAGAAAGAAAAAAAGAATATTGTTCTGCCAAAAGTAGTTTCGATAGGATGGAGATGCATACATGTTCATTCTGTGGTGTATACACTCCGAGGTAGATTTTCAAATTCACGATATTTCCAGAAAATGAAATTAAAACATGGGTGAACAATATTTTATCACTCAAATCATCCTTCTCCATACATCATATTAATAATAGAAAATTAAAAAATTGGAAAAATAGTATAAAGCAATAAAAGATTAAGGAGAAGAATATGAGTTACGATAAAAATCTATACCTCACTCCTCTAGCACCTTACAGGGATGTAGATAAGCGGTCCCTAGATTGAAATCGGTTATCATAGTTGTGTGTGTAAATCAAAAACTCAAACAAATGTGAGATTTTGGGTGTATTGGTGGAGAACCCTAAGACTAATGAAATGGTGGCTAAAGGATCATGAAATAGTGAGTGTGTGTAATTGACAAATTGTGAGAAAATATAGCTTTCCAACAACTAAAGGTTAGAAAACTCAATCAAGCCTTCGCAAATTATGGGAGATGTGCAATAGATACAAACCATCTTCCTTATCATCGATGACATTCACATTTCCTTTCATAGGTAAAGGATTGGTTTTAACATTAGGAGTCCCAAAAAAACCTGAAATCTCATGGTCAATTGGATCCTATATACAATGTCTCAAATGGCATCGATTATCCATAGAGTCTCATACTTATCCATAATGAAAATAACAAGGTAATTTGGGGTCGTGGTCTTTAGGAACATGCTAGAATATAATTTAGGTATTATAGGGGTGATCAAATTCTTCTTAAACAAGACAGGGTATAATTGCATCAAAAAAAATAGACGGTATAATTGAGATACCAGCATGGGTAATGGGTGAGACTTTTGTGATTCCTTCCTTTGTACTAGAAAATTGGCGGTCTTTTGGGGTGGTTTCAGTTACTTTTGTGGATGCTTGCACTATTTGGGTTAGCTTAGGTTGGTTTTGGATAGGTTGGATAGTGAAGATGGAAGGGATTCTTTCTGCTTGCTAGCATTCTTGGCTATCATTTGGAAATCACCCTCTTTCTTTTTTGCAACGCCTTCTTATATTACTCCCCCAACTTTGACAAGGTTGAGGTATCCAACATCCTTTTGCTTTTAGGGCATCCTCTATTCTCTCCCTAATTGGTATGAGGTTAGCAAAGAACTACTGCTGAACCCCAATCATTCTTTGAAAGGAATGGTTCTTAAGGGTTTTTGCAAACATGCAGATCATTTCCTTCCACTAACAATATGTCGTTTGTAGTGCTACATGCTCCTTTACTTCGTACAAGAGACCTTGTGCAAGTGAAGCTCATCCAAATTTCTGTCTTCATAATAATAACTCGTCCAAAATTTGTACAATGTTACTTCCACTAGGATTAATGCCTTGATTCCAAAAGTGAGACTAAAATGCATTTCTCAAGATTGTGCCAATTGATAATGTAAAATATCAGTAAATTGCATGTCCAAGCGAGTATTGGAAGTTCTACAAGGATGGAGGAGACTCACTCTCAACCCGCTAGAATCAATTTTGGAAAGTGAGGACCCGTTGCCAACCACTAGGAAGTCGGATTGGGCGGCAGACAGTTCGAGTCTAGTTGGTTTGGTTGGGTGGGTTGATTCTACAAGTTGATCATAATTTTCAATTTTATCATAACTAAGTCCAAAATCAAATTAACACACACACACACACACACACACAAACTATTAATGGCATAGGTTGAGTTAGGTTATTTAGCTTGAAAATTTTGCCATCTTGAACCCAACTCCTAATGTCAAAACCATAAATTTTATTTTAGGGGCCAACCTAAATATATCAATAATTTTGATTCTCGTAAAATACTGTGCGTGCACACTCACTCACTTACACACACACATGTAAGAAAATTTCATCAACTCAGACTTATACAATTTAAGGTATTTATTTTCTTTTATTAATTCATGTGTAATTATATTTTAAATTTTATTTGTAAGGGAGGTGGGCCCAGTAGTACGTATTTATGTATATATTGAGCCGGGGGCCCAATCCAAAGACATTAAGTAGTCCGAGGACGAGAAAACATTGTTGTAAGAACCCGTGTTAATGAGTTAAGAGGTGAGGTCTGATCATGATTGTCCAAGAGGGCGGTCCAAGGAGGAATGCTTCCTCGGCTGAGCAAAGCCAAGGTCAGAAGGTGTAGTCTGCCACCAAGAGCAACTTTCAGGACAATTCCACTGATGAGGATAAGTATAAGGAAGGAACAAGACAGAGGGAGGCTATGAAATATTTAAGAGAAAGCTACTACCACCGTATTGAATGCCCTGCAGCTAACTCATTGGCCGCATTAATAAGGAAGTGATACCTGAATAGTAGTTTTTAGCCTTACAGCTACTCCCCAAAGACTTCAAAAAGGTGCTGATGTGATAAAAATCAACACCAACAATCTAATTTACACGTGGAGGATAGATATGAAAGGAGGAAGATAGTATAAATTAAAAGGGAGGCCCTGAGAGAGAAAGATCAGAGAATTGAGAAAGAAATACTGTAGCAATAAGAACTGTACTTGTAATCAACTTTAAGAAATATATACAAAAACTGATCTCCTCGGACTGTGCCGAGGATGATTTTCTTTAGATAAAACCAATCTATTTTTACTTTATTGTCATTTTGATCCACTATAATTGCTACTCAACTCATTAGAACCTAGTTTTCCAATCTATTCTCTATAAATTCATTGTATTGGGCTCTTTAGGCCTAGAAATTTTCAACTTTTGGGCCTAGGATTCAAATTGCGTCCTTACAATATTAATTCCAATTAATATTTTATAAACATTCTAAATTAAGATTTATGTTTAATAAATTAAAGATTACACCTTAGAGTTACTAATAGTTTTAGACAAAACAAAAAAAATTATAAAAATCAATTTTTTTTTCTATAAAAAAATTTACTAATTTCAATTAAATTAAATTGTAAATGTCACTTTTATATGACTTAACATATACATTATAAAATAAGAGAAATATAATAAAAATAATAGTAAATTAAAATCTTTTCTTTTGTTTATGGGTGACAAAGTACGTGTCCCATAATACTCTTAATCACAAAAATCATTGCATCTTTACTTCTAATGGAAAAAGGGGGAAAAACTATATTATTAACTCTCTAAATGCAAAATGAAGAAGAGTTTGTTTTGAAAAAAAAAAAAAAAAGTTTTACTAAGGGTTTGGCTTACTTCCAGTAAATTTTTAACTAGACATGTCATTTTGTTTTAAATATATAATGACAAGTGACAATGAGTTTTAATTCCCATATTTTATTTAGTTAATGGATACTGTGGCAGTCTCTCATGAAAATAAAATGAGATTTTTTTAAAAAAAGTACAAAAACTTGGAGGTAAGCCAAACTCTTTTACTAATGAGATATACTTTTATATTATTAGAAACATATTTTTAATGCTTCTGAAGTTAATGAGCTATATATGGCAACAATATTGAATATTAAAAAAAAAAATGAGGCATTAATACTTTAAATGAGTATTTATATAATTCATTTAAAATATACAAGGGGCCATTAACTAATCTTGTCAAAATGCGCCCCAAAAAATAAATAATAATCAATCAATCTTCTCAAAGAAAAAAGGGAGACCATTAAGTAAAATTATGTCACAAAAATTATTTGAGCAACCTAGCAACCCTCTCCTTTTTTGATAACTCAATTGTTATAAGAAATTAAGGACATCTTAATTCTTCTTATAAATGAGACAAGATAATACAACAAAAATACAAGATTTTTTTTGCTAACATTCATCCTTTAAAAACAGTAGTAGGTGTGATGCAATGGATGTAACTTTGAAATGAGATTTAAACAGTAGTTGATGTTTGATTTGTTTAAAGGGAATATCTCTTGATGGAATATGGGGATTGCATGGGGACCATATTTTAAACAAGTCAGGCGGAAGAAAGGACTAAAGGGAGAGGGTTTGGTTTGTCCTCTTGCAAAGGTTTTGAAGCCTATCTATTTTTTGTGCCACTCAAAGTGTGTTAAAATGTAGGGGCAGTGTCGGCCATGTGGTAAGCTAAGCTAAGCTAGTCAAGGCCCGCCATCACTGTCCCAAACAAAAGTCTATGTTTCTATGTTTCTATTGTTCAATAAATGATAATCATGTCCTTCTGCCATGCTCCCCTCACATGGCCAGGTGCTTGCCTCACCTTTGCTCCTGCCCTGCCCTGCCCTGATTCTCCTAAAGGTTCCGCACATGCATGCCCAAAATGGCTCTCCTGTGGTCCCATTTCTTTACTTTTTATTGGGCCATGCGATGCATTCCGGCCTGAATCCAATGGTTACTACGCCTAATTCCTGTATCAGTCGACTATAGGTGAGATTGATATCGGTTTTAACTTTTTAACTTTTATATAAAGCTTTTTAAATTTTTTTAAAAAAAAATTTTTGAAGTTACAAATATATTTTAGTACACTTTCGTCAAAAGATTTTCAACAAAATACTAGATAAGTTGTTTCCAAATAAACACTAAGTATATTGCAAGGCCGTTCCTAAAAAAAAGAAGAAGTTATATTGCAAGGTCAAGCCTTGTTGCTCTACTGCTTGGCTTCACTTAATATCTGTTTAGAAACAATTTATTTAACTTTTTGTTAAAAATATTTTACAGAAAATATGCTAAAGAATACTTGTACTTTGAAAAAAAAAAATGATATTTTAAAAAGTCGTATACAAAAACTAAAAGCAAAAAACCTAGCTTATAATCTAATGACAAACGAATCCTTCGTATGTCTATGACATTTGGAGTTCAAATCCTCTCTCTGTTGTTAATTTATCAAAAAAGTCTTGTACCTTAATTGATTAGCACATTTTGGTATTTCCAATAGAGATATTTGTTGGGTTATGTAAAGCTTAGTTTGTGTTCGATTCAGATTATGACCCTACCTGAATTAGAAGCATTACAGTTTTAAATAGCTGATTTTATGAGGCTTAGTCTAGGAAGTGGAGGCTTGGGCGATAGGCCTACCCGTAAAATTATTTTTGGCCCGTTTTAGCCCAATTATGGATCCATTGTGTGGGATATAAAAATATTGTTTCTTTAGGTTAAGGTTTGCTGTGTTGTTGAGAGAAAAAAATTTGTACTGCTACACATCTTGTAAAATTTTCTTAAAATAGTGAAATCACTGCAACTTCATAAATGTAGGCAAATTGATGAACCAAGTAATTTATTGTGTTGTGTGTGATTGTTTTCTTTCTTACAATTTTTCTTTCATATTTTTGCACCTTATAAATCTGAGAATTTGTGTAAATTTTTCATAATATTTAGAATTCAAATCATATCTCTCTGTTGTAACTATTGAATTATTAGACAAATAAATATTAGACTAATTATATTTTTTTCCTTGAAGTTTGAGATTGTTTATATTTTACCCATTTACATATCAACATTTTTATTTTAATCCCGTTGATTCCATTTTCATATGGATTTTAAAGTCTATTTAGTAATGCTTGGTTTTATATGAGTGATTTAACTTAAATAGAAATGGAGTCAAAATCAAAATAATTCCAAACTTTAAGGATCTAAAATTTATTTTAGTTCTTTTAGTCGAGTAAGGGTCAAATAATTCGGTTTGCAAAACAGTTTATTAGAAAATACTACATATCTAAAAGGAAGTGAGGAAAATGTAACATTGAACTATTTTTGAAAAATTAGAAATTGTGACATAATTAATAATTGTGAAATGAAATTAGGAATTCTAGCAAATAGTTTAATGACCATATTAGTAATTCCACCAAAAAAAATGCATAAATAAATTAGTATTATCGCAGATTTGGATTTGATTTAAGGTAGAGGTATCTAAAAAATATACTTGTGCCAAATAAATTGCCAATTGACTTTTACAATAAAGTTCGTTGACGTCGTACGAAAAACCTGGAACCAAATCATATCTTCATCTTGATGTTACGTCTGCTTTGCATATCTTTTTTTTTATCATTTTCCCACGAAACTATCCAATGATATTGTTAATTTAGCTTGTAAGAATCTATTCAAAATTTTCTTGTAATCTGAAATCAAATGAACTTGGCGTGGATTACACAAGTCCTGTTACATCAAAAGCTGCTTTTTAAATGCAACATTTTTTTTTCAGTCCCGTGAAACCGTGTAGTGTACAAAATTCTTCAAGTAGGTCCTAGTCTCAAAGTTTCAATACTACAATTCTAATAAAATCTTAAAATCTTCAATGTAATCTCCATTAAATAATGAAAAAAAAAAAAATTCGTTGCTGTAATCTCTCTTCTATCAAATTTTTCTTAATAAGAAGATTGTAACTCTATTAAAAAGAAAATAAAAATTTTACATCTTGAGTTAAAACGGACTCAATGAAAGTAGAATTTTCAGCTATCTAAATTACATAATTACTAATACTCTTGTCATGCTAAGTCAAGATATGAACAAGGCAATAGCCTTGTCTTCTAATATGCATAACTAAAATCTATCGAAAATCCTTAAAGTTGTGTCAAATCCTATCAATTAGATTGGCTATAGTGGCTGACGGTTCACTAGATCCATTCAAGGTGTCAAATACAATCTTTGAGTCATACTCAAACACGACATCACGGACACCCACATCCCAAGCGAAAGTAACCCCCTCCTCCATTGCCATTGCCTCACTCTCCAACGATCCCAATGGGCAATGTAATTTCTTACTTAGAGCTGTTGTAACACGGCCTGCACAGTCTCGAATTTGCACCCCAACCCCAGATGATTGATCAACTCCAAACGTAGCACCATCAGCATTTAGTTTGTACCAAGGGGAAACAGGAGGTACCCATCGTGCATCATCTACATTTGTGGCCCGAGATAGCTTAAGGTTAGCCGTTTGAAACTCATTTAACAATTACCTAGCCTTTTGTACTATTATTGATTCGTGTAGTCTAGCCCTTCCCTGACGCACTTTGTTCCTATTGAACCATAAACACCACGCTACCATGATAACTAGCCCCATTAGCTCATCCCCAAACTTACTGATAATGGAAGTTTTGTAGCATTAATAAACTCGTCCATATTAGGCAAAGGCAACGATCCTAATGAACTCGTCAGCCTCACTCACACGTTTATAGCCCAAACACAACGGTAGGATAAGGTCAATGGTTCCACCTTAAAGCTGACAACTGCACCTTGAGGTCAACATACACCTAAACGTGACGACTACAATATGTAGACGGGAATAAGTAGCTGACGGAAGGAAGCTGAAGGGAGTAAGCGAACCCCTGACGAGTCTGACATAGCCTTACTTGGCCTCCACGCCTAAGTATATAAGGAAATATCTTGTGCCCCATGATTAACCCTAATCAAGGGGAGTCCTACAAGGAAATGATTCCGCAAAATACGCAAATTAAAGAGAATCTCTTCCACAAGGAAACATCTTCTTAGCCAAGGAACGGATGTCAATCTTATGCTACTATAAAAACTCCAAAACCCTCACAAATCAAGGTACGCATAATTTATCCCAGTTCTGGCATTTTAGAGTTGTGAGAAGCTTTCTGATTTAACCTTCAAATGGTCTTTGGCCGGTACCACACCGGTACTCTCCTAAGGTCTTCTTATTCTGTAGTGTACAAGTATTGTCTTGAGCACGTGAGGATCGTATGACTTATTGACGATTTTCAACATCATCACTTACGAATATACATTAAGTACCACAAAAAATACGAAAATTTGGGGAAGACCATTCCATATGCATCAAACAAAATACTAGTGAGGTTCCAAACTTCACAAGCTAAACTACAATGCCAGAAAATGTGCCCAACACTTTTTGCTCCAAAGAATTATCTAAAACAGATAATCTTAATCCAAAATTTAATATGGGTCAACTTGCAAGTAAATAAGGCATGTCTTATTGTCCTAATCATTACCAAAGTGATTAACAATTGTCAAGGGACTTAGAGGTTAGAGAAAAGTTAAGAGATGCTATAAGTATATTGATTTAGGAAATATTTTTAAAAAAAATTTATGGGAAAAAAAGAATTAATTATTTTGAAAACTTTTTATATTTTTTATGAAAGTTGTGTTAAAATTTTCTAAAATAGTATATTTACAATTTTCCTAAAAACACTCATTAAATAATACTTTTGGTGTTCCTAACGACAATTAAATCCCCATTTCCTTTTGGAACTATCTAATTATAAAAATAAAAATAAAAACGATTAACAACTAACGATGTGCTCACTCCATTTGCATTTGTCCCCTAGCATTTCACTATTTTTTTAGGTTGTATTTGATTTCTTTGGTTGTATGGAACAAATATAGTCATAAGATTAGACGCATAGCTTAGCATAATGGGCAGATGAGCAACTTTATGTCTCCTACTCATCTAAACAATGAGCAAATGTGACCTTCCAAATTCAATTGAGCCATTGCCTAAAAAGATGGGGGGAAAAGTTCGAGAGGTTCAAATATACTGTATCTGATGCTTTCAACCCCTGTAGCAAGTCAAGGCCTTGCCAACATGATTTCTCAAACCTTGTGAAGCAAAGATACGGCACAAATGTATTTTATAGTATAAAAGATCTGGTGTGTCTCTTTACCTTTTCTCATTCTTTTTTTTTAAATAGTTATTACTACAAAAAGTGTTAGGCTAACTTGGACCTAGACGGCTAGACTCCTTTGAGGCTTTGACTAATTCCACCAACACTCTCTATGTCACGTGTAAGTTGTAACAGGAACCATTGTTGCTTAAAGGAAACTATTTCTATCGAAGTTCACGTGAATAAGCACGTACACAATGATTTTTTTTTTCGTGAATAAAGTATACAATGATTTAAATCAATATTTTGGGTTTATTTTGGAATCAGTATTTATCAATGATTTTTTTTTTCGTGAATAAAGTATACAATGATTTAAATCAATATTTTGAGTTTATTTTGGAATCAGTATTTATCAATGTATCAAACTCTGAACACATAATATCGAGTAATCTTTCAACCCAAAAATCCATTGAATTACAATATGAATGAACCACTCATCTCATTAAAATAAAATAGGGCAAATAACACTCCCCTCCCTTGAGGTTTAGAGAAATGACACTCACCCCCAAACTTGAAAGGAAAAAACACTCCCCTCCCTGAGATTTAAAAAAAAAATAACACTCCCCCCCCTTCTGTTAATATTAGTAACGGAATATAAAGCATATTATAAAACATGTTGCTTATGTTGATTTTTTAGTCTCTTATAGCACATTTCCAATTGATTTTTTTAAAGTTTGATGATCCTCTTAGATTTTTTAATCGCTCCTCTCTCTAACACTTTGGATCAAAATTTATGAAATAAAACAATTTGCTGAAGCTTTCAAGTTTTTATTGTTTAAAAATGAGTTTGAAATTTTCAAAGTCACTTATCAATATAAAAAATTTTCAGAGTCAATTTTGGGAATACATTATTAACCAAAGGGTACGTTAGTGCACAACATTTTTAACGCTAATTTAACAGAGTTTAGATAAATAAATGTCAAATGGGGGAAAATGTTTTTTTCCTTTAAGTTTGGGGGTGAGTGTCATTTTCCCAAACCTCAAGGGAGGGGAGTGTTATTTGCCCAATAAAATATACCAAATGAGAAACTAAGTGATCATTTGGATTGGGCGAATAGTTGAACGCACATTTGCGTTTCAGCGCCTTCTTTTTTTTTTTTTTTTTTTTTTTTTTTTTTTTTTTCACGTGTTTCAGTCCATTTATTTACTGTACATGTACTGTTGCGGCTATTGTTCATGAACAGTAGCTCGCAATATTTGGTTTTTCTCACAAATTTCACTGTTTATGGACCCACAAATTTCACTTTTCAGCAACTTTTTCATTAAAAATAAGTCCCACGGTACTATTTATACATTTAAAATTTATTTGCTACAGTGTTTTTCAGTTTTTAGTTTTCAGCTGTATCCAAACGGACCCTAAGTATGAGAGTGGGAGTGATCTAATTGCTCAAGAGTAAGAGTTTGGAAATTTATTCTTATAAAATTAAAGGTTCAGTGAAATCTATTAATATCAATTTACAAGATCCATTAAGTTTTGACTCCCAATAAAAATTTTATGCTGCAAAAATTAGGTATACAAGTATCCAACTAATGATATATAAAGGTTCACCAACGTTATCTCATTTGGCTTTTTGAGCACGTTGTTGACCGATATATGTACCCTAAGTTCAATAGAAGTATATGTATTTTTTAAGGCCAAAATATGAATGGCATACCACTTGGAAGTAGTGATTTGGTTTTGCCATGTAAGACATTCTATATGATATGAAGCTATTGTTGGATATATTTCAAAAATAATTTACTTTAGTGAATATGTAAACAAGAACAACATACAAAATCTAATCATAAACAAGAACAACATACAAATCTAATAATAAACAAGAACACAATTAGAAATATATAAAAAGAAATATGTACAATAATTAAATAACTAAGAGACCAAATACGTGAAAAATGAATGATGCAAAATTGATCAAGGCTTGTGTTTGACACAATTCCCTTAATGCAAATTTGGCACCTCACACAATTACTGGTGCTTAGAGACTATTAGACGTTTGTCTCCTAGGATAAAATGATCAACAGCTCTGAGAAGAAGCACTACAAAATTTGTGCTCAGCGAATTGAACTATGTCTCTTTCTCTCTCTTTGACTCTATATTTATGCACAAAAATATTTTTCTCTAGGAGAAAAATTCTTAATAAAAGTCGTTTTTATGAATGAGAGACTAAATATGTACATTAGTAAACAAACATATTATTCAAGAAAAATTGATGCATACAGACTTATTGACTCAAAAAATAAAATAATAAAATATTGCCTAGTCCACACATGCCTAAGCCCAACTCATTGTCCAGCCCATGAGTATATATGCCCATATACTATTATCTTTTTTTTTTTTTTTTTTTTTGCCCTATGTGGGATTCAAGGATCTTCACCACTTTAAAACTACTTTCAAGTGGACACATTGAAGATAATTTCTTATTAACTCAATAATTTTCTAACTATAACACATGGATTATGGATAGGTCTTAAGGTTGTCGATTTTATAATGAGACATTTATAGATTTTTTTTAAAAATAACTTGGTTGTAATTTTCTATTCTTTGAATAATGATAGTGAAAGCCGAAATAAGAATATCGACATGAAGTAACTTAGTATTAGGGAGAATTTTAAGAAACTTAAAGTGTCCGTTGAGTTAAAATTATTGAGCTAATATAAGTTAATTTTGTAACTAAAAGTCTTTTGGACATTTGGAACTTGCTAGTTCATTTGGTGTTTAGTTTCTCTCTAATTATTCTATGTTTTGGACAAGTATTTGTTTATTTTTTGAGAAGAAAATGTATTATTTTTATTTTGTGCACATAAAATATATGTATTAAGTTAGATTTATTTGCGGAGGATATATCTACGACGATATATAAAGGAGGACCTAAATGGCTAATAAAGTACTTATGTGAGGATTACAATACATTGTAATACATGAAAGGAAGCACTCATTATAATTAAGGTTATTACCGCCATGATTCATGTTATAATCAGGTCTCTCTAAAACACTTAAGCAATGATGACTAAAAGTATGTATGTTTTCTTCCGCTAGTCTAGATTTTCTTACATATAACTATGGTTGTCAAAATCGGGATCCTACGTAAGATCGTGGGAGGTAGATGAGATCGTAGATCGTAGGATCGGATCGTGAATCGTAAGATCCTACATTATTTGAAAAAAAAAAAAAAAAAACAAATTGGTATGTTAAATAATCACATAAATTATACATTCATAAAAAATAAAAAATTTGCATCCATTTGATATAATTACTAAGCATCATTACATCAATTTGTAAGCATTATTTAAGATGTCAAAAATCTCAAAACGTAACACTCTATTGGGATGTTATTTTTTGTTTATTTTCAACTAACACTCTATCTCGCTACATTATAATAGCAAAACTTGATTTATTGGAATATTGTTTTTCATTTGGGTCCAACTGAACCTTCTGTTAAGTCAAAGAAGATTACAAGAAACTAAAATCGTTTGGCATCGTCAGAATCATACGATCCTGAATGATCGCTAAGATCCTTGAAAGATTTAGATCGTTTTGGACAGGTGAGATCGTAAAATCGTAGGATCGTAAGATCCAGATCGGGATTTTGACAACCATGATATAACCGTACCTTGATCTATGCTTTGTCAACTCATAATCAAGATGAAAAAATTAAAGGACAGTAAAATAATGCAAGAGTAACTCCTAAGAAAAACCCAAATGTTTCATTATAATAATAAAAAGATAATATAAACGATTAATATCTATCATAATCTCCTTACACATTTTTTATAATAAAACACCACCCTACTGTTAGAACTAGTACCCCAGACTAGAGTTTTAATATATTCTTTAGTCCCATCTTAAGTTACACACTTAAGTCCAATAGAGTAATCCATTTATTAAATGATTTATTATTTTGTCAGTAACAATTTAATAAATGGTTATTTAATTTTAAAATGAAAAACTGCTATTGCCCACACTCTAGAGTTCTTGTGGAATTGAGGCGAAAATCTGAGGTGTTTTCAAGATTAAATCATCACTTTGTTTTTGAATTTTATTGCAGTAAGGTATGTACTTCATATAATGTTTTTCTAAGATTGAAAGTTGACATGTTATCCTGAATAATAAAAGTAGATGATTTTGTCTTCCTCTATATTGGATTTGTATGATGTAAACCTTTTTTCCAACACATATTACTAGGAAGGAATTCTTATCAAATTAGGAAAGAAAATAAATCTAAATCCTAATTCAAAAAACAAATGGGGCTCATAAGTCAACTAAAAGACTAATGAGAAAAATAGATAAGAAAAAATCAATTGAAGAACATAATTAATCTATTTTCTAATTATAGGCTTGACTTTTGCTGGAGTAACACTTTAACTTTAACATTATCTTTTTTTTTTTTTTTTGACTGAAGAAGGTAGAATTGCATTAAATAAAGGCAAAGTACAAAAGTATAAAAAAAGTAAAAATTGATCCTGAGCTATACAGGCCTACATCTACCTGGGCTTTCGGACAAGGATAAGCTAGCCGCTACTAATATGTGTTTGTTTCTTAAAAAAAGAGATGGGCAAATTGTCTCACATCTTAAAAAAAAAAAAAAAAAAAAAAAAAAAAGAGTGTGTAGTATAATTTATTTCCCTCTTTTTTAAAAGTTGTTATGAATTTTGATTTGAATTGTGGTGTACGCGTGACTTAGAACTCATTTCTTTCGTGTATGTGTTTGTTTCTTAAAAAAAAAAAAGAAAAACATTATCTTCTTTGATTGCGGCTGGACTCTAGTGTGGCAGCTACTGTTGTTGCTAAATTCCAAGAGGTTTACTAGTTACTACCGAATGTGCTAAAATTGGAACAGCAACACTAATAAAATTACTGCAAAAAAGTGCTTGATTAACCCCTTCGCCTCATGTTTCGTCTTGAAATTTTGTCATTTATGTCGACATGCATGTGCCTCATTATCCACTTGATTGACTTTCAGTATGGATATGTATCCAAAGGCTAAAATTGAATGATTGTGAGAATTACTTGGCACAAAAATAAAAACAAATAAATAAAACTCATACAATTATGATTAGATAGTTAGTTGCTGCGTAATTTAAAAAAAAAAAAAAAAAAAGAAGTATTACTCGATTCACCTTTTAACCTGAAAAATAAAATCATTTCCTCCAATTAATCTCTACAATGCCCGTTATGTTTTTTTTATTGTTAATTTCTCATTTTCTTCTTCAAGAGGAATTGGCGGAATGTAAATTGAATGAGCAGTTAAAAAAATAATAATAATAATAACAAAAAAAAACTTTTTTTTTTGTAATTTTTGATAGTATCGTTTTTGCGTGTATATCCCAGACTACCCGTTTGTTACTCTCGGCCCATTATTGCATCAAGTTGGTCTGAATTCTTATTTTAGAGCCCAGTGAAATCTGAAAATATAATCATATATTAAGCGTGGGCTCAGTTTTATAATTCAGGATAGTCCAATAATATATGGAAGCACGCCCATGTAGTTGCAATTTTTTTTTTGGTAAGCATATGTGGTTGTTGCCTCGGTCTTCTCAACCTTTATGGGTTGATAGTCCGAAAGCTATCCCAAGAATAGGATTGGGGAGAGTAATGCTCCGTTTGGAAGTTTTGAGAGAGAGAGAGAGAGAGTCCTCCACTTTATTTAGATATTTTTAAAATTAACTAAGAATGAGAGGAATAATTAATCTTTTCATAGTTTGTAATTTTGTTAATATGGTAATGATACATTTGGTAATTTATTTGGTCAAGTATTTTTATACTTCACTCTCCTTCCAAATCTCTCAAATTTGAGAGAATTAAAATTGAGGAGTTACAAGTAGTTAGAACCCCTCCAAACCTCCCATCCTCCCTTAAAAACATCAAAATAAAGTAATTTAACTTACTCTCTATCCCTCTACTTTACTCCCCTCTATTCCCATCCATTCAAACAAGCTATAAAGCTATGTAGATATCATAACTTTGAAGAATTTAAAGTCTGATTTATTTTTCATTTATGATTTGATGGTTAGGAGCAGGAGATTTTAATATGGAATTTTTTATTAGAAATACCAAAAGGTGTTAAGCTACAAAACTTTTGAAGAATTTAAACTTTAATTCTTCTCGTAAAAGAAACCAAACAATTATATTGAATAATAAGTATTCTCATTAAAAAAAAAAAAAACTCTTAGTATTGAATTATAACTTTATAAATATTTATTTATTTTTTATTATTATTATTCATAATGCACGATTTCAATTAAGGAGGGAAGAAAAAATTATTACAATAAACAAAAGATTTAAGAGTATTTGCAAAACCAAACTTAATGAGGGAATTACCAACACTGTTAGCATCTCTTTTAACCCAACTAAACTCCAACTATGTGGTATTGCTCAGCACACCATAATTAAACCACTCAACATTTGACAAGCCTATATTCAAAGCATATAAACAACTTTTGGCATTGTGTTTGTGTTCCACAATTATATCATAGTTTGCGAAAGAGGGGCAAGTGTTGCAAAAGAGACACTGTCCAGTCTCTTAAGGAAAACTAGATTCGAATCACATCTCTCCTCTTAAAAAAAAAAAAAGAAAAAAGAAAAAAGAAAAAAAGAAAGAGGAGGTCCGGGAAAATGTCTAAACAATTCATAAGCATATAATTAAGTAAAAAAGAATAATGTAAAAGTACAAATGATCATTCTATTTATTTGCAAAACCAAACTTAATGAGGGAATTACCAACACTGTTGGCATCTCTTTTAACCCAACTAAACTCCAACTATGTGGTATTGCTCAGCAGTCAGCACACCATAATTAAACCACTCAACATTTGACAAGCCTATATTCAAAGCATATAAACAACTTTTGGCATTGTGTTTGTGTTCCACAATTATATCATAGTTTGCGACAGAGGGGCAAGTGTTGCAAAAGTGACACTGTCCAGTCTCCTAAGGAAAACTAGATTCGAATCACATCTCTTCTCTTAAAAAAAAAAAAAAAGAAAAAAGAAAAAAAGAAAGAGGAGGTCCGGGCAAATGTCTAAACAATTCATAAGCATATAATTAAGTAAAGAAGAATAATGTAAAAGTACAAATGATCATTCTATTTATTAGTAGGTTTCAGTTAACTCAATTAGTAAAGTTTTTGATAGTTGAATAAAAGATTTGGAGTTCAATTCCTGTTTACACAAAAAATCAATTAATGTCTTGGTTTGATAATAAGCAAACGTCATAGGTTGAAACTTAAAAAAAAAAAAAAAAAATTCTATTTATTAATTTCTTTATATATTGTAGACATTCTATTTCTAGTCATTGTAATGATCAATTTGGGATTTAGTGTCTTAAGTGATTCAATTGGCTTAAATTAGTGATTTTATGAGCGAGAATAGGAATTTATGAGCTCGAATTCAAAATTTTAATTAATTCCAACTCAAATCATTGGTACTCAAAAGTGGATAGGACATTCCTAATTCCTAAGTCAAAGCCAAATATAATTGGATCATGAAATGAACCTACAAACTTTTGCAGAAATGGAACCCGTATACAAAATAACGTTAGTTAAGAGGTTAAACATGATGCGTTGAATTTTTTTTAAATTGGTTTAGAAATATATGCAAACTAAATATATCCCATCCCAATCCCTCTTATGGCTCAAACTAAGTTCCCCTACCCCCATGTCCGACTCCCCACGCCCCCATGCAATTAGCAAGGAGAGATATCATCTGGACTAATGTGTTTGGTGGTTTTAGAGCATCAGCATTGGTGTAGCTAAAATTTTTAGCTTTTAGTACCTTAAAAAGCTACTTTATCTATTTTATCACCTCATTTTACTATACTCCTAACCTCCTAACATCAATGATTCTATTTTACATTCATCTCATTATAATAATATAAACAACTCATTAAAATAATAATAATAAAAACACCCAAAAAACTATAGCAACCAGCCATAGCCACCTCCACCATCGGCCACAACCATCACTGTGGCAACCACAACATAACTTAGAAAAAAAAAAAAAAAAACCACAACAACAACTCACCATCACAACTACAACCATAATCCACTGCCATTGCCACAACCAAAATCCACAAAACCTACCGTCACTACTAGACACAACAACCCACCATCACAACCACAAACCACGAATCCCATAGCCAAAATTCATGAAACCCACTACCAAAGCCAAAATCATCCACCACCACCACAACCAAAATCTAAGAAGCTCACTGCCAAAATCAACCACTACCTCCACCATGGCCACCAAACCCATACGAACACACATAAAAAATATCCAATCACAACCAACATGCCCCAATTTTGATCTCAATCCCGATCATCATAGCAAAGAGAGAAGATAGATGGACTTAAGGGCAGCAGCAATGAGCGAAAGGTGTGACGGGTCAGCGAGGTTTGATGAGAACAATAAGGGCGGTGGCTTGGGGCTTGGGTCAGTGGCAGCGGTAGCTTGGGGCTTAGGTCGGTAGCGGTTGGGTGACTGGGCATGGGGAGATGGGTTAGTGAGGAGTTGGAGGAAGAGAGAAAAAAATAAAGGGAGAAGAGAAGAGAAGAGTTGAAGAGGAAATAGAAAAGATAAAAGGAAAGAGAAAATATTATTTAGTTAAAAGATGAAATAAAATATTGATATTTTGGTATAGTTTTGAGTTACAGTGCATTGCCATAGATGGCAGTCTACTATAGCTCAAGTGGTAAAAATTTTAGCAATAGCACTGCTATTACAACCATTTTTTTGTTATATGGGTTGTTAAAAATAGCAATTTGGCAATTTGGCACCACCAATGTTAATGCTTTTAAGGTGTTGAATTGATCAATTAGAAAAGGTAAAAACGAATCATTTCTTTGAGTATCATTTACACATATTATACTTAGACTTTGATGTTGAAAAGACTAGAAGTCTATGCATTGCACAATGTGTAAAATGGTACAAGGGGCAATTTTTATATAGACCAAGTATATGGGTGAATTACTTCTAGATCAATACCACCACAACAAGGAGTAGGCACCCAACCAGTTTGATCTTCAAAGAATGGAGAAGAAGGGTAGGGAGACTTTCAAGGAGTATGCTCAAAGGTAAAGGGACAAAACGGCCCATGTCCAACTTCCAATGCTTGAATGAGAGATGATAAAGACTTTTGTAGACACACTCAATTTGCCATGCTTTGAGAGGATGATTGGCACCCAAGCTCAACTTTTCACTGACTTTATATCAATTGGGGAATGCATAGAAGATGTGATCAAAAGTAAGAAACTTGTGGATACCGCCTGTGGACACAAAGGGGGAGTCACCACCTAGTTTTTGCAATGGTCTAGGAACCATATATATAGCGTCTCTTCGAGGAAGGACATTTTGATCTTACTACTAGAGATATGGGTTTGGAGTTTAGATACGCTCTTGAGAATGTATTAGGCACCCAAGGTCGCCCAACCCTAAGGTTGGCCTCCCATCGTTGTGTCTTATATCTTAATCTTATTAAAAGCATGTTCAATGCTTGTATTCTAACTCACACACACATTAGCATACATCTAATCATTCAACATGGCATCATTCATCCTAAACCTTAACCATACATCTAATCATGGCATCTCATCACAAACCCTAGCATACATCTATCATGGCATCAAAGCATATTCAAGGCAGCAACATATACAATGAAATCAAGGCAGAAACATAAGCATAAGGAAAGATCCAAGCATCCGTATTCATCTCTAACATCAACATAAGATCATATCACAAATGCATGAACATCTCTAATGCATGACTTACCTTTCACTTACCTTGCAACAACGCAACACCCATGGCATTCATGCATGAACATGTGAATGGGTGGTATTAAAACTAAGAAACAATAAGACAAACCCTAATCAAAACTTGTGATAACAAACAAGCATGTGAAAAGATGGATAGGAACTTATAGGGCCTAAAACATATAAAAAAAAGGCCACACAAAACAAATATGTGAAAGCAGAAACAAAACAAACAAAAAATTTAGGGTTTTTGGGCAACGGCATCACGCAAGCTAGAATAAGTCCGCGTACGTATAATCAAACCTGCGTGCGTAGGCTAGATCATGCGTACACAGATCCTTGCCCAAAAAACCCTAAAAATGCAGAACAGAGCAGAACTTCTAAATTATGATTCTAACACCCTAACATGCATTTTAAGCATACAAAAACTTAAACCTAACCTAGGAAGGCATATTAGAACATATTTTAACAAATAAAACAAAGCAAACATGAGGATTTAAAGGTAGAAAATAAAAGAGAGGGAAAAAGAAAAGTTTAGACTAGATACCTCACACAAAAGCTTTCCAAGCTTGATTTTGATCGTCCCCTATGGACACACGGTTTGGAATCGCCACCTATTTTTTGCAATGGTTTACGAACCATATATATAGTGTTCCTTCAAGGAAGAACCTTTTGATCTTACTACCAGAGTGTGAATTTGGAGTTTAGGTATGCTATTGGGAAGGTGTTAGGCACCCAAGATTGCCTAATCCTAAGGTTGGCCTCCCATCATTGTGTCTTATGTCTTAACCCTATTAAAAACTATTTAAATACATGCATTCTAAACTCACACACACACACTAATATGCATCTAACAAACAACATGGTATCTTTAACCCTAAACAAGCATACTTATCTATCCACAAAACAAAAGAGAGCCAAACACACAAAAGAAACCCTAGCATACATCTATCATGGCATCTCATCACAAACCCTAGCACACATCTATCATGGCATCAAAGCATATTCAAGGCAGCAACATATACAATCCAATCAAGGAAAAAACATAAGTATAAGGAAAGATCCAAACATTCATATTCATCTCTAACATCAACACAAGATCATATCACAAATGCATGAACATTTCCAATGCATGACTTACCTTTCACTTACCTTACAGCAACACAGCACCCATGACATTCATGCATGAACATGTGAATGGATGGTATTAAAACTAAGAAACTCTAAGACAAACCCTAATCTAAGCATGTGATAACAAACAAGTATGTGAAAAGGTGGATAGGAACTTATTGGGCCTAAAACATATGGAAAAAGGCCAAACAGAACAAACATGTGAAGGCAGAAACAAAACAAACAAAAAATTAGGGTTTCTGAGCAACGACATCACGCACTTTAGAACAGGTCTGCGTACGCATAATCAAGCCTGTGTACGTAGGCTAGATCATGCGTGTGCATATCCTTGCCCAAAAAACCCTAAAAATGCAGAAACAGAACAGAACTTCAAAAAAACAATTCTAACACCCTAACATGCATTTTAAGCACACAAAAACTTAAACCTAACCTAGGAAGGCATATTCGAACATATCTTAACAAACAAACAAAGCAAATAGGAGGATTTAAAGGCAGAAATTAAAAGAGAGGGAAAAAGAGAAGTTTAGACTAGATTCCTCACACAAAAGCTTTCCAAGCTTGATTTTGACCGTTTCTCCTAGTCAAATCTATTCAAAAACCAATAAGAAAGTGATTAGCAATGTTAAACTAGAATGATTGGAGCCAGAAGAAGTTCCAATAAAATAAAATTGACTTGAAGGTGTTTTGTGAAAAACTCCCTTTTGATTCAATATTTTCTAGTGAATCTTAAGGTGTTTTTCCTGTGAGATTTCTATGTGTTTTGAAAATGTACCATGTAAAGCTTTTTATAGTTGAAAATATAGGATTTGAAATGACTCCCAAACGATGTGGGATTCATTCCAAACCTCAGCCATTATTGTAGAAAACTTTCATTTCTTATACTTCTGAAACCCTAGCAGCATATGTAGGCTGCGACTCACGTATGTAGGCCTAGGGCCTTATTTAGTCATTTTATTTTCAAAAATAGATTTTTGCTCATTTAAAAGGTTATATTTTCTATTTTAACACTTCTCAAGTCAATTTAATATCTGATTGGGCTCTAAACTAGATTTGGGCCTTAGAGTTCGAACATCATTGGGGAACAGGGGCCTGAGTCGTAAGGGATACGAAATGCAGTGTTTACAGATGCCCCTCTTTTGATTCGTAAGCTTTGCTAACAGAATCAAAAGAATAAGAGACAAAACATTTTGTTTCGACGTATGACTCGGGCCCAACCCACACACACGACACACATCACGCATACATGGGGTGGGGTGCAACTTCGAAGAGCTGCGTGGGATTCGTATGTTCGAAGTACCACCTTTGTTGCTCGAGAAACGAGCAATTATAAGTTCATTATCCCAAAACCTATTTTGCCACTTGCAAGCAAATGGCAAATGACTCACTATCCTAGAGTCATTAAAAAAGAAAAAAGAAAACAAATAAGGGTGCTCCTACGAGCTAACCCAATAAACAACAAAAGGATATAGTCTCTATGGTGTCCATCTGGGGCTCTTGCCTTAAACTTCTTCGGGTGAGTTGTTCCTTTTGTCTTCTTCACTTCTTTCTCTACCTTTTCTGGTGGGGCTCTTGCCTTGGGTTGACCTTGGTCTTTTTCTCTATCACTATCTCTACCTTTTTTTACCGTGCCTACATGTTCAATTCTCGGGGGATATGTGTACAAGTAGCCTTGATTGTTAGATTCACTAGGGATGGTGAAAACCCACTAAGGAGTAGATGTGCATGAGGAGGAATCTTCTGCCTCTCACGACTTGCTTGGGGATGAGAAACTCATTAAGGAGTAGTATGGATGGACTCGTTGAGGAGTAGTGTAAATGTGTGATCCACAAGGGAAGAATCTTCTACTTCCTACATTGTTCACCGAGGATTTTAAGAGAGAACCTTTTGCTTCCTCGCTGGGGGATTTTTGGTGTATAAGACTCACTAGGGAAGAATCTTCTGCTTCTTTACTAGGGATACTTTGGGGAAGAATCTTCTGCTTCCTCTTTGGGGATTTGCTTTGATGTGCTTGGGTCCGTCGGGGAAGAATCTTTTGCCTCCTCCATGGGTATACGCTTGACATGCTTGAATTATTGAAGGAGAGTCTTCTGCTTCCTCTATGGGGATGATGTTTGATAGGTTTGATCCTGCTTAAGGAAGAATTTTCTACTTCCTTCATTGGGGATATTGCTTGAGATGTTTGAAATACTAAGGAAGAGCCTTCTACTTCCTCGCTGAGGGAGATGCTTGATAGGATCGATCCATATTAGGTAGAATTTTCTGCTTCCTTATTGAAGATAGTGTTTTTGATACGTTTGATCTGCTGGGGAAGAGTCTTCTGCTTCTTTCATACGGATGATGTTTTGATGTGCTTGAACCACTGAAGATGGTTCTTGATGTGCTTGATCTATTAGGGATGGTTTTTGATGTGCTTGATCGGGAGAAGAGGCTTCTACTTCCTTTATAGCTCATTGATGAATCTTTTTATAATTTCGTGCTTAATTGTGGTAATCTTGAGATGTCCCTCCCTTTTTGAAAGAATGAATTTTTTTATTTATTTTTTAACTGTTCATGACTAAACTACGTGTAGAACTACATGTAGTTTAGTCATTAGGTGTGTTCATGCCTTTTCATTTTCTCCAACGGTTACCAACCATTTCTTTTTTCTTCTTCATTCTCTCCATCTCCCTTACCTTTTTTTTTTCTCTACAAAAACCTCCCTCTCCTCTTTCTTTTCCTCATTTCCTGACTCTCTCATCTTCTTAAACTCTCATTTTGCTCTCATTCTCTCATCATCTTCTCCAATGACACCCAAAGCCAAGAAGTTCTCCTACGTCCTATCTTCTGATGTCTTCCATCTTACTTGTTGGAACAGAGTAATGAGGATGGTGGGGCTTTCACCATTGACATACCAGCTAGAGAATTACATTCCCATTGGTGAATCTATAAGCTTTTTCATTTTTTTCTCATTTTCAAGTTTCTCTTGATCTTCAATTTTTATGTGTTTTTGGCCATGTAAATGCTTGGGTTTTGCTATGGGATGGGTTTAGATGAAAACCTGACATCTTAGGAGGGGTAGGAACATGTTTAGGATTGATTTTGGATGATGCTTCTTTGAAAAGGTCAAAGAATTGCTTCTGCTTGTGTTCTTGCATCAGTGGGCTCGGGCTTGCATACGCAGCTTACATTCATGCTTACGCAGTTCTGTTCTTGCGTACGCAGATCTATTCTTGAGGCTTTACATACATGGGAATGGACCTACGTGTGCGAGGTCTTGTCTGCGTATGTGGGTTTTGACCCACGTACATAAGATGTTTGGTAGAAGCCCTACTCAGCCTATCTTCACTTGTTTTTCAACCATTTCACTTCCTTATGCAATCCTAACACCTTTTTGTCATTTTTGCATTCGATTATCATTACATCCTTCTTTTTATCTTCATCCTTGCATCAAAACATCATATTTTCTAAATTTTACTTGAATTAGGAATCTAATGTCACCTTTTTCTTTTTTGCAGTCATCATCCCCCTATGCTGGTTGGGAAGCACCAATAAGGAGGTGGAATAGTTCAACCCTCTTGTCCCCCGAAACCAGGGGCTATATCCGGGAGGCAGGCTTCGAGCCTACCATCGATCTTCTTTCGGAGAAATCTGCGAGTGCTACCTTGGCGAAGTGCATCATTGAAAGGTGGTGGGACACTTCCCTTACCTTTCATATTGTCGAGTGGGAGATGACGGTGACTCCCTATGACTTTTACCATATGACTGGCCTTAGCTTTGAAGGGGCCATCATCAGTTTGGATGGTGTGTCAGGTATCTAGCTGGGTTTCGACATGTTGGGGAGGAAGTACTTCACTGAGACCATCCACTATTTCGATTTGGTGCCGGATTACATGTTCCTTCCATAGAGGACTAGGGAGGAGTGTGTCCGTATGGCTTGGGCTTTCCTTCTCCACTTGTTGGGGGCTTATATCTTTGCCAATGATGGGCAAACAGTGTCATTGAGGTGGCTGACCCTCTTCTAGGACTTTGGAAAGGCATGGAGGGCCAACTGGGGGCAAGCATGTCTTGCCTATCTCTACTCCATTCTTAATACTCACAGCTGGGGCACTTAACGACAGCTTGTGGGGCCTTGGAAGCTCCTTAAGGTTAGTTATCTTTTCATTCTTTGCGCTTTCACTCATAGCTTGTAGCCTTGCAAACTATATTATCTTGAAAACTATCATCTTGCAAACTGTCATCTTGCAAACTGTCATCTCACGTTTAACCTGTGGCTTGTGCTTCTTTTTGTAGCGTTGGGTTTTCAGGTATGGTCTCATGACCCTAGGCACCTATCTAGTACTGAAGGAGTTTCCTCAAGTGAGGGCCCATCTTGCTAGGTTAACTTCGGATGAGGTAAGTTTAAGAGTTCTAGTTGTTCATGTCTCTTCATGCATTTCCTCTAGAATACTCTTCTTCTAACCTTGTGTCATTATAGGTTAATTGGACTTTATGGGCCGGCCAACTCTTTCCTGCTTCTTGAGACTTGGAGCCTACCGCTCTCATTGCTTCGGAGATTACCCAACCCCTTAAGGGTACGGGTTTAAGGGCTCTATATTTGACAGAGATGGGGCGATGCTAGTTGGTGGGTAGGGATGAACCACATATTCCAATGGACCCTCCTGAGTTCAAGCTTGCCCTACACTCCATGACAGATGTTGAATACAGCGCGTGGGGTAGCGGCGTTTCCTATGCTGAGCGGCTTCTTGAGGGATTGGACTATGATGAGTTCAACATCACTTGCAATATGCCTTCTCTTACTGTTCAGGTACATGCTCAATCTTTTTTTCGTCTTTTCCTTCCTTTTTGTTTGTCGTGACTCCTAATATGGGAAATTGCAATAGGGGGGACCTGCTGCCGGCGAGCCCATCGATCCTCCACATATCCCTTGGATGGTCTATGCTTATGGCATGGATGGCTTTGCTCAGGAGTGTGTTGTGCCCTGTAATCCTAATGTCATGGGCTATCCTTTCCCTCTTAACACTCGACCAGTGAGTTTTTTCTTCCCTTTGTTCTTCCTTTTTTTTTTTTTTTGTGCCAAATTTCTCTGTTTGTTTCAGTCACTAACCCTTCCTTCTTTGAACTATAGCCCACCGTCCAAGAGCATAAGGAGTTGGTGTAGCTGGCCGGGAATCTCAAGTTGGAGGTGACCAACTACTTGAGGGAGCTATATGGTCCTAAAGGAGCAACCTATCTAGACGGTGGTGATGATGATGGTGAAGAGGAGGACTCGGAGGCGACTCATAGGTATCAATCAAGGAAGAGGCGGCACCATTGATTACTTGCAGTTCAAGACACATATAGGCATATAACACACTTTTTTTTTTCTTTCATGGTTTTTTATTCCCTTTAGCAAACATTTTGGATTAAGTTTGAGACAAAGGATTGTATTTAGAACATCTTTTTACATTTATACTTTTGATTGGGGCTTAGCACTTAATTTACAAGATATGTCATAAATTTATGTTTCTATACAAATTTGCTTCTTTGATGCTTGCAATCTTGTGCTTAGAATGTGTCTTGGATGATCCCTTAGGCTTCAGGAACCTTTAAGAATGCCTTGAAATGAAAAACTCAGCTCAAAACAGGGGAACATGGGTTTTTGCCAAGCACCATGCGTACGTGGGAATGGGCCTGCATATGTAGATTTGACTTTGTTTACATAGGGTTGACCTTGCATACGTGGGCTGTGAATCAGAAAAAACCCTAACTAACTTACTTAAGTATAAAAGTAGTCGTTTGAGTCCAAAACCTTCACCCACGTATGTCCAACCTGGAGAACACTTTTTTGAGGCCCCCCAATGGCAGAAAACTTTCCTTTTGATGTCTCCACTTGGATTAGGAAGCTTGGTCCCGATTTCAAGGATTCCATTACTCCCTATGATCTTTCTTGCATTTTGTCCTATGATTAAATTAGGGTGGATGAACCTCTTCTTCGTGCTGCTGCCAATTATTAGGTTTCTTCTCGGCATGTATTCCGTTTCAATGGAATAGAACTATGCCTCACTATTGAGGAATTTGCTGCTATCATGGGTGAATCAGAGATTGATGATCTCATCTTCACTACCATGGGTAGGGAACTCCCCTCCTTGCTATGAGTCGTGTTGGGCATCCCTTTCACCACGGCAAATAGGTGGTGTGTCTTTGGGAAGCTCAACCTTAAGTTGGTTTTTGAGTATTTTTTGGGTTCAACATTTCCTGAGGGTAAGAGACCATGTTTGTACTTTCTTCATGCCTTTTGCTTCTGTGCTCTTGCAAGGTATTTCTTGGTTCAAAACTCGTACTGTGTGGACCTTCAGATGTGCATGATAGCATATGAGCTAAAGAAAGGTAATCCAGTGGGCTTGATTTTGGCGGAGACCCTCAATGGCTTGGATGCCTTTCATAGGAAGAAAGCAAACTTCTTTGCGGGAAGTCCTCTTCTCCTTCAAGTATAATCCCTAATTTTTGCCTAGGTTCTCAACCTAACGAGATCCCTCTAATTTTGCATGGATTGCCTTTCGATTTTCAACCCACCGAGGCACCTTATATTGTCTTTCATCATTATTTTTTTTTTCTCACGTTCTCTCTCTTTTTTGCTTTTCTCTTCTTCTTCTTCTTCTTCTTCTTCTTCTTCTTTTATTTTTTATTTTTAAATTCCTTCATTTCTCTCCTTCTCTTTCTTTTTTCTAGATATGGCTACAAGAGAGACTTTGGTTGCTTCAACCTCCAAATGTTCCTCTTAGTACCTACCTACCTAGGCACCTTAGGGACCGCCGACTTCATCGGAATGACATGGGCTTTGAAGCGTATATGGAGCTTATAGGTCACCTCAAGGAGACCAACATTCAATGGGTCGTGGAATGGTGGCATATCTCAAGCATGGTCCATAGTTACTGCAAGGACCATTGTGTGACTTTAGTTGGGCTTTAATGCTACTCTCACTACTCCACTTGTCGTATCTCAAGGCAATTTGGAGAGCATCAAGGAGCTCTTGATGATGAGGGGGCCTATTGCACCACAGTGTTCACCAATAGGATCTTGGGTAGAATCAGTGAGGCTTAACCACGTCGTAGAGTGATGAAAGACATTGTTCCTCCTAAATACATTTACCCCACTGCAAGGTACAAGCAATGGTTGGAGGATGAAATGAAGTGGATTTTGAAGGATGAGAAGGCTTACAACAAGAAAATAAGGAGGATTGAGTGACCACCTTGATATGCCCTATGTTTTACTTTTCTGCATTTTTATGATTCTCATGTTTTGTTTTTAAATTTAATAAAGGATTGGAATGTTCCAAATCCCCTATGAAAACAATCTTATTATCCTTTAATTTGGGCAATGAGAGAATTTCCTTTTATTATCTTTGTTTATTGTCATAATTATTCTTTTTTTTTTTTCCCTTTACCATGTAATTTTTGCCCATGACATCCCTTCGGGAATTTTTGCCATGCCTATGGTCTTTTCCCCTAATTTTTGCCTAGACCGCCCTTGCGGGTTTTCAATCTAGTGGGGTTCTTTTGCCTTAATTTTTGCCTAGGCCGCCCTTTCGAGTTTTCAACGTAGCAGGCTTTTTTTTTTGGCTTTTAAATGTGGTAGTTCCGGAGTCTATCCATGTTAATTGGATGAAGCATCTCTTCCCCATTCAAATCTGTAATTCTTGTAGTACTTTCAAACATGATTTTCTTAATGATAAAAGGTCCAGATCACCTTGGCTTCATCTTTCCACTTGGATCAAAATTCTCATCTCTAAGCACCTTTAGGATCAAGTCTTCTTCCTTAAAGTTTCTTGGTTTCACTTTCTTGTTAAATGCTCTAGCAATCCTTTTTTGGTACCTTTATGCATGATATTATGCCCCAGCCCTCTTCTCATCTATCAAAGCCAATTATTCATATCTCGCTTTAACCCAATCCTCTTCTAGGACCTTGGTTTCCACTAATACCCTCAAAGATTGTATCTCCACCTTAATAGGAAGCATTGCCTCACTACCATAAACCAAGGAGTAAGGTGTTGCCCCAGTTGACGCACAAATAGAAGTTCTATAACCTTATAAGGAAAATAGAAGCTTCTTGGCCTAATCTTTGTATGTCATTACCATCTTGACTAGGACGTTCTCCATATTTTTATTGGCTGCTTCCACCGCCCCATTAGCTTATGGTCGATACGGTGAAAACTTGTGATGTTCAATGTTGTACAACTCCATGATCCTTCGAACCTCCCCCTCAAAGTGGGAACCGTTATCAGAAATGATCTCTTGGGGTACCCCAAACCGACATATGATGTTATTTTCTAAGAATCGAGCCACATGCTTAACTTTCAATACGGAATAGGAGGCTGCCTCCACCTACTTGGTGAAATAGTCAATTGCCACCAAAATGTATTCATGCCCATTTGAAGCCTTGGGAGCTATCCTTCCAATCACATTTATGCCCTAAATAGAGAATGACCATGGAAAAGTCATGCTATATAACTCACTAGGTGGTATATGGTTTAAGTTGGCATATGTTTGACAATCATGGCAACTTTTTGTATAGTCCACACAATCAGTCTCTATCATATTCCAGTAGTACCCTATCTTGAGGATCTTCTTGGCTAACATTCTTCCATTCATATGAGGACCATAGATCCCTTGATGCACTTCTTCCATTACTCTCTTAGCTTCTTCCCTCTTCAAACAACGAAGGTATATGCCATCACAGGATCTTCCATAGAGTTATCCTCTACATTGGATATATTGAGTTACCATTATCCTAATGGAACGACGTTCTCTCTTATCGGTACCATTCGAATATGCCCTTAGTTCCAAGTACTTCATGATGTCATAGTACCACGGAACTTCCTCTTCCTCTATGGTCATTACTGAAGCTTTGATTTTCCTTTTGTGCACTTCCTTATAACTTTGCTCAATCTCTAAGGGTGTGTTTGGATGGAGGAGTGGAAAAGTGGAAGGATAGAAAATGGTGGGAGGATAGAAAAGTGGGAGGATAGAAAAGATTTTATTTTCCCTCCTTTTTGTTTGGTTGAGAGTGAAAAAGTGGAGGGATGGAAAAAGTGAGTTTATATAAATTTACTTATATACCCTTGTTAAAAAATGATGCGCAATTAAAATAAAAAATGACAAGCAATTAAAAAAAAAAAACAATTGCCCAAATTTATTAAACAATAAAAATTATGTTCAAGAAAAAAATAATAATGTCTTATGTAAAAAAAAAAATAATAATAATAATAAAAAAAACAAACAAACATAAACTACATGTACAGCCCAGAAAATCAAAAGAAAAAAGGATTAAAAAAAAAAAAAAAAAAGTAGGAGAGCAGCAAATGCCCAGAGCAAACGCCAGCCCAAAAAAAAAAAAAAAAAAAAAAAAGACAATAGGACGAAATTAGTGCAAGGGCAATTTTGTCATTTACATGTAAAACACCTCTCACACCATTTTCTCTCCATTTTGGAGAGACAAGTTTTTGGTGGGCTCGGATGGAAAATGCCTGGGCCCCACCAAATATTTTCCTTTCCCTCCCTCCTTACCAAACAACCCTCTTTCTCATTTTCCCTCCTATTTTCTCTTTAAAATTTTCCATCCTCCCTAAAATCCACCCATCCAAACATAGTGTAAGGGTCGTGTTCATACTCCCTCGGGTATTTCTACCATGGAGGCTAAAGTAGACAAAACATCCACAAATTGATTTTAAGCTCTAGGGATGATTGTATACTCAATCTTGTCAAATATCTTGGTCTAGTCCTCCAAGTATTGTTGATAAGGCTTCAAATGTTCCTACTTCACCTTCCACAACTTTTGTGTTTGGGCTATAACCAAAGTTGAATCCCCAAAGACTTCGACCTCCTTTACCCCCAATTCTCGAAGAGTTTCCATTCTAGCAATACAAGCCTCATATTCAACCATGTTATTAGTCGCTTCGAAGTTCAACTTGATTACTAAAGGTATGTGAGATCCCTCGGGAGTGATCAAGAGTACTCCAATCCCATTCCCATATTGGTTTATGGCTCCGTCAAAGTGCATCTTCCATGCTCCTAACTCAACATCCAAAATGTCCTTATCTGGAAAGTCTTCTTTACCATCTTCCCCCTAGGATTCTCGGCACAGAAATCTGACACAACACTTCTTTTGATAGTTTTCCTTGCCACATACTTCAAATCGAATTATGCTAATAAGATCAACCATCTTGACAATCTTCCATTCAAAACAAGTTTCTCAAAGAGATACTTCAATGGGTCCATTCTTGCTACCACCCATATTTGGAAAGGTAAGGCAATATGTCTTAATTTCTACACAGCCCAAACAAGTGCAAAGCATGACTTTTCTATGGGAGTGTACCTAGTCTCGTAATCATGGAACCTCTTGCTCAAATAATATATGGTCCTCCCATTCTTGTCATCATCTTCTTGTGTAAGCATACTTCCAACCGCATTCCCTATGATGGAGAGGTATAGGAGTAAGGGTCTTCCATGTTGTGGAGGCACTAGGATAGGTGGGTGGATGAGATATTCCTTGATAAGCTCAAAGGCTTTTTGGTATTCATCATTTTATGTATGTGGTTCATTCTTCCTTAGCAGTTTAAAGATGGGCTCATAAGTAGAGGTGGGCTTGGCAATGAATCGACTAATGTAATGTAATCGACCCAAGAAACCCCTTACTTCTTTCTCACTTTTGGGTGGAGGCATATTTAAAATAGCTTTAATCTTGGATGGGTCAACTTCTATCCCTTTATCACTCACTAGGAAGCCTAGCAATTTTTTGACGGTTACTTCGAAGGTACACTTTTGGGGGTTCAATCTTGGCCTATACTCTTTAATCCTCTCAAAGAACTTCCTTAAGTTTATGGTGTGGCTTCCCTTATCCTTGGATTTCACTATCATATCATCAACATACACCTCTACCTCATTATGCATCATATCATGTAGCAAGGCCGTAGCCATCCTTTAGTATGTTGCCCCAGCATTCTTGAGGCTAAACGACATCACCATGTAACCGTAGATTCCTCATTCGGTAGTGAAGGTGGTTTTGGTCACGTCCTTCAGAGCCATCTTGATTTGGTTGTACCCCGAAAAGTCATCCATAAAAGACATTAAGGCACTTCCTGCCATGTTATCCACTATGACATCAATGTGAGGGAGAGGAAGTCATCCTTAGGGCATGCCTTGTTCAATTCCCTAAAATCCACACACATCCTCATCTTCCCATCCTTCTTAGGTATGGGCATAACATTGGCTATCCATTCGGCTTAGTGCATGGGTTTTATGAACCTTACCTTTAATTGCTTAGTGACTTCCTCCATGATTTTAAGAGCCATTCGGTCCTCATTCTTCTCAATTTTTGCTTGACGGGCACCATGTGATCATGAGTATCAACGTGATGTTGAGCTATCTCGGGGTCAATTCCAAGCATATCCTCATAGGACCATGCAAACATCTCTTGAAATTCCACGAGGAGTTCTTGAAGATCTTTTCTTTCTTTTTCATTTAGAGTTGAGCCAATTTTAATTAAGTGTGGATTCTCATCATTGCGCAAATTAATGGCTTTAAGAGTTGGTTCTATAGGTTCAATTTTCTTTTCCAATTGTTTATTAATTTCATTTAAATCATTTAAGTGCAAAATTTCAATGTTATGGGACACATCAAAATAAACCAAATCAAAATTCATCTTATTGAAAATATTGAAAAGTACATTGTAACTTGTATTACAAAACTCTTTTTCCATGTTTTTAGAAAACCCAACCCAAGTTCAATTATTAATGGGCCCCACACTAAGCATGATGAATTCTTTCTTCTTTCTTTCTAAGGCTTGCTACTCTTCCCCTTATCTTCCTTCAGCCAGTTTTCCTTTTGGATTTCTTGTCTTCCATTGGACTTGGTTTGAAGCGATATCTGGAAAGAAGCCCAATTTTCATTAAGTTCATGTCCCAATTAAAGGTTCCTTTTTAAACTTTAGATGTCCTTAGAAAATTTTTAAGTTCATTTTAATGAAGGCCCAATCACAATACCACTTCCTTCCCTCTCATAGATCCTTGCTCCTTGTTTCATTGGGCTTTGGTCCATTTACAATAAAACTCTTATTTTACTCTCATGGGCTTTCATTAGAATGTACTTAGGAATTTTCAACCCTTTATCTCAAACTTGGGCTTGCAACGTATTCGTCACTTTTGGGCTTCCCATTCTTTATTCATTATTTCATCATTTTTTTTTCTTGGAATAGCCCTCTAGCTAGAATACACTGTAGCATTCCTCTCAAAGTCTATGAAATTCTCATCATTTTGGGCCTAGGCATGCAACAAAGAAACCCAAGTTTAGGGAAGTTCATTTTGGCTTTGAAGAATGTTGGATGCTAAGTCCATAGCGTATTTGTTACCTTAGGCCCAAAGTCTATTTTTTCAAATGGACTTTTTCCATTTGGGCCTACGATAGCAATTAAGCTATGGTCTTATGAACCTTTGAAGTTAAGATGTGCCTTCGGATTTTATGGATAAGCCTCTTATATGTGAAGACTTCTTTTCTTTTATCCCACAACATCGTAGGGTATACTATAACTTTAGGGCCATCCTTTCCATTTTATACATTTTATTTGTCCTTTAGAATTAGGTGAACACATGGTGTATGGTTGAATAAACAGGAGGTATATAAAGGGTATTCTTTGTGATAGGGTCTAGGATCTCTCTAGTATGGGTAGGCTCCCTAAGGCTAAAGGGATAGATAAGTAGGTCACTCACAACTAGATGGGCTATGATTCCAACTGAGGACCTAAGTGGACCCTATGGTGGATTGGTAGCAAACCTTTAACGTACTTAAGGCTTATTATAGGTGATGGTATTGATTGTGAGTTGGTGGGATGAATTTCAGAAGATTTGGGCCCGAATAGAGCCTTCCACCTTCCCACTCATCATCAACCGAGGTTAAGGGGCAAAAGAACAAGTGCATGTGTGTGCAAACAAGTATTAAAAAATCTTTTATTAAGGTTAAGAAACAAGACACATAGGAATTAAACTCACCATCCCCAGTGGAGTCGCCACTGTGGACACAAGGGGAGAGTTGCCACCTTGTCTTTGCAATGATCTAGGAACCATATAATAGCGTCCTTTCGAAGAAGGACATTTTGATCTTACTACCAGAGTATGGGTTTGGAGTTTAGGTATGCTTTTGGGAAGGTATTAGGTACTCAAGATCGCCTAACTCTAAGGTTGACCTCCCATCATTGTGTCTTATGTCTTAACCCTATTAAAAACTATTTAAACACTTGCATTCTAAACTCACACACATGCACTAACATGCATCTAACAAACAATATGACATCTTTAACCCTAAACAAGCATACTTATCTATCCACAAAGCAAAAGAGAGCCAAACCACAAAAGAAACCCTAGCATACATTTATCATGACATCTCATCACAAACCCTAGCACACATCTATCACGACATCAAAGCATATTCAAGGAAGCAAAATATACAATCAAATCAAGGTAGAAACATAAGCATAAGGAAAGATCCAAGCATTCATATTCATCTCTAACATCAACACAAGATCATATCACAAATGCATAAACATTTCCAATGTATGACTTACCTTTCATTTACCTTGCAGCAACACAGCACCCATGGCATTCATGCATGAACATGTGAATGGATGGTATTAAAACTAAGAAACTCTAAGACAAACCCTAATCTACACATGTGATAATAAATAAGCATGTGAAAAGGTGGACAGGAACTTATTAGGCCTAAAACAAATGAAAAAAAGGCCAAACAAAAAAAATGTGAGGGCAAACACCAAAAAAAACAAAAAAAAAATTAGGGTTTCTGGGCAACCACATCACGCACACTAGAACAGGTCTATGTACGCATAATTAAGCCTGTGTGCTCAGGCTAGATAATGCGTACGTAGATCCTTGTCCAGAAAACCCTAAAAACGCAGAAACAGAGCATAACTTCAAAACAACAATTCTAACACCCTAACATGCATATTAAGCATAAAAAAACTTAAACCTAACCTAGGAAGGCATATTAGAACATATCTTAACAAAAAAACAAAGCAAACAGGAGGATTTAAAGGCAGAAAATAAAAGAAAGGGAAAAAGAGAAGTTTAGACTAGATACCTCACACAAAAGCTTTCCAAGCTTGATTTTGACCATTCCCTTTAGTCAAATCTATTCATAAACCAATAAGATACTGATTAGCAACGTTGGATTGGGGCCCGAAAATGTCACAATCAAATAAAATTGACTTGAGGGTGTTTTGTGAGAAACTCCCTTTTGATTAATTATTTTCTTATGAATCTTAGGTTTTTCCTGTGAGATTTCTGTGTTTTAAAAATGTACCATGTAAGGCTTTTTATAGTTGAAAAAATGGAGTTTGGAATGACTCCCAGACGAGATGGGATTCATTCCAAACCTTAGCCATTATTGCAAAAAACTTACATTTTTTATACTTTTGAAACCTTAGCTGCATACACAGGAATGTGCCTACGTATGCATCTTTTAGCTTGCGTACGCAAGCTGTGACCCACGTACGTAGGCCGAGATCCTCTTTGATCATTTTATTTCCAAAATAGGTATTTGTTCATTTAAAAGGTTATATTTTCCATTTTAACACTTCTCAAGTCAATTTAATATCTAATTGGGCTCTAAATTGATCTTAGGCCTTAGAGTTCCAGTATTATTGGGAAACGGGGGCTCGAGTCATAAATGGTACAAAATGTGGTATCTACATTGCCGCCCTTATGACACTGTGAACAACAAACCAAGAAGGTTGACGTGTAAATGATATCTAAGGCTCTCGCCAAAGCGCAAGCTCCTATGCCATCTTTCATTGTTCAACTAGTTCAACCAATACCCCAAAGTAACACCAATATCAATTGTGGTACCACCCAAGCAAATTTCCCAAGGAAGAAATTCAGAAAGTACACTCTTTTTCTTAGTTGTGTCCAATTTTTCTAGAGAAACACTTGGTATCTCCAATTGTGCCCAAGCCCATCCTTTACCCAATTATTGTGATCTCTCCAAGAAGTGTGACTATCATTTTGGGAATCCTAGACATAACCTGGAAATTGTTGTACACTCAAGAACAAGATCTAGGATTTGATTGACTAAGATATCTTGCAGTTCCTAAAGGAATTAGCTCCCAACATTACAAAGAATCGTTTGTCACCACATGGTGAGAACAATGTGAACATGATAGTGGAAGAACAACTTGAGATCGTAATGCTTTCTCGTTTTGTCTCTTGGAAAATATTTGTATGAAGCCTTAGTTAAGTATAAGTACCTCTCGAAGAGGTCTTTTGCATGCGAATGGATTTATTAGTACCATAAGGAGGATGTAGGACACGCTATCACTGAATATGAAGGGTTCAAGAAGCTAGTCCAAAGCCTTATGGGTTGAGTAATCATCCAATATGAAAAAGGGCACAAAAGGGAGAGGCATTGTATGGAAATTGAGGGTTGCCTTCTACACCCTTTTTAGAGGAGAAATACTCAAACCCTTATGGAAAAACTCAAAGTCTATTTCAAAGAGTATTTTGAGAAGTTGTGAAAGCTTGCCATGGAAGAAGAAGATTTCTAGGCGAGGTCAGCCTAAGTGCTGTCAATGAGATAGAGGTTGCTAAGCCTAAGAAGATTGAATAAATTATCCTCGAACTTACCTAAAAGGAAGTCCCAAACTCATCATATAATCCACCCCAACCATAATGATAAATCCCTAATCTAAAATATCCATCCTAAAAGAAAACACCCAAGGTGTTCACCCCACTGGTGATATCCTATCCCACACAAAATTCCTCAAAAAAGTCCAACTATGCCCTAAGCATCGATATTCAACTTGAAATTATTCAAGCTTCACAACCCTCCCCATACACAAACAATTGTCATGTCCCTTGGAGCTATGAAGTTAAGATGATCTCGAGCCGCAACTCTAAGGTGGAAAACACAATTTGTCAACCGATTTAGGGGATCTACTTGAAGTGGACAATGTTTTGTATTCGAAGAAGTGGAGAAGAGAAAGAAAAAAGCTAACAAAAGGATTGAAGAGCTCGTAAGAAAAAAGGTGATAGAAAAGAAGTAAAGGACTTTTTAAAGTGATTCACAAGAGTGACTTTGAAGTGGTTCAACAATGGAAGAAGCAACTGACCTAGTTTTTGGTTTTAACCTTGTTGTTTTCATCCGTAGCCTACCGCAATACCTTCTTGAAGGTGCTTAAGGAAGCTTATGTCCTGACCAACATCACTGATTCATCTTTTAAAAATCTTGTCCCTACCGTGCTTGCCTCCAATCAAATCACCTTTTCTAATGACAAGTTGCCACCCGAAGGTACCGGTCACATCAATCCCTCCAAATTTTTGTGAAGAGCAAAGACATGGTGGTTGTTAGGGTCTTAAATGACAATGGGTTTGCGCTCAATGTTTGCCTTATGTCCATTGTGAGCCTTTTTGAGATATTAATCCATTATCCAACCAAGCTATGTGATTGTTCAAGCTTTTGACGATACTAGCAGAGAAGTTTTTGGCTAAATGGACCTCAAAGTTGAGATTGGGCCTCAAGTCTTCAACATCAGTTTCAAATTCCTTGATATTGATTCATCCTACAATATGTTGCTAGGACGACCTTGGTTGCACATGGCCTGTGCCCTTTCATCCACCATCCACCAAAAATTAAAGTTTATAGGAAGGAACCAAATGGAAATTGTTATGGTCAAGGAAGCAATGCTAATCTTTCAAGAAGTGTTTGTGCCCTATGTGGAAGACAACGCCACTCTTGATGCTTCTTTGCATTGTTTGAAATTGTGTTAGTGATTCACCAAGTTGCGGTCGTGATCCCTAGCCTCCCCAAAGCAGTCATCATGGTAGCTAAAAAAATGTTGAAATTCTTGTATTAGCCAGGAGAAGGTCTTGGAGCCCTTGGTCAAGAAAGAAGCTGTAAATTTGTGATTTACGACTATGTTTTATGTTGGCCTTATTCCATGATAAAAAGTGTTGTAATTGCATAATTTTGTTCATTGTATTTTGTGGGATTTTATTGTATTGGGTTTAATATTAAGTTGGTGAAGAATTGAGCATGAAATGAAGATCAGTGTAGTTTCGAGACTAGTTCGCAAGAAGTTCACGAGAAGAGTAACCCGCGAAAAGGCCACATGAGAAGCACATGCAGGAAGCTGAAGAGTCAAGTGTCAGACTTCATTTCGCGAGTACTTCGCGAGACAGGCCATCTCGCAAGGTACCCTTGAAGCATTATGCTTGGAGGATTTTAAATGTGACTTTCTTACCCTTCACTCATACTATATATACCTGCATTACCTATAAAAATAAAATAGGCTATTCAGAGAGAAAAACCATAGATAGGTTTTCTATAACACAACACACCCATCTTTTAGAGAAAGAGAGCTACTCATTCTTAGTGAGAAATCATTGTAGTCTCTTCTCATTCCCTCTCCCATTGTCATACTTTGAGAGGAGATTTGTACTCAAACACAACCTACACATTTTTAAAGTGTAGAGAGTGTTTTAGAGCTTGCGAAACTTTGGGGATTTGCCAAAAGAAGTCGGTGAGGCTTGGTGGATGCAATCAGGCGTATTGCAGGATTCAAAAAGTTAGAGAAGACATAACTTCGAGAAGTCCATTGGTAGTAGGAGCTTGGAGGGCTCAAGTATATTGGGTAGACTAGACTTGGAGAGTCTTTTGTTATTTGTGTACTCTACTTTATTCTCTAGTAGATTGATTTCGATTTAGAGGGTTGCGGAGAAGTTTTTTGCCTAATTCTTCGGTTTCCTCTTCGATAACACGTTTTAGTGTTATCTTGTAATTGCATCTCTCTTCCCTTACTCTTGTATTTTATATTTATTGTTTGTTGTTCATGTTTATGTACTAGAGTGGTTATCAGTTCATTGCGCACATTTACTCTTATTTCGCACTTTGATTAAGTAAAAGTAAAAGTAATCTAGCCGTAATTTTTAATTGGAAGTCAGAACAAGCTCTTGTGTTTTAGCACAAATCTGAGCTTTCATAAGCATTTTGATAAGCATGCCATAAAACAAAGATGGTTTTGGTTTAGGGTTCAAACCCATGAGGTGTGACTTGTGTAACTCGCAATAGACATTTTTGACACGTCAATTTATTTGTGTCAACCCGAAATGACTTATTTAACATAACTTGTTTAACTCATATTTTACACTTATAAAAAGAGAGTAATTACAATAACTTATAAGTGATATAATTTTAAATTAAAATGTTACAAACTCTAGATCTCTAAACCCTACAAATCATAAATCTGTAAACCTTCTTATAATTTTCTGAACTATATTATTTTGAATGTGGGTTGAAAACTTGAAGTGTATGCATTACTTTTAGAATGTAAAAAATCTATTTCTATATGGATTTTATATTTAATATTAAGTGGGTTAAAATGGATTTGTCATATTCATGTCAACCAAACACGATCCATTTTTAAGTGTGGTAAGTGGGTTGGGTTATGTTAACCCGTTTCATTAACATATTAAGTTAGGGTTGAAAGATCATGACACAATTATTAAATGAGTCGGGTTCGGATTAAGGCATTTAGTTGAATATCCTATCTTGACATGACACGCTCACCTGAATTGAAACCCTGATTGTCCACTTATCTCTTAATTGTCGCCTTGACGAGCAACCGGTCCATTTTGCGGTCAAGATGAAAATTCTACTTTCAAGAATAAGACCCACTTGATATTTTATGAATTTCAAAGGTAATTTCATTTTCTTGTTTTTTGATTGAGCTACTAAGTGTGGGCTATATGCTATTTGATTGGTGCAGAATTATATTTTGAGCTTGATTCAACTGATAAAGTTGTTACGGATTTTTCTTTGGTTTTTAAAAAAAAAAAAAAAAAAAAGCTTAAATCTAGTTATATTCTGAGATGTGCTTTTAAAAAAATGGATTTCTAAATTTTATTTTGAGAATTACGTGAAATTATTAAAGTTCATTGTATATTGTTCGTGTGAATTTTGCCAAAAATGTTAAATAATTAATTATTTGCAGAATAATTGTAGTATTTAGTATATTTATATTATTATAAAATAAAATTAGCAATAATTTTGGAATGGTACGCAAAAATACATCTATACTGAATAAATAAAAACAAAACAACAAACAGTATTGACAATGTTTTGAGCATTATTACTCAGACCCCAAAAGGCCAAACAGGAGATAGAGAAAAAAATCTGGAATAAGTACATCCAATCCTTCTTTTCATGAAGATCATAAGATAGAAAACAAGTATGCCTTGGTTTCTCAAGCTTTTGTAGGTCATGTCGCAGTACAAGATGAGATTTTCCGAGAAATTGCGTGGGCCCACATAAGGTAACCTCAGACTCTTGGCCTTTTTTGTCCTATCCCTGCAGCTAGTGCCTAGTGACGACATCAAGCATCCGGTTGTACATGACCAATAATATGCCTTCTGCAAAAAGATGAGGTCCCTTAATTAGTATATATATATATATATAAAATATTAAAAAAGAAATACAAATTACAAGGGGTAGTGTATGGCAAGACAATATTTTAGGGGAGTGCTTGGAAAAAATTGCAAATTCTGGTTTAATGTCATATTCGCAATGAAAAGTGCTTGAAAAATAAATTCCAATTCAATTATATATATATATATATATATCCGCAGTGAAAAGTATTTGAAAAAAATTCAAATTTCGGTTCAATGTCTATTAATAAGACTGAAATAACAACTATGGTTCAGTAGTTAATGAAATGATGTCGACTTAAAAAAAGTAATAACTTTTTCTGCCTTTTTTTATTAAAAAAATCTACACATTTAGACTTATTATACATATTGTCAAATAGAATTATCATGAAAGTTTGGTACATTTTATTGAATGTGCATTGCATGTAATTTGCACAGCACAAGTAGGAGATGGAGGAGTTATGGAAGTCCATCTGACAAAAGCCGTACTGGTCCTGAGTAATAAAAATATTTGTAAAAGAATCTGACCATTCTTTTTTCAAGTGGTGGAAAGAAAAGAAAAGAAAAGAAAAGAAGATGAGCACTGAGCACAAACAACAAATAGACACTTCACACTACACTAGCTACTGTGGCTCTTTTTTTATGTGGGAGGACTTAAGGTTAAAGACTTAAAAGTACTCTTGGCTTTCCTGTCTCCCTGTATTCTCTCTCTCTCTCTCATTGATTATTATTAGTAGCTAGCTAGCTAGCTAGTACTCATGAAGACAAGGGTAGACCCAAAATTCAACAAGATAGGGGTTTAAACTGTGTTCTCTTTCTCTGTCTAGCTAGTTGCTGTGTTCTACTGTTCTCTACCTTTCTTCTCTCTGACTTTACTGACTTCCTACCATCATCATTCATATCTCTCTCTCCCTCTTCTCCTCCCTCTCCATATTTATTCTCTCACCTGTTCCTCTACCCACTCCATAAGTAGTAAAAACTAGAAAAACTCAGTAGCCTACACTAAAAGTTAAGCATACGCATATCACTGAAGCCCACTCTGCAATTTTAAGGTACCGTGAGACTGAGAGTGAGCAACTCTTATCCCTCCATCTAGATATTTTGGTCCTGATTATAACTTTCTTTTGCTTTTTGTTTCTTTGTTGCTGTATGGTTGTTGATGCTACTCAAAGTTCCCTACTTTGTAATTTTTCTATTGTGGATTTGGGGTTTGTCTGAGCTGTTGTTACTTGTTAGTAGCTCCTCATTTATTTGATCACCTTTAATTCTTATGGGTTTTATTTTTTAACTTTTGGTATGTACAGAATTTTAATATTTTGTGCTTCCATTATGGGTAGCTGGGATGATGATCCAGTTTTTTTGATGTTGATTGTTGGTTTTCTGTTATAATAATATACCTATATTTGATGCAGTATGTGATTTCTTACCTAAATTTTACTGTGCTTGTGTGTTTGGTAGTGGTGGGTTGTGTTAATTTCACAGTATAGTTAAAATCATTTAAGGGAAGGTGCTACTTGTTAATCTCAAGTAGATCATCCGATGTCAGAGACGATCATTTTCTTTTGGTAAGTACTATGTTAGTAATTTGCTTGCATAAAGTAAATTATAAAAACAGTAGACTTATGCTGAGTATGAGGAGTGCTTTGCTAAATTCCTAACCCAGTACTGGGTCTCTCATGTTAAGGAATCGTCACTCATTATAGAAGATGGCAAATACATTTATATGTGAACATTTTTAGAGATCTTCTACGGGCCTTTACCATCACAAGTCAAGTTAATATAATGTGAGAATGTTTTAGGTTGCAAGGTATGATCTTTAACCTTGAATATGGGTTCCATACATGTAAAATTCATTGATACAACCTAGTGCTATACATTCTCTGCATAATAGGGGATCTTTCCATCATTTTGGCTGTATTTGGTTCATGATAAATGCTTATCCAAGATATGGTTGTCAAACCTCCCATGGGGTCATTTGTTTTGCAGTTGTTTGGTTAATTGCTGCTTTGCTTCCACCCCCCCCCCCCCCCTCTGTTTTTAGGATAAAATATACTTTTGGTTCTTGAAATTTGGGATAAGTTTAATTTTGGTCCTTAAAAAAGTTTGAATTTGGTCCCTCATATTTTGCGGTGGTTTGATTTTGGTCATTTATATATGGAGTTGATTTGATTTTGGTCCTTTAACTGTGGGATGGTTTGATTTTGGTCCCATTAATATGGGCCGGTTCAATTTAGTTCCTCAAAAATGGGGCGCCTCATCATTCTATTAGTCACATTGACAAAAAAGAAAAAAGGAGGGACCAAATTCTTCCCTTTTAAAAATTTTAGGACCAAACCCAAACTTATTAAATTTGATGAACCAAATTCATTCTTATACCAAATTTCAACGACTAAAAGTATAATTTACCCCAAGTGAGTTTTGGCCCTAGGGGAGGGGAAAGGGGAGATCCGAACTAATAATGACCTCCACTTTTTTGAGTCGTGGTCCTCAGCTAATTGGGCTACCCCTGAGGGTTAATTGTTGCTATCTTATAATGAAATTCAGTAAAGTAGAGGTATTCTACTTGTTTTTAAACAATTAATTAGCACTTATGGTGTTATAATATGGAATAATAAATCCTTGTTCTAGAAAAGGTTGTATTGCATCTGTATAATTTTTTTTTAAAAATATTTCATCAAAACAATGTTTCGAATCTAGAGACTTAATTTGGCTTCCATGGTCACAATTGTAGCAACCCAATAAAAATTGCTAGCCAAATCTTTGCTCATACCCCAAAAGAACAAGTCTAGTCACAATTACTAGGTTGCCCACTGGATATTGATTAAGTGTGTGTTGTGTGGGTGTGTGTGTGTGTTGAGCCCCACATCTGGCATATATTGGGTTGATTTGTGCTTCCTTAACAACTACAAGGAGCCTCAATTGTAACTAGACTAGTCATTTTGGGTATAGCACAAATGTGGCTAATGCTTTTTCTAGGTTGATTGGATATTGATTGAGTGTGTATTGTGTGGATTTGTGTTGAGTTCCACATTGGGCATATACTGAGTTGATTTGGGCTTTCCATGGGATAAGTTCATACTCTCGTGTCTTTTCATGTCAAATTGAGCAATCTTCAATGATCAAGCAGTTCATCTACATTCAATCAAATTATAAGTTTCATTTTTCCTATCAATAATGAAGGGACTATTAGCTGAGCACATATTGCGGGAATTTTGAATCTTGGATTATTGATTTTGAATATGCTTTTCCCTGCTGATGTTATTTTGGAATTTTGATATTCTTGATATTACACATTGAACAAAAATATTTTAATATTGAGCCTTTAAAATTCTTAATTCCAACATTTTCGGAAGTGCTCATTGTAATTGGTAGTAGTTGTTATTGAGGTTGTAGTTGTTTTAATATATTAACAACTGCGGCAAACATCAAAACATCAGCAATTATAAAAAGAACTTCAACAGTGCGGAGTGATATCAGATCATCTAGAATTCTTGTGGTTATGTCCCCCAACAGATTTGAAAGTTTGAGTTACTGATCATTGCTGTCATACTTTTGCCTTTTCTTCCTCCCATCTGCTTTAATATTCTCAAATATATATATATATATATAAATAAACAATGGATCTTGAAAAATTTGTGTTGCTTTGTAGATCTCTTTGGAGTGAAAGCATCAAAGGTGAAGCAGTTGCATGTGGCAAAATCTATCTGCTGGGATTTTTTGCATGAATCTTCAAATACTGCATTTTAGCTTGTTCTCCATTGTTAAACGGAGTGATAGATGTGATTTCTTTTAATAAAGGTTGTAAGATTGTCAACTGAATTTATTTTTGTGGAAGCTTAATAATGTTATTCACATTGATGACTGCCTGCATATTTTACACTTGTTGGGATGACAAGCTCATGAGGTGCATCTTCTATAATAAGCACTAAGGACCATCCTTGTAATTCACTGGATGATTGATCTTTTGGGGGCGACTTGACTTATTCAAGTTGAGAGAGAAAAAAGCTAGAGGAAGACAAAAAAATTACACTAGTAGAAGTAGTTAAAAAGGACACTTTAATTAAGTAGGTGACAGAGGGTATGATTTTGAGTAGGATAGAATGGCTGTGAAGAATACATGTGAACAGCCCCAATTTAGTCAGTTGGGGATCCATAGTTAACCTTATAGTTTTGTTGCTAAGGCTTTGTTGTTGTTATAATACTGTTTAAATGGTAGTTTGAGACACGGGTTTTCTGCATACTGTAGACCCAAAATCAAGAGTTTGAAACATGGCAGCAAATGTTGCATTTCTTTTTTTTTTTTTTTTTTAAAGTACAGTCGTGTGCGTATGTTTGTGCATTTTTTCTGTAGTGCATGGATGAAGCACAGCTAATGTTTTTGTATATATGGAATAACCAGAAGGGTGCACTCTATACTCAATTTGAGCAGTATTGGCCACTGTATATACAGTGAATAAAATGTTTCATTGTCCATGCAGGTGAATAGCTAAGTGACCACTGTCAGCAATTGGCTTTATCATTCTTTCATTGTTTTTGTCAAAAGAAACAAGCTCTCAACCTCATGCACTACTCAAACATGGTAACACCAAATTTAAACTTGGAATCTGAGAATGAGTCAGAAGTCAGCAGCCAAGTAGCTTCAAACGTACCTGTGCAAGAAGCTTCTCTTGATCTCTCCAAGGACAGCACCACTAATTCATCCTGTCTCACAAATGCAGTTAAGCCTCAACCAGATCCAAAGCCTGTTTCACTCGACTTGACACTCCACTTCAGCACCATTGATGCTAACATGAAGGCCACAGATGAGACCGGTGAGGCAGTAGCCCATACTTCTGCAGCAACAGTTCCAAGGGTTTTCTCTTGCAATTACTGCCGGCGCAAGTTCTTCAGTTCACAGGCGCTGGGAGGCCATCAAAATGCTCATAAGAGGGAAAGGACAATGGCAAAACGTGCTATGCGGATGGGAATGTTCTCTGATAGGTATACTAGCTTGGCTTCTCTTCCCCTTCATGGTTCTGCATTTCGGTCCCTCGGGATTGAAGCTCATGCTGCAATGCACCAAAGAATACTACCATCAGAAAGGCCTTCTCGAGGTGGAGCAAGGTTTGAACAAGGCTATTTTGGAGTACCAATGTTCGTTGAGGATGATGATGTGGGACTGTTTTGGCCTGGGAGTTTCCGGCAGGTGAGTGAACCAGTAGGAGCAGTTGGTGGTAATTTGGCTATGGAGTTAGCTCCAAATTCAAATATGAATTTTGTCGTGACAGCACCCCCACCGAGGACAACTTCATCGTCCCCTGATCTTACTTTGAAACTTTGAGATTTTTTGTTTGAAATATCATTGTCTTCAGACAATGTTCCCCTTGTACATGAGATATGCATTGGCATCGGCTATGAGCTCTTAAATATTTCTTTTTCTTTCTTTTTAATCAAAACTCTCTTCCTTTTCTATCTGCTCTGGAAAGATGTTACAACTGTTGTATAAGAATTTCTGCAGGTTGAAATTAATTGATAGAGCTTGCCAAGTAATGTTGATAATAGTGTTCACCTCATAAGTTGTTATCCTCTTCTTGTTCGGGTAAGTAGTTAAAACTTCTTTCTGTTTCATTGATAAACTTGCAATTATATAATTCTACATATTTTTCTTTCCTTTTGGTGGATGATGTGCTTTAGTTTACCATTTTAAGATGGTAGAAGCAGCCCCTTGTTTAATCTCAGTATGTTTTGACACACTATTTTTCAAGTAGTCCTGCATTGACGTGTTAATTTTATGTTACTTGGTATACCAAGGTTATGTAATTGGATTTGTGTTATTTCCACAAATTAATATATCATCCAACATTTGTACATAAAATCATCCTTCAAACATGCATTTCCCGCTGCTCTTTCCATTTTAGCTCTTATTATTTGCGTTATTTATTTATTTATTTATTATTAAATTTTTTTTTGGAAGACGATTGAGAAAAGCAGGCCTGATCGGGTCTCTCTATCAGAAGCTAGAAAAAAAAAAATCCCATGTATTTATTCTTCTAGTGTCCATATATCAGGTCTATCTCAGTAGCTGGAAGGTGATTTCTGAAATGATATATATACCCAATTCGACTCAGGCAGGCAAGTCAAAAGCATTCAAGCTTTAACTCAGCCTTGAATTAGGCACTTCACTTGCAGCTATGGTACAGTGGTAACTTATATAACTTCTTCACAATTTGGCCCATCTAACATGCTATAAAATGTTTCATTATTGGTTTCCTAATTATTTATTTGTTGGAATGAGTTAAATTATTAATTGTCTTAAAAGCTTAAGTTGTTAAAAAATGATTAATTTAATCACTTAACCATAAGGCTAACATTTTCCCTGACTTGTGGGCCTAAATTTCCCCTTAATAAGTGGGGGCTTAACAAGTGGGAATTTTACATTTTAAATGGGAGGTAAAGTAAAACCAAGGATCGAATTCAAGATCTTTTGTTCTGATACCAAGTTAAATTACCGATTGTCTCAAAAGTTTAAACTGTTAGGAAATGATGAAGTTAATCACTTAATCATAAGTCTAACAATATAAATTTTTTTTGGCTTTTAATTTGGTATGATTGAGGGAAGGTGGTTTAAGTTATTTTACCGTGAATGTCAATATTATTCCTAGGGGTGCATTTTGAGGTCAATATCCTGGACAGGACCTTCCACTATATCTAAGCTGCCAATATTTGGACTTTGTATTGTCATCTTTATTAATCTTTGGGTAAATTGCAAAGTACACTCATGAAGTTTGGAGTTACTTAGATTTTACATCCTGATGTTTGAAAAAATGAATTTTACACCTTGAAGTTTAGTCCCAAAACGCCTTCGCCCAAACTTAAAACACACAACCTTCTGCAACATGACCCATTACCAGAAATCAAAAACTCATTCCAAAAAAACTTCCATGGTAGATCCTTGAGGCATAAAGAAAAAAAAAATCATTTCCTTTTAATTTGATCTCCAAATAAATTCAAAACTACATCATTACTGATCTAGCTTCACTGAATAGGGCATCCCATGATTATACAACTCAATGGAAGCAAAGACACAGAGACACTCTTTAAAATTTGTGTCTTATAAAATTTCATTCATCTTAGTGGAGCAGACTGCCATTGACAAGATACAAATGACTTGTGGCATAAGTAGAGGAGATGTCACCGCATGGGAAAACATGATTTGAGGCTATTAGTGCAAACTAGTGCGTGTGGAGTCCTGGTGGCGTGTGAGGTGTGTGGGACGATTCACCATGGCTATCGCCTATTGGCGACTTAAGTGTGCACTCCCAAAATCCAAAATCCACAAACAAACTAGCTAAAAACTCACAAACAAAGTGCAACGACCAAAAATCAAAAACCCATTCCAAATAAACCAACTAAAACCCAAACCTTTTTGTTTCGTCACCCACAAAACCTTTCCATCTTGTTCGTTCCAGGTTGTCGACAACGGTGAGAGATCTGCTTCAGCTCGATGGTGACAAAAACCCACCAATAATCCCAGTAACCAAAAAAAAAAAAAAAAAACCTAACAAATCCAAATCCAACAATGGCAAGAAAAAATCAAAAGAGAAAGAAAGCGAAGAGAAACTCGCTGTCGCCACCGCCGCGGAGCTTGATGGGTTCGTATGCCAAGTTCGTGGGGGGTTTTGATTTGAGAATTGGGTTGTTGTGATGTGAAACGGAGTTACATAAGTGACTGTTGTTTTGTAGTGCTGATTTGGCAAAAAAAAAAAAAAAACGTTAGCAGGCCACTTGTTGCTTAATAGCTTAAACTAACTGAGGGTGAGGTTTTGCTAACTGAACCAAACTTCAAAGTGTAAAATTCATTTTTTCAAACATCATTGTATAAAATTCAAGCAACCCCAAACTTTAGGGGTGTATTTTGCAATTTACTCTTAATCTTTGATGTTTGCAATGAAGGATTCAAAAAAGTTAAATTGGTCTCACAATGATGCAGTGTGACAAACCAATATAACTTTTGGTGTGATCCATAGGATAACTAGATAAGAGTTTACTCTCCAGTGGGTGAGTTCAAAGGACCCTGCTAGGGTCCACGTCATTAAAAAAAAAATAATAATGATAATAATTTTTTTAAAACAAAAAATGCGGATAAGAGTTCATAGATGGAAGGTAGCATGTTGAAAAAAACTGTACATTAGTTATGAATATAATATCGATGCCTCTGGAAGAACAAAAAATTGCCAAGAAGTTGCAGAATGTATGCAAAAACCAGATTTAGAAATGAGCTTTGTATCGAACTTGTTAGGACATATGTGTTCACATGATTAAGAACATATGTCATAATGTTTATGTAAATTGGCTAATCCTTTGACAAAACGCACTATACTTGTAATTGGGTAGTTCTAGGTGTTTTTAATACTTCAAGAAACAAGGTTTCAAGATCAAGTGTTGAAGTCATCAAGTCTGTCCAAGAAAAAGCAAGTTGAAGTGCAGAATTTTTAAAGCTCGACACCTACTCGATAGCTACCTCGACACCTGCTATCTGTCGAGAATTAAAAAGTCAAAATTCCAATATGATTTTCTTGGGATCCGTGAATGTGTTTTTGGGCCTTCTTTTCTTCTAACCCTAAACATATTTAAGGAGTATTTTAAGAGCCGTCAACATAGACACAAGTTGCATAAGCATTGAGCAATCCTTGTTCAAGCAAATTGTGATCTAAGACGAAGTTCTTGACCTAGTTCATCTTCTTCAAGAAGTTGCTGTGTACTTTGCACCGTAGGGTTTTGTGACCAAGCATCTTCCTGATCTTCATTGCATAGGATGATCTGAAGAACTTTGCAGCCAACCTCTCTTCCTAAAGTTGGTGTTTGAAGTCGCGTACTAGGATCCGCGCATCTGGTTAGTCACGTACTTGGGAGCCGTGCATCAAAAGGGAAACTGTCACTACAGATCAAGTCCGATTGGGTATTGGGGTAAGGGTTCAACTGTAGGTTGGTAAGGTACTTGGGATTCCTTATTTGTAACCGCTTGATTTGATAATAGTGGAGTTTCGGGAGTGGTGACCTGAAAATCACCCGGTGGGGTTTTTGCCGTTAGGGTTTTTCCCCATTCGTGAACAAATCACCGTGTCATTTATTTTTTCCACTGCATATTTAGTTATTCGGTGATTTGTTTGTGCTGCCATGTATTTGTATGTTAAATTGATTAATTAATAACTTGGTTAAATTAATTAATTAGTTTAAATCACAAGGGGTCATTCAGTTTGTGGCCTATCAAGTGGTATCAGAGCAGGCACACTCTGATTAGGTTAATCTTTGCTGTGTTGATCCATTGACCCCTGCTGTCATGGATAGAGGACAATCTCTCATTATACCTCATTTATTTGATGGGATTAACTATGCTTACTGGAAAGTACGCATGAGAGTTTTTTTGCAGTCCTTAGACGAGAAAGTGTGGCAAGCTGTTGAGATTGGCTGGACCAAGCCAAAAGAAGCGCCGGCCGATTGGGATGAAGCCAAGATCAAGGTGGCAAACTTCAACAGCAGAGCGTTGAATGCCCTATTTAGCGCTGTCACTAATGAGGAGTTCAAGAAGATATCCTCAACAGAAACTGCTAAGGAGGCGTGGACCATCCTCCAGACAACCTATGAAGGAACAAAGGCTGTCAAGGATTCAAAGCTACAGAGGCTCACTACTAGCTTTGAAGAAATCAAGATGGAGGAGGATGAGTCATTCTATGAGTTCTATGCCAAGCTTAAAGACATAGTGAACTCAGCCTTCAATCTTGGAGAAACCATCCCTGAACCCAAGGTTGTAAGGAAGGTGCTCAGATCTCTACCTGAGAGATTTCATGCCAAGATTACGGCAATTGAAGAATCAAAGGACATTGATAAAATTCCTTTGACTGAGTTGGTTGGGAACTTGCAGATCTACGAGCTAGGGTTATCAAGAATAGGCAAGTCAAGCAAGGGCAAGAGCATGACCCTGAAGGCGAAGAGTAGTGACACAGATGAGTCTTCCGATGATGAAGATTCCAAGATGAAGTCCTACATTACAAGGCAGTTCAAGAAGTTTATGAAGAATGCCAATGGGAGGAGCTTCGACAAGGACCGAAGGCAATCCAGTTCTTCACAGTTCAAGAGCCAAGACAAAGGAAGGAAGGATGCCAAGGATGGCGGTCAGTACACTGTTCCGGCAGGACCAAAGTGTTTTGGGTGTCATGGGTTTGGACACATGAAGAATGAGTGTCCTACATATCTGAAGAGCATTGGAAAGAGCAAGGCTCTTGCTGCAACCCTGAGTGACACTGAGCCTGAAGATGATTCCGACAATGAGGATGACGGAATCCTAAATGCCTTCACTGCCACAGTTAATCCTACTGAAGGGATTGTTGAAGAAGTGGAACAGGAAGAAGAATTGGTGGATACTGAATGCGAGAAGATGGATGACAAAGATGATATCCATTCAGCCTATGAGAAGCTTTACAAGCTTTCTGAGAAGCATGAGAAGTTGTACAGGCTGGCCACCAAGAAGCTCAGTGATGTGGAACTTGACCGTGAAGAGTTGTCCACAAAGTTTGATGAAGCAAATCAAACTATTGGAGCACTGAGGTTTGAAAACAACTTCCTGGCTGAGAAGACCAAGAAGCTTGAAGCAGAGCTGTTTCAAGTCAGAGCTCAACTGGAGAGGACTTCAAGTGCAAAACTTGATGAGATGCTCAGCAACCAGAAATCTGCTTCAGATCGAACAGGTTTAGGGTATGGTCTCTCTTTCTCTAACTCTGCTTCTACTAGTTCTACTGTTTTTGTTCCTCCTGCTGATACTGTTAAAATTGAGAACATTGAGGTTAAACCTGAATTAGCTAGTGAGAACATAGACAAGGGTAAATCCATCTTAGGAGCACCCTCTAAGTTAGATAAGAAAGATGCTAAAATCCCTAAGGATAAGAAGGCTAACTCTCAAAAGCCCAAACAAAAGAAGCAGCATCTCTGTTATCATTGTGGAGCAGCAGGTCATACTCGACCAAATTGCTACAAGTGGCTAGCCACCCAACAAAGCAACAGTATGACAGCATCTGGAAGCCAAAATCAGCTTCAATCCTCTCTTGCTCCTCTTGGAGATCTTCTGAAAGCCCTCATGTTCCTTTCGAACTTGAACGGGTGTAATTCTTCCCCCTCACCGCTGGTTCAAAGTTTTAATCAAAGGAAAGGTTCTTCCAAGGTGTGGAAGAAAAAGGACTCTAAGTGATTGTATCACTTTCTTCTCCCTTCGTGTTTATCTTGTTTGTTGCATTGCTTGTGTGTTTTACATTTTTGCTGAGTCAGTCTAGTTTTATGCACTATTTTTGTTTTTCTTAACATGTCTTTGTGTGTTTACTTTCAGTTTTGTTTATTTTGTTTTTCATATAAAAATAAAAAAAAAAAAATTGAAAAATTGAAAAATACAAAAACAGTGTGTGTTTTGTGTACTTTGGTGCTTGTGTACCTTGGATGGCCAATGAAACAAAGTTTTCTAAACTTTGTATCTCTTGTAGCTTAGATGAGCATCTTTATGCACAACTAAGCAAGTGAGCTTTGTGGCTCTTGTTTGTGATGAGTAAGATCAGGTTATTTCTTAAACTTAACACTCATATCACTCTTTTTGACGGGTAGGACTAGAAAATCCTAAGAGAAAGGCATTAATAACCATCTCACCACTGTTGCCCGCCAATCATTAATGACATCCGTATGCTTCGGCATAGCAAAAGTGTGATGTCAATGACATTTGTGTGCTTTAGGCATAGCAAAATTGAAATGTCAAATATCAATGGGTATTTCTTTTCTTTCTCATAAGCCTATGCATGATATGTTTAAAAAGAAAATATGCAAAGAAAATAAAAAGCAAAAAGATTAAAAATGCTTTAAAAATGGTTGCAAGCGTGTATTCTAGGAGATGTGGGAGTTATAGGATGTACCTCGAAGGTGATAGTCCCCATCAAACAGTTATGATTGTGTGTGAGTTAAAATTATTTTCTCATATCTCAGATCGTCATAACATGTATACACATATGCAATCTTGCAATGTTTTTCACACACAACACGCAATATTCTTTGCTACTTTTGATACATGTGCAGGTACGATGTGATTTGGCCATCACAAAGGTTTTACATGTACTGTTGTATGCTCACTAAACTGTCATGACTTATTTTTGAAATATAAAATTAGTTAGACTTGTTTAGTGTGTGTGTGTGTTTTTGGGAGATCCATGTGCTTAAATTTTCATTGAGAGATGATTTTTGAGAGCTTTTTATGTTGGTTGGATCATGGTTGAGGTGTTTGTCTTGATTGCATACATGTTTGTGTTTTTCTCTTCTCGAAAAACTGCTTTTCTCTGCTGGCTCGACACCTCCTCGACACCTCCTCGATACCTGGTCAGCTGTCGAGCTTCTCAAGCCTTTTTCTTATCGCAATCTCGACACCTCCTCGACACCTGGTGGATCGATCGAGATTCTCTCTGTCTCCTCGATACCTTCTCGACACCTAGTCGATCGATCGAGATTCTGGTATTGGTTCAGCTGTTTGGTACCTCGATACCTCCTCGATACCTTATCTGTCGAAGGCCAATTTCTCGACACCTACCTCGACAGCACCCTCGACACCTCTCGACACCTCAGCTGTCGAGATTTACTGAGGTGTCTATAAATGCTTCTGTCGCGATTTCTCTCTCATTTTCTCGATCTCTCTTCGATCTGTCCGAGGCGGTTCGTCGTCCTGTGCACTTTTCTTCAACCCAATCTTCATCCCAAGTGATTTTCAGCCCTTCTTGCTTCAAATCAAGTGGTATGATCTTCTTTTCCATTCCTTTTCATGCATTTCATGTTTTGAATCTTAGGGTTTGGGATTTTTTTGAAAACTTTGGGGTTTTTCAAAATCTTTGAGTTATTATTGAAATTTTGGGTTGGTTTTTCAATGAAAAGTGTTTAAAATGTCATACATTGCATTCCATGTGCATTAGAATGATATTTTCATGCATTTAGTTGTGTGATTCTTGTCTGTGTGCTGATAGGATTGGATTGGGTTGAGCCCATGATGCTTTTTATGTTTGCATGTCACATGACCATGCATTCCCATGCATACGTCCATTTTGTTCAACATATTTTCATATTTGAACTGTTTGGGACTTTTCTGATTGTCTCCCTCTCTGTCTTTTTTCTCATTCTTTTACGTTAGTTGCATCTATGGCACCTAAACGTAAATCCACTCCGGCTCGGAACCCTCTACGTTCTGGAGCTTCTTCATCTTCTGATACTGCTCCTCATAATCTTCGGTTCCGTGATGGAGATGCCTACAAGGCATTTACTGAGAACTTTTCTAAACGAGGTGTTCATTCGGAACGCCACGTTGTTCTGGCAGACTTTGCCGACACTGACCTTCCCTCTGTCATTCACAGTAGGGGATGGGAGTCACTGTGTGACGTCGCGGTCACTTGTCCTCTCGTACTTATTCAGGAGTTTTACTCCAACATGTACGGGATTGATCGTTCAGTACCTCTCTTTCATACTCGCGTTCGAGGTATGCGCATTGCTGTTACACCGCAGCTGGTTGCAGATGTACTTCATGTTCCTAGGATAGAGTTTCCTGACTATCTTACATGTGAGCGACTGAGGACTGTGTCCAAGGATGAGCTCATTTCTGCATTTTGTGAGCCCCCTTCTGACTGGGGTGAGCACTAGTACACATCATGTAGACCTTTTGCTAAAGGTCCTAGGTTCCTTAACATGGTGATGACCTTTGTACTTCATCCTCTCTCTCACTATAACTCTATTACAGAGTCTCGTGCTCGATTTTTGTTATCTCTACTTGAGCATCTCACGATAGATTTTCCTTCTCACTTCATTTTCTCTATCATTGATGTTCATTTAGATGCGGCGTCCCGTGATAAGCTCATCTTTCCTTCCGCTATCACGAGGATTCTACGCCATTTTTCCATCCCTTTCCCTTCGTCCGACCACTTCACACACATATCAGCCATAGATGCCGCTACCGTAAAACGTAGTGAGGCACAGTTCAGGTCGAGACAGCTGGATTCCACTCCGCCCTCCCGTTCGGCTCCATCCAGATCTGCTCCATCTACATCGGCTCCTCCTTCTTCTTCAGGCGATGTATCTTTTGGAGACATTATGGCGCAGCTGCAGCGCATGGATGCTCGCCTCGATACACTCACCACTGAGTTGTATCAGGTGAATGTTCGTGTTGGTCGTATTGCACGACGGCAGGCGACCATGGGTGGTTTTGCTTCTGAGGCTTCTCCTCCACCACCTCCTCCTCCAGTGGCTTCAGATTCTGATTCTGAGGATGATGATGATGATGGTGATGACGATGATACTTCAGATGATGATGATGGAGATGATAGCTCTACTGATGAGATGTCTACATGACACTCTACCCTTTGTCATTCGTGACAAAAAGGGGGAGTAGTTTTGGATTATGAGAGTAGTCATCTTAGGGGGAGAGTTAGTATATGACATTTTTGATAGGGGGAGTGTTCATATTTTTGAGGGATGTAGTGAGATTTTGATGTATCTTTTTCTTTTCTAGTTTTTATAGATACATTGATCTTGTATATGAGGTCTTGTGACCAGTTTTACATACATTGTACTTATCTTTCTCTATATGTGGATGTATGTTTTTCTTTTTCACCTATCTCTTCATGTGTTGTTTCTTTTCTCTCTTTATACACATGTTCTTTATATTTGTAAGCAATCTATTTAATTTCTGTTTCACACAAGATGCCTTGATGAGTTTTGTTTAAAAGTGTTTCAGAAATACAGGTTGTCAAAGTCTACTTGCCATAAACTCTCTTCTTGCAAAGTTTTTCAAGAGTTTGTGTTAGGATAGATTTTATTGTATGTAACAAGTGAATATGAGTTGAGTAATTTATGACTTCTCTCATATGTTCATTTGTTTGTTGTGGTTTTGTCACGGATTGCCAAAGGGGGAGATTGTTAGGACATATGTGTTCACATGATTAAGAACATATGTCATAATGTTTATGTAAATTGGCTAATCCTTTGACAAAACGCACTATACTTGTAATTGGGTAGTTCTAGGTGTTTTTAATACTTCAAGAAACAAGGTTTCAAGATCAAGTGTTGAAGTCATCAAGTCTGTCCAAGAAAAAGCAAGTTGAAGTGCAGAATTTTTAAAGCTCGACACCTGCTCGATAGCTACCTCGACACCTGCTATCTGTCGAGAATTAAAAAGTCAGAATTCCAATATGATTTTCTTAGGATCCGTGAATGTGTTTTTGGGCCTTCTTTTCTTCTAACCCTAAACATATTTAAGGAGTATTTTAAGAGCCGTCAACATAGACACAAGTTGCATAAGCATTGAGCAATCCTTGTTCAAGCAAATTGTGATCTAAGACAAAGTTCTTGACCTAGTTCATCTTCTTCAAGAAGTTGCTATGTACTTTGCACCGTAGGGTTTTGTGACTAAGCATCTTCCTGATCTTCATTGCATAGGATGATCTGAAGAACTTTGCAGCCAACCTCTATTCCTAAAGTTGGTGTTTGAAGTCGCGTACTGGGATCTGCGCATCTGGTTAGTCACGTACTTGGGAGCCGTGCATCAAAAGGGAAACTGTCACTACAGATCAAGTCCGATTGGGTATTGGGGTAAGGGTTCAACTGTAGGTTGGTAAGGTACTTGGGATTCCTTATTTGTAACCGCTTGATTTGATAATAGTGGAGTTTCGGGAGTGGTGACCTAAAAATCACCCGGTGGGGTTTTTGCCGTTAGGGTTTTTCCCCATTCGTGAACAAATCACCGTGTCATTTATTTTTTCCGCTGCATATTTAGTTATTCGGTGATTTGTTTGTGCTGCCACGTATTTGCATGTTAAATTGATTAATTAATAACTTGGCTAAATTAATTAATTAGTTTAAATCACAAGGGGTCATTCAGTTTGTGGCCTATCAGAACTCTGTCCCTTTTGAAATAGAATGAATGTATCTCATCTTGAGCAATTAGCATGCCTTTTTAGGTAACCTGCTCGTTCTGGCTATGGTATAATTTTTTATTTTTTTTAATTTTTTTTTTAGAATTAGCTAGCTAGCTATTGTTAAAAAAAAAAAAAAAAAAAAAAAAAAAAAAGAAGGAAGAAGCTAGCTAGCTAGCTATAGTATACTAATAAAAACCAATAAAGTAACGTTGATTAAAAAAATGTATATATATATATATATATAATGCCTTAGGACAATGTTCATGAAAAAGTAAAAGAGCCAATATTATTAGGGTCAAATAATGATTTTACATGTTATATATTACTTTAGACTACATAAGCAATGACAATGTTAGTTTCCTATGAATTACCGAAAATTAGAAGAGGATTAAAATAATTGGAAGCTACTTTCTAAGATACTCGTAATTAAATTTGTTAATAATTTTTGAAATGATTACCTCTGTTTTTTTTTTTTTTTTTGATAAAAAAAATAACTCTATTAAGACAAAGATAAAAACAATACATCTTGAGCTAGACTTGATTCAATCATACTCGAATTTTCCTTTATCCAAGTTATATAACTAACAACATTCTTAGCATATTGAGCCAAGAAGTGTATTGACTGATTGCCTTGTCTTCTTACATGAGATATTTGTACCCATCTAAACTCTTGAAACTTATGGCAAATCCCCTTAATAATATTAATTATCGCAGTTGGTGGCTCGCTTACACCATTCAAAGCATCAGCCACAATCTGGGAGTCACACTTTACAATCACTTCTTGTATACCCACATCCCAGGCAAAAATAACACCTTCTTCCATTGCTTCAGCTTCCAACGGTCCCAATAGGAGAGGCAGGTGCTTGTTTAAAGCTGCTGTTACTCCTCCCTCATTGTCTCAAATAACAGCCCCTTCACTGGCTGACTGAAAGCTAGAAAAGATCACTCCGTCAACATTAAGCTTATACCATGGAGATCGTGGAGCTTCCCATTGGGCATAGACCGGATCCACATGCGGAGCAACACTGAAGTCGGCTATTTGAAATTCGTCGAGCAGAAATCTAGCCTTGTGAAGAATTTCCCCACTGGTCTGACTCAATTTACCTTGACAAACTTCATTCCGATTATACCCTATACTCCATGCCACCATGATCACGAGCTCCAAAATTTCTTCCCCTAGTTGTTGCTTAAATTGTAGGTGCCATAAGAGATCAATAAACTCTGGGAATATCCTCCTGTGAGTATCAAATGGAACTCCAGTGAGTTTCTACACTTTTCAAGCATTTTCACAATCCTAGAAGATATGACCACTACTCTCTGGCTCACAACCACACACTACACATATAGGATCCTCAGTTATCTTCCTTCGGTGTAAGTTATCCTTCGTTGGCAGTATGTTTTACCTAGCTCTCCAAGTAAATGACCTGACCTTGTTTGGAATATAAAGCTGCCACAAATTTTTCCCTTTATTTTTATGATTTTGCACATTGGACTACCCCCAGTAGATCCAACCCACCCTAATGCCGCCGCTAATCTATATGCACTCTTGACCATGAAATTCCCATTTGGCGAGTACGCCCATACCATCCAGTCAGCAGGCAATCTCGTACTTAAGGGTATACTCAATATGGCCGAAGCATTATCTGGTGAAAAAATTCTTTGATCATTGCTATAAGGGTCATATTTTCTATGTAATTGGCTAATCCTTAGACAAAACGCATTTTATTTATAATTTGGTAGATCTAAGTTGGGTTTTTAATATCAAGAAGTATGTTGTTCGAACATATCAAGTGATATCTTTAAAGACATGAAAGATTAATCCAAGAAACTAGTGAAAAAAAGCTGATTCATTAAATCTTGACAGATATTGCTATCGAGGATTAATGAAAAAGCTCGATATAAGCTCGATTTATCGAGATCTACGATTTTAGAATTTTCAAATCTGAAATTCAGCCCATAATGACTTGTTTGATTACAGTTTCTTTTCTAACAGTCCTAGTCATATATAAAGCTTATTTTAAAAGTCATCAAACACAAAAACAGAGACTTAGAACTCATATACTATGTGTGAAGCTACTGCGTTTGTATGCCTTAGGGTTTTATAACTAAGTGCTTCCTGATCTTCATTGTTTATGAAATGAAGAACTTTGCAACCAACAACAATCAATCAAGTTACTAAAGTTAGTCACGTATTGAGATCCGTGCAAATAAGTTAGTCACATATTGGATATTTGTACAACAAAGGAAAGAGGACTATTACAATATCAAGTTTAATTGGGTATTAAAGCGAAGGTTCAACTGTAGGTTGGTATTTTGGGATAAGCTAGATTAGTGGTAAGATTCATTATACTTGTAACTGCTTGATTATTGATTAGTAGATTCTTGGAAGTGGTGACCTTAAATTCACTTGGTAGGATTTTTGCCTTGTGAGAGGTTTTCCCCATTTGTCAACAAATCACCGTGTCAATTTAATTTCTACTGCATTTAGTTTAATTGGTGATTTGTTGGTGTCTTCATGATTTGCATGTAATTTGACCTAATTAATCAACTTGGATAATTGAATTAATTAACTGAAGTAAATCTATCTTAACTCAACAATTGCTGAATTCTAGGCTTGAGTATAAGGTTAATGAGAAGTGATACTATCACATCCAATGGAACATCCATAGGCCTAGGGGTGACAATGAAGGTAGATGGTTTATGTAAATCCTTGAAGATATTAAGAGAGAGCCCATTACCCAGTTTCCATCTATACCCCTTTTTAACAAGAGATTATGCTGCCATGATACTTCTCCATGCGTAGGAGGGGTGGCTTTCCATCTCTACATATAAAAAAAATCACCATCTGGGAAATAACGAGCCTTGAAGACTCTATATAACCAGTTAATTTGTAGCTGTTTGTAGGCGCCAGTCTTGTTTAGCCAACAACGCTAAATTGAAGGCCTTTAAATCATGAAATCCCAAACCACCTTCCTCCTTGGGCATACACATCTTCTCCCAACTAAGCCATGCCATTTTATTCTTGTCATTAGCTTGTCCCCACCAAAACGTACACGCCATACTAGTCATCTCATCACTAAGATTGTTAGGAATCTTAAACACACTCATGGTATATATGTTGGTACCGCCTAAGCAACAGTCTTAATCAAAATTTCATTCCCAGCATTGGAAAGCAATTTTTCTTTCTATCCTGATAATTTATTGTTCAACCTCTCAATCAATTGGTGAAAAGTATTTTGCTTATTTTTCCCCACTAAAGATGGTAAACCCAAATATTTCTCATTTTCCTCTATGATATTAGCCCCTAAACGATTCTAAATCACGTCTTGCATCTCCTGAGGAGTGTTTCGACTAAAAAATAAGGAAGTCTTCTCATGGTTTAACTGTTGTCTAGAAGCTTGCTCATATTTTTCCAAGATTGTCATTAACGTAGAACATTCCTCTTTTGTGGATCGACAAAAGATAAGACCATCATCAACAAAAAAACAAATGTGAAATTTTTGGCCCACGTGTACAAGTTGCTACTCCCCTGAGTGTCCCTTGCTCCCTTGCTTTTTTAAGTAATGCTGATAGTCCTTCTGGACATATTAAAAACAACAAAGGTTACAAAGGATTCCCCTGGCGTAAAACTCTAGTAGGGGTAATGTTACCACAAGGACCATTAATCTTTAGTTAATATTTAACAGAATTAACACATCTCATTGTTAGCGCAACCCAATTTGTATGAAAACCCATCTTGATCATAATTTTTTCCAAGCACCCCCATTCCATCCAATCATAAGCTTTACTCATATCAAGCTTAAAGGCCATCTCCTCCAATTTCCCACTTCTTTTCTGACTAATATGATGCATAGTTTTAAAAGCAACTAAAACATTGTCTGTGATAAGCCGATTGAATATAAAAACACTTTTGGTTATTCTCACTAATAATACGAGGGAGTATGTGTTTTAAACGATTAAAAAAATGACCTTATAGGCTAGGCGAGAAATAACATTACTCAGACTACTAGGTTTATATTGGGTAATTTTGTTTGGGTTTTTAACTTTAGGTGCAAGAACAATATGAGTCATAAAAAAATTATCTGGAACTATACCCAAATTTAAAAAGTCCAATACAGTCTGAGTAATACAATTACTAACCATGAACCAATAATGTTGATAAAAGAGAGGAGACATTACCTCTGTTAATTCAATGTTGATGACTTGAATATAATAAGGTGAAAATACATTTTTGGGCCACCTAAAAATCGAAAATCATTACCATTTTGGTCGGTACCAGCATCTCAGCAATGGAAATTGCCTATGTGGCAAATAGAGTACAGCGTTGGTGTATTAGATGCTGACATGTCTAACATATATATCAGCATATAAATTAATTAAAAAGATTAATTTCTCAAATTTAATTTAGTTGGAGTTCTCTTTCTCTCTCTCTCTCTCTCTCTCTCTCAACAACCCAATGTCTCCGCGGATCTCCTCCTCCAATGTCATTGATTTTGTGGTGCACAAAGGGAATGAAGTAAAAGGTCTTGTAGATATAGGCCTAGAAAGTGTTCCAGAGCCTTACATCCATCCAACGTTTTGAAGAAAGACTAGACCTCAGCCAACCAAATTACAACACGAGAATTCTATTCCTATCATTGATGGGATGACCCAAAAAGGTCGTAGATTCAATCTGTGATGTTGCTAGCAAGTGGGGTTTCTTCCAGATAGTCAATCATGGGGTGCCTTTAGTGTCAAAGCTAGGATTTAAGTTAAGGAGGGGGGGGGGGCAAAATTTGTATATGATATATGTATTTTCACAAAAGAAAAAATAAGTCAAATATTATAATAGCTAAGTACAAAGGAGTTTTATCAGGGTTCATGATGGATTGTGGCTTTCCAAGCGGTGCACTTTGCTTTCCACAATGGTATGCAAGACTACATTTTTTAAGGGATTGATTAGGGCCTTTTTGCTAAAATATGGTAGGGAAACATTAAAACTTATGTGTAAGACATGCTAGTAGAGGATTTGTGGTTACTTATTTATTCGCTTAGAAGGTAGAGTTACACTCTATTTCAAGGCTATAGAAACAAAGTGAAGTTTTAGTTGGCTAAATTATCATTAAGTGTGATTGATTAAAGCTTTTGGTTAGATGAAATTCCTCACAAGATAAGGAAGATCTTTGATCTGGATTGCTATTTCTATCAAAAGAAAAAAATAGGTTGGGGTTTTTAATAAGCATTAACTATGTAGCTAAGGGTTTCTTTTGGGCAAGCTAGGGAGGGTAGTTGCCCCCCTCGACCTCCCCTAGCTCCGCCCTTGGGTGCCTTTATAGGTTCTACAAAACTTGAAGAATGCAGCTCGTGGCTTCTTTTAGCTACCATCTGAAGAATGAAAGAAGTATCAAAGATCAAACAATCAAACCCACAACCACTACAATCAAACCCAAATCACACATCCCAAAACCACCACCACCACCGATCAGTGCCGGCTCTGTATGTGAAGCAACTAATGTACCCGCCTAAGGCCCCAAGTAGAAAAAAAAGGCCTTCAAATTTTTACCAATAGAGTTTTTTTTTTTTTTTTTTTTTTTTTTTATAAATATTATAATTGTATTAATTAAGTTCAAATATTAGCCAATAAATAAAATGATATTTTTTTTATCAAATGAAAAACAAGAAAAAAAAAATGTTACGTCCACAACATTTTTCACAAATTCGAACCAGTAACAAATTAATACCTAGGATTTGTTATGAAAATATTATGAATGTGGCACTTCTAAAAAAAAAAAAGAGCAATACAAAAAAAAATTCACAACATTTTTCATAAGTAGAGTTGACAAACTTTTACTAGTTTTTATCTAAGTCCACCATTAACATCACTTTTTTACTTACCACTATCAATTTACCACATCAACAGGTGTGAAAAGTTTTGTCAAATATTTTGTATATAGATTTTCAAAAAAAAAAAAATTCTATATGGTTCATGTTAAATAGTAGCAATTTTGCATCTAAAACAAGATAATAGAATTTAAGTAATATTTAATTTTTTTTAAAAATCATATTTAAATATATAAAAGGCCTCAATTTTAGTTTTCACCTTAAACCCCCAAATACATTAAGCCGGCCTTGCCACTGATCAAAAGAGATAGAGAGAGGGGGAGAGAGAGAAAGTCAGAGATTTAAGAAAAAAACAACCCACCACCACTGATCAAACTCACCATCACCACCACCACCGGTTCCTTCTGGCAATTTTGAATTGCTCCCTTTGGAGACATTGGGTTGTTAAAAGAGAGAGAGAGACAGCTAGTGGAGAGAGAGAGAAAGAGAACTCCTACAGGTTGAGAGAGAGAGATTAATAGACGAAAATGGCATTTTGATTTGAGTTTGTGTGGGTTTCAATATTTAAAATTAAAATTTGTAAAAGTCTTTATTTTGTTTTTGTTTTTTAATTTTTTCAATTTAAATTAAAATTGAGAAATAATTTTTTTAATTAATTTAGATACTAATGTGGCATTTTTGAATGCTACATATATTTTTTATTTTATTATTATTTTAGATATGTTAGCCAATAGTGCACTTCATCTGCAATGTAGGCAAATTTTGTTATTGAGATGATGGTAGAGACCAACATGGTAATGATTTTTGATTTTCAAGAAACATAAGCACTCCAAAAAAGTAGGGATCAAAATGGGAATTGACCCAAAATGTAGGGACCAAAAGTGTATTTTCGTTATATAATAATATTAGAGCATTCACTGCAAAGCTCCTAAAATTTTACTAGATTTAACATTTCAAAAACCTATTTTATTTATTTTAACACTTCACTTTACAATACACCTAATATCAAAGGTTCTATTTTTTTAACACTCATTTAAAATATACTTTCTTTATTCTTTATTTATTTATTTATTCTTATTCTCTTCTCTTTCTCTATCTTCTTCTCCATCTCTTTCTCTTCTCAACCACCCACACCTACTACATCTCTTTCTCTTCTCTGCTACCCGCTCATTGCCACCAACCACCACCACCGGTTAAAAAAAAACATCAAACAAGAACCCACAACCCACTGCTAGCCACCACCACCACCATCACTGGGGAAAAAAAAAAAAAAAACCCCATAAAACTTCAACCACAAACAAGAACCCATAACCTTCAACCCACTACCAGCTGCCTCCACCACCACCATTGAAAAAAAAAAAAAAAAAAAAAACACACACACACACACACACAATCTAAACAAAATCATAGTCACAACCGCAGCCACCATAGCCACCATTGTCCCACCAAATACCCTTAAAACCAAGCAAGCCACAACTCAGAAAACCCACAACCCACCAAAAAATAATCTCCTTCACAACCTCCACAACCCACCAAACAGTAACCCACACCGAACCACCCACAGCCACAACTGGAACCACCACAACACAACCAATAGAGTGAGAGAAAGAAAGAAAATCTAAGAGAAGAGAGAGGAGAGAAAATCTAAGAGTGAGAGAAAAGAAAGAAAATTTAAGAGTGAGGAGAGATTAGAAAAAGAGACGTTGGGGAGAGAGAAGGAAATGAATTTTTAATTGAAGGAAGAGAGAGAGTAGAATAAAAAATTGAGTTTTATTTTTAGCTTTGATGCTACAATGAGCTGTTATAGATAACAACTTTGTGTAGCTGAAAGCTAAAATTTTTTAGATATAGCAACTTTGATGTAGCTTGATTTTTATGGTTTGAGTTGTTAAGATAGCTTTTTAGCTATTTTAACAACTTTGTTGTGAATACTCTTATATCGTATGGTGGGTCAAATGTCAAACCAATTCTCACCTTTCAGCCAAATGAGTTAATATTTGAAGAATAAATGAGAAAAATATGAAGATTTTTTAATTACAAGGAAAGTCTATCATTGGATTTTTGAACACAAGCATAGTTGAGAATAAAATGATAATTAACTACTATTTGAAGAACTAATATATAAGCATCATTAACTACTATTTGAAGAACTAGTATATAAACCCGTGTATATGCACGAGTATATTTAAAAACAATCGCAATTATACACACATATGAGTTCAAATTATACCTCGTGTTAGAGTTACAAGTTACACATTTTATAAGCCATGAATTTCTAAAATATATAATGATATAAATATATATATATATATATAAGCCAAAACTGAGAGAAAATCTAATTAAATTTCAAATTGGAATTCAATTAGAGTTTAATTTTGCACGTGTCCCGTCTAATCTAAGACTTTTAATTTTTGTGCTTAGTGAGTTAATTTAGTGTAAAAAATGAGTAATCCAATATAAAAAAACCATAAAAAACCTAATATATCTAACTTTATATATAAAATGAGAGAGAGAGAGAGATATTGAAAATTTGAAAGATTTTATATTTATGAGCCATTTTTTTGTGTAATTAAAAATAATTCAAATTTATAAGTCATTTATGTAATATATCATGACTATATACTTTTATTTATTTAGAAACTACCATGACTAATATATAACCAAAGTTTAAAGAAAATTCAATTAGAATCAAAATTAGATTTTGCTTTTATTAGTTTTCCATACAAATTAAATTGTTTAGATTTTTCCTGTTATTTTTTCTCTGAACGAATGAGCATATTTTTTATACAAATTCTATTAAGATATTTTGTATGCGAAGATCTCGAACGTAACAAATTCTAATTGAGTTAAACGATGCCATGCACCTATCCCCATTCAATTTAAGAAATACTATTAGACCAATTTATTCTTTTATTTTGTGTTGTATTTAGTAGAATTTCACGGGATGTGATTATGAATTGATATTGTATATGTAGCATCCAATAATGATTTTCAAAATTATATATGTAATAGTAGTGTAATGAAAAACTTGGCGTAATTAATATCATGAAAATTGCAAAGAAAAAAACATTTTAATACCTCCAATTGTCCTGGTCAAACTAATGTCTTATATGTTTAATAATCCAAGCTAACATTAATAGCATCACTACAATTCATCATTCCCTTGCATAAGCACGGGTTACACACTAGTCTATACACACACACACATGATTTAAAATCTAATTGGATTTGAACTCTTTGGTTTTTGCATTCAATAATTTACTTGCCACAAAAATTTTAAAAATTAGATATGACACATGGCGCAAAATTGAAATATTCAATTGAAATCCAATTTAGAATTTAACTGGATTTAGACTTCGATTTTTGTACATAATAATTCACTTAGCACAAAAATTTAAAATTTAGATAGGACACATGGTGCAAAATTAGACTTCAATTTAAAATCTTATTGGATTTTCTCTAAGTTTTTGGCTTTAACTATATATAGGCTAGCAACTTTGCAAAAACAAAAGAAAAATATAACTTAATAAACCATAAAGTAATAAGTTTTAATAGGTCTAAACTTTAAACAATGAACAAAAACTAATCATAAACAATCATAGGTGTAGGGCTTGGTGGTTCATGGTTGTATACTTATAAAGCAGTAGAAATAGAAAAACCTAGAAGAAAAGAAAAAGAAAAAAGAAAAAAAAGGATGTACCAAGATCAAATGGTTGTAAAACACAACCTTTGATACCTAATAAACACCCACTATAGCAAATTCTCTTTTCCTAACATTGATTTGGGGTTATGCTTTCGCAAGACAAAATTTAAGAAAAAGGTGATCGGCACAAGTTCAAGCACCTTATCAAACGGTTTAATTTAAAAAAAAAAAAAAAAAAAAAAAAAAAAAAAAAAAAAAAAAACCATAATGAATATGTGGAAGGAGAGAATCTGATATGGCTGAAATCTTTTTAGTGGAAGACACTGCTTGAGTTTAGGGTTTAAGGGAAGCTTAGAGAGAGAGAGAGAGAGAGTTTTTTTTTTTTCTCTGAATTAGGTCTCTCTTCTTTTTTTATTTTTTTGCATGAGGGATTCAGATTTTGTTTGAGACTTTAAGCTAAATAATAATTAAAATTAAAAAAATAGTAGTAGATAATGATGATTCAGCTTAGAGATTTAAAGAGAGAGATGGAGTTCTTTTGCATTAGGTTTTTTTTTTTTTTTTTCCTGCATGAGGGAGTGATTCATATTTTGTTTGAGACTTTGGGTTTGTTTGGTTAGGCATTTTGGGAGTTTAAAAGAGTCTTTAAAACCCAAAACTTTATTTTGTAACCATAACTCCTCGTAACCTTTTTTTTTTTTACAAACGTTCATTGTAAACTTAAAACACTGTTTTGCAACAGATTATACAAACTCACATTTTAAACTAAATAATAATTCAATTTAAAAATAATAATAATGTGGAAAATTGCGAGGCCTCCAAACGTTGAGGTGTCACAATATTATGAAGTCAATAAGAAAGTCAACCGTGCTTTCAGTTTTATATTATACTAGTATTATTCCTGTGTGATGCACGACTTGATGAAGATTCATACCTAAGCTAATTTTTTTAAAAATAATTAAAACAAAATTATTAAATAAATAGTAATAATAAATTATAAAATAAGTAAATTTTTAATAAAAAAAAATTGCTTTAAGTTTTGATTGTTTAGAGTTTGGACTTTAACTTAAATGGTTGTTCATTGATTTGCTTCTTTATAGTAAACTTCATTTGACACAATATTTTTCATGCAAATTTAGAAGCAAAGACCAATAAGTAAGAATCTTGGAATTTAACTTACTGTAAGATGGATTTATTAGATTAAAATATAAGCGTCAGTTGCATCCTGAGAAAAAAAAAAGTGAAAAAAAAAATACAACGTGGGGCATAATGTATGGAATTTAATTATAAGGATGATTCTATATATATATATATATATATTGTGTGGGGCGGATTTGGGAGATATTCTCGAAAGCCCAAGAGTAAGGAATTCGGGCCTTGGGCGTGGGCCCACAACAATTAATTGTTTAGAGATATGAATGACAAACCAACTTGTGGATTCCTGGGCCTAGGGCCTAACTTGGGGCAAGCAGGCCCAGCACAAAGATAAATAGGAAAGAAAAACACAACTAGATTAAGTAACGAAGAAAAAAAAGAAGAAGTCTTATATTAATGCTCCCTCGGCTGGCCAAGGAAGGTATTTCTGAGCAAGCTACAACACGAGTCTTAGTTAGTTAACTCCCATTTTCTCTCTAATTCCCCCCCCCCCCCCTCGACCGCCCCCTCTTAGTAGGGTTTTTCCTTCTCTTTATAATAGTCTGTCTTTAATCCTGGCCTTCCAGCTAAAGCGTGGTGGTTGCTCATCAAATACTTATCCCATCCTCCCTTTGGGGGAAGTGCCAGGTGAGTTACAAGTTGTCCATGTATTGTTCAGGCATCACTTCCCCCATTAATGCAACTGTCCTAGTTAGTGCAAAGTATTTAATGCAAAGGTGATGGGTACTTCCCCAGCATGCTTCTCCCTTTTCTCTTTTGGCACCAACCTGTGGCTGTCAATTTCAATCTATGCCCCTTGGTACGGTGATAGCTCATCTTGCCCTCCTTGTAGTGCAAGAGAATCTCCTTTGGTCGACCTGATACTCCCTCCTCCATTTGTTGGGCCTAAACGGCCCTAAGCCCCCCCCCCCTACACACACACACACACACACACACACACACACACACACACACATATATGAGATGGGTTTAAGTTATACTTGGTGTAACTCTACAGAAGTTACACCTTTTTTAAGCCATTGATTTCCATAAGATCAAACGGTTAAAACCAAAACACTATTATCCATTACATCTATAAAATATTTAGCAAATTAATAGCATACTCATTACCTCTTTCTTTATTAAATGCTCCTGCATTTTTCTCTATCCTTATTAAGTCATTCATTGCAATTTCTTTTTCTATGCAATTCCTTCTACTATTTCCTTAGTTTTTTTCGAAGAGTAGATGACTGTTGTAGGGTGAGAAGTAAAGCAAACCAGATCAACCCCATACTTTTTGCTGTTAATTGTCTTCAAACAGCTTGCACTGGCGACATCATAAAGGCGAATGGATTCGTCATCACTAGCTATTACTAGATAACTTGAAGTCTTATGAAAATCCATCGAATTAATTCTACCATTATAGTCTCTCAAAGCCATGCCGACTTCCATGCTTAGAATAATCTCTTCATTCAGCTCCAATGAAACCTTGTCTTCCTTTTTAGATTGAGAGCCACCCATGATTTGAATAAAACCTCATCCCTTTTTTACAAAATGTTCAAGCACAATTGAATGAAAAGGCATCAGAAATTGGAAATTAGCCCAGCTCTCTATGTGTGTGGAGATTAGTCGTATCTAATTGACTAAGTGCCATTGCAATGAAATCTAAAAATAACTTAAAAGTTAAAAACAAAACATGGGATCTTTAGGATAAATCTGTAGGGTAAAAATAAAGTTTAAAGAATTAATGAACCCGCCCTCTAAACCAAGAAAAAAAAAAAAAAAAAAAAAAAAAAAAAAAAAAAAAAAAAAAAAAAAAAAAACACATACAAATCCAATAGCTCCACCAACCATTTCCATGGTTTTGATAATTAAGAAATATCAAATTACATTGTTTTGATCTTATGGAATAACAACTCAACTCTTCAAAGAAAAGTTTCAAAATAAAAAATGTAATTGTCTATGCTGTGATTACTTGAGAACTATTAAGGATTCTACTAATACTAATCATCATACTAGTTTGAGTTCAAATACAAGAGATAGAGATAAGGACATATCCGGCAGCCACACCAAATACAAGTCCTAACTCTGGAGAAGTCTATCCTTAGTGATATTGTTTGCAAATCAACGAACATTTAAAAAAGATTAAAAAAATTGAGTAAGTAAAATTGGAACATGAGATACAAAGTACCTAAACTAAAAATAATTAGAAGTTCTTTTCAAGAAATTTGTGGTCTTGTTGTAGTTGTCTGATGCTATTTGTAGCTCCTGCTATGAATATTTTTGCTTGAACATTTTGTTAAAAAGGATGAGGAAAGTGATAGGTTTTATTTAGTGGAGAAAAAAACTTACTAAAATAAGAAAAGCATAGAAAGATGGAGATGGTAGAAACATACTAGGAATTGCATAAAAAAAGGAATTACAATGAAAATTGAAAAAATTAATAAGGAGAGAGAAAAAGAGACACAAAAAGCATTTAATGAGGAGAGAGATAATGTGTATGCTATTAATTTAGTAAATATTTAATGATATAATAATGGATAATAGTGTTTTCTTTTTAACCGTTTGATCTTTTGGGAATCTACGGCTTAAAAATGGTGTAACTTTATAAGAGTTACACCAGGTGTAACTTGAACCCATCTCTCTCTCTCTCTCTCTCTCTCTCTCTATATATATATATATATATAATCTCTTGATCATTAAAGTCATTTGATAATAGACTATTAGTTAGAGTAGAATTTAAATTTCTAAAACTTAGATGATAAAGTTTTATCTAAATTAAATTATTGTTAAATCTTATCCCTTAATCAAGAGTCTTGTAGCATCATATTCTAATAAAATATTAATTTAATAAGATGCAACTTGAGGGAAAAAACAAAAAAAAAAAAGCGTGAGTTGTGTGGTATTTAAGTTCATAAAATTTTGATGATAGACTTTTAGTTTTATTTAAATTAAATAATTGTTAAATGTTATTCCTTAATTTGAGGAAACATATCATAAAAAATAATATAAAATTAATTACTAATAAGTTACACTTAAAATATTGATAATAGACTTTTAGTTGGAGTAGAAGTCAAAAGGCTTTTTTTTTTTTTTTTTTTTTTTTTTTTTTTTTTTTTTTTTTTTTTTTTTTTTTTTAAGAAAGAAAATGTGAGTTGTTGTCTGAGATTTAAGATTAAAATTTTTTATAATAGATTATTATCTTGAATAAAATTTAAATTTGTTGAACTTTAAATGATAAAGTTTTATCTAAATCAAACAATTGTTAAATATTATCCATTAATTTGAGGAAATATATTATAACAAATAATATAAAATTAATTTACTAATTAGTTGTTCTTAAAATATTGATAATAGACTTTTAGTGGGAGTAGAAGTCAAAATATGGGGATTTTATTTTAGAAAGAAAACATGGATTGTTGTTTGAGATTTAAGTTTAGAATTATTTATAATAGAGTTTTAGTTTGAATAGAATTTAAATTTGTTGAAATTTAAATGATAAAATTTTACCTAAATTAAGCTGTTGTTAAATACTATCTCTTAATTTGAGAAAATATATCCTAACAAATAATATAAAATTAAATATTATCCCTTAATACTATAAAATATATACTAATTAGTATGAGTAACCATTTGGCCCAACCACTTCTTCAAGGTCTAAGTACAATTTTTAGTATATAGTTTATGATATGATATAAATAATTGACAAAAAAATAGTATATGGATTTTTTTTTATTGGAAACATCTGTCCTTTTGGTTTTGGAAAAATATTGCCATGATTGTCATTAAAAAAAAAAAATTTAAAACAAATCAACATGACAAAGAATCGCCCTGTTTCATAAAGTTAAAACTTGAAAGCTCACAAAATTCTATAAAATCGACTGCCTTATTGATATTATTGAGAGAGAGAGAGAGAGAGAGAGGGAGTGATTCAAATTTTGTTTGAGACTTTAAGTTAAATAATAATTAAAATTAAAAAAAATAGTAGATAATAAAGATTAAGCTTAGAGATTTAAAGAGAGAGAAGGAGTTTTTCTACAATAGATCTCTCTCTTTTTTTTTTTTTTTTTTGCATGAGGGATTGATTCAGATTTTGTTTGAGACTTTGGGTCAGTTTGGTTAGCCATTTGGAGAGTTTAAAAGAGAGTTTTTAAAACCCAAAACTTTATTTTGTAACTGCAACTTCTCGTAATTCTTTTTACAAACGTTTATTGTAAACTCTGTTTTTCAACAACTTATACAAACACACCCTTTAAACTAAATAATCATTCAAATTCAAAAAAGAATAATAATGTGGAAAATTGTGAGGCCTCCAAAAGGTGAGGTGTTACAATATTATGAAGTCAATGAAACAGTTAGCTGTGCTTTCGGTTGAATATTATCCTAGTATTATTACTATGCAATGCACGACTTGATGAAAATTCATATGTAAGCTAAATTTTTTTAAAAATAATTAAAACAAAATTATTAAATAGATAGTAATAATAAATTATAAACTAAGTAAATTTTTTAATAATAAAAAATTTCTTTAAGTTTTGATTGTTTAGAGTTTGGACATTAACTTAAATGGGTGTGCATTATTTTTCTTCTTTATAGTGAACTTCCTCTGACATAATATTTTGCACGCAAATTCAGAAGCAAAGACCAATAAGTAAGATGGATTTATTAGATTAAAATATAAGCGTAAGTTACATCTTGGGAAAAAAAATGTGAATAAATACAACAATGTGGGGCGTATTGTATGTGATTTAATTATATGGATGACTTTATATATATATATATATATATATATAATTTCTTTTAACCATTAGGGTCCGTTTGGTTAGAGGGGTGGAAAAGCGGGAGGATAGAAAAGATTTTATTTTTTCTCATTTTTGTTTGGTTGGGAGTGGAAAAGTAGAAGGATGGAAAAATGAGTTTGAATAAATTTACTTATACACTCTTGTTAAAGAATGATACCCAATTAAAACAAAAAAAATGACAAATAACCACACACAAAAAAGAGCAATCACCCAAATTTATTAAAAAAAAAAAAAATCATGTCCCAAAAAAAAATCACGTCAAGTTAAAAAAAAAAAAAAAAAGGCCCTAGAAAATCAAAAGAAAAAGAAAAGAAAAGAATAGAAAAAAAAAAAAAAAAGGAAAAAGAAGAAGAAGAAAAAAGAAAGAAAGAGGCAAGCCTAGGCGAGAAAAAAAAAAAAAAATGGCCAACAGTACTACCCAGTGAAGGTAGAAAAAAACACGAAGGCAACTTGAAGAATGTGCACATGGACATTTTTGTCAATTAAGAAAAAATTCATATCCACTCAGTCTTCTCCCCATTTTGGGGGGAAAACATTTTGGTGAGTCTGAGGAGAAAACACCTGAGTCCACAATTTGTTTTCCTTCCTCTTTACCTAACTAAACACACTCAAAAAAAGTTTTCATTCCCATTTTCTCTCCAGGGTTTCTATCTATCGTGTTTCACCTCCAAACAAACACACCCTTAAAGTTATTTGATAATAGACTATTAGTTGTAGTAGAATTTAAATTTCTAAAACTTAGATGACAAAATTTTATCTAAATTAAATTATTATTAAATCTTATCCCTTAACCAAGAGTCTTGTAGATTAATATCCTAATAAAATATTAATTTAATAAGATGCAACTTGAGGGAAAAAACAAAAACAAAAGCGTGAATTGTGTGGGATTTTTAGAAAATTTTGATGATAAACTTTTAGTTTAATTTAAATTAAACAATTGTTAAATGTTATCTCTTAATTTGAGGAAATATATTATAACAAATAATATAAAATTAATTTACTAATAAGTTAATCTTAGAATATTGATAATAGACTTTTAGTTGAAGTATAAGTCAAAATGTGGGGGTTTTTTTAAAGAAAGAAAACGTGGGTTGTTGTTTGAGATTTAAGTTTAGAATTATTTATAATAGAGTTTTAGTTTGAATGGAATTTAAATTTGTTGAAATTTAAATGATAAAATTCTACCTAAATTAAATGGTTGTTAAACATTATCCCTTACCCTTAATTTGAGAAAATATATCATAACAAATACTATAAAATTAATTTACTAATTAGTGAGAGTAGCCATTTGACCCAACCACTTCTTCCAAGTCCAATTTTTATTATATAGTATATGATATGATATAAATAATTGACAAAATAATCTGTGGATTCCAGTTAGATTAATTGGTAAAGTCTCTTATGGTTGTATAAGAGATTTGGGGTTCAATTTTCATCTATACAAAAAACTGATAGGTTGAAACTCTCTCAAAAAAATAATTGACAAAAAAAATAGTATATGAATTTTTTATTGGAAACATCTGTCCTTTTGTTTTTGGAAACATATTGCCGTGATTGTCAAAAAAAAAATTAAAAAAAAAAAAAATCACTGTGAGAAAGAATCGCCCTCTTCCATAAAGTTAAAACTTGAAAGCCCACAAAATTCTATAAAATCGACTGCCTTATTAATATTATTGAGAGAGAGAGAGAGAGAGAGAGAGAGAGAGAGAGAGAGAGAGAGAGTTAAAGATGAGCAACAATACATACACGGTGCCTGAATCTTATCCAATTAATGGCGGAGATGGCATTAATAGTTATACCAAAAACTCTTCCTCTCAGGTTTCTTCAATTTTGTTATCCATTTCTCCTATTTCTTACACTCTTCTTATACCAAGTTTGGTTGATCCCATCCTTGCTAGGTATGTTGCATACTAATGTGTATATCATTTGGTAATGAATTTTTACCAGCCAAATAATGTGCACGATAATAAATCTCTTGGGTTCAAGTTACACATAATATCTTCTCAAAAAAAAAAAAAAAAAAAAGTTTAACTTCAAGCAATGTTATATTATATTTTAATTAAATGCAAATTTTGACAAATCCACCATTAGATTTCATTATCTTCATCTATTCTCCAAGCTTGCAAAATTTCAAGATGATCAAATATACCATGTCATCAATAAGTGTTTAAATTCAAGTTTTTGTAAATCAAAACAATGCATAAAAGATGAGTTTATGAATTAAATGGTAAATAACATTTGATTGACATAAAAATTGGTATACATATTAAGAACATATAAAACATGTAATTCAACGATAGAATTTTCAATATATATATATATATATATATATGACATCTCACTTAAAAAAAAAAAAGACTTCCTTTATTGACTAATAGAATGCGTTGTTTATCTATCTAATAATATAAAAAGTTTATCAAGGAGCAAAAAGTATTAATAAAAAAATTTTATTCTGAAAATTTATCATCTCTTTAAATGTTGTGTATTCTAGTGACATGCTTTAGTCTGAGGACATTGCTTCTCTTGTAGTTTTTGACATTCATTGAGTTGTTTTTTCGTGGAATAAAAGCCCAGGCTACTGATAGTCTGGTTTCTCAACAAAAAAAAAAAAAAAAAAAACCATACCAATGATTCTTGTTATATTCTTGTGCATATATGTTAATAATGGCTTACTTAACTCAGTGTCCATTTAGAAAAACCTAGTGTCCATTTGCTATATCTTTATTGAAAGTAGGATTGTTTAAAAATTGAAAAGAAAACTTATCAAAAAAAAAATAAAAAATAAAAAATAAAAAATTGAAAAGAAAAGAAAAACTATATATATATAATAAAAAGTGACATTTAAAAAAGTCGAAAACTACTATGATTGACATACCTAGTATGCAGAGGGCAGGTGCAAATGCTGTGAAGGCAATGATTGATGACGTTATTGCGGAGAAGATTGATGTAGAAAAAATATTTTCTAGTTCAAAGAGCACATTCCGTATAGCAGATTTGGGATGTTCAGTTGGGCCAAATACCTTTGTTGCTATGCAAAATATAACAGATGCTGTGCAACAAAAGTACCAATCCCAAGGCTTTGCTTCTCAAATGCCTGAATTTCAAGTGTTCTTCAATGACCACGCATCCAATGATTTTAATACCCTCTTTGCCTCTATCCCACAAGAAAGGCCATACTTTACAACTGCAGTGCCAGGGTCTTTCCATGGTCGGCTATTCCCTAATTTCTCTCTCGATTTTGTATATTCATCTTATGCACTCCAATGTCTCTCTAAAGTGCCAGAAGAACTGCTAAATAAGAACTCTGCAGCGTGGAACAAAGGGAGGGTTCACTATGCAAGTGCCCCAGATGAAGTAGCTCAAGCTTTTACAACCCAATTTGCTAAGGACATAACAGCCTTTTTAGATTGTAGGGCTAAAGAGCTTGTGGCGGGTGGACTGATGGAGCTTATTATGCCTGGTATTCCGAATGGGATTCCTCATTCCAGTTCACTGACAGACGGGATCTTTGATTTCCTGGGACAGTGCCTCATGGGTATGGCAAAGGAGGTAAGCTAGCAATCAACTATTACTTTTTGCACTAGAAAAATTTTCTAGCCAAATAGATCACTGCAAGTAAATTTATTGAACATATTCTAAATGTCAGCATATGAGCTTAGAATTTGGAATTGAACTTAAAAAATACAAAATTTTGTAAAACGTAAACTTTTATATACTCATTGGTCTATATAATGTACAAGCAATTTGCTAGGCAAGCAACATAAAAAGAAAACCACTTCATGAGGATCTCTTTTGTAGAGGGTGGAGATTCTCACTTCTCCTAGCTATGCATTGTTCCAAGAACAATTTATGCTCCATATGTGTAAAAACAAAAAGAATGATGCTAGAAATACTATAAATTTTATTACATATGCTTTGCAAACTAATTTGTGTACAAATCATAATAATTCAAACATTCATTTATTATTTTATTGAAATTGGACCAATCGCATCCACTACCACATCAGGTTGTAGGCATTTTCTAGTAATATCGGTAATAGTTTTAGTATTTTCAAACCAAAATACCTACTCTTATCTTTACAGGGATTAATTAGTGAAGCTCAGGTTGACACCTTTAACTTACCTGTGTATTTTGCCTCACCCAGGGAGATGACGCAACTCGTGGAAAGAAATGAGTGTTTTAACATTGAAAGAATGGAGATAACACTACCTTATGCAAGAGCTGATGGCCTCATTGTCCAGGCATGCGCGATGCACCTAAGAGCTCGCATGGAGGGTATAATAAGCAAACATTTTGGAGTTGAGATTATTGATGAACTATTTGATCGATTCTGTAAGAAAGAAGAAGAGTTTATCAGCATGTTGGAGTCAAAATACAATGAAGGAGATCAACTCTTTATTGTTTTGAAACGCATATGATGCAACTTTGGAAGCAAACGTAATTCTTATTGTGTCACAAATTTGCATATGTTTCAACACAATATTTATTTCAATGTCATGATATCAGCTACAAATGTACTTAAGTTGATAAATAAAGGTCCATAACAATAGGGACTTAGCCTCTTTTATATGAATAATGTTTAGTAAAGTCATAACTCAGAGGAAAAGTAACAACAATTGAATGTAATGCAAGTGGCAAGTACAAACAACGCTCTAAGATATTCGATTCATTTCATTGTAATGAAAAGAATTACACTCGAGTTCACAATTCAATATTTCAATTCATCAATTGGTTGTGCAGTTAAATATAACTGGACAATATCCCATGCGATTCGCAGTCCATTTTCAAAAAATCTGTAAGAAATTATCTTATAATCCATTGGGTTCATCAATTCTGTTATTGTTAATCATGACTAATATATTTACAAAGTTTGCTAGTAAAACTAAATTCAAACTAAACCTTAGTCCCTACCCATTTTTTTGACTCCAAAGCATCATTTGTTATGTGGTGCTTTGCATGAATTGTAAGAAGGGAAATGAGACAAATACTTTTTACAATGTTTAAGAAATCATAGATCTCAACATAAAATAAGAAAAGTATCACCATCCATGACAATGTTTAATAAAAAAAAGTAGCACCCATAAAATTTTCAAATGTTCATCATATATACATAGAAAATTTTATAAATTACATAGAAAATTGCCAAGTACATTACTTAGAGCTATAAATTATTATAATAATAGCTTAATAGAGAGCACATAAAAAAATATGGTATAGAATTACTTAGCAAATTTAATTTTGTTAAACTGTCCCATGCATCACTGATCATTTCATATGTTTTATTGCCACATCAAATGGTTGTAAAACACTACCTATGATACCTAACAAACACCCACTATAGCAAATTCTCTTTTCTTAACGTTGATTTGGGGTTATGCTTTAGAAAGACAAAATTTTAGAGAAAGGTGATCGCAAGCATCTTATCAATCGGTTTATAATTTAAAAAAAATAAAAAAAATAAAATAGCATAATGAATCTGTGGAAGGAGAGCATTTGATGTGGCTGCAATCTTTTTAGTGGAAGCGACTGCCTAAATTTAGGGTTTGGGGGATGCTTAGAGATTTAAAGAGAGAGAGAAAGGTAGTTTTTCTGCATGAGGTCTCTTTTTTTTTTTCTTTTTCATTTTTGCGTGAGGGAGTGATTTAGATTTTGTTTGAGACTTTAAACTTAAAAATAATTCAAATTAAAAATATAATAGTAGATGATAATGATTCAGCTTACTGATCTAGAGAGAGAGAGAGAGAGAGAGAGAGAGAGAGAGAGAGAGAGAGAGAGAGAGAGATTTCTTCTGCAATGGGTCTCTCTTTTCATTTTCTTTTTCTTTTTTTTCTTTTTTTTTTTTTTTTTTTTTTTTTTTTTTTTTTTTTTTTTTTCATGAGGGAGTGATTTAGATTTTGTTTGAAACTTTGGGTCTGTTTGGTTAGGCATTTTGGGAGCTTAAAATAATGTTTTTAAAACCCAAAACTTTGTTTTACAACCACAACTCCTCGTAACTTTTGTACAAATGTTCATTGTAAGTTCAAAACACTGTTTTTCAATAACTTACACAAATGCACCCTTTAAACTAAATAATCATTTATATTAATAAATAATAATGATGTGAAAAATTGTGAGGCCACCAAGGTGAGATGTCACAATATTATGAAGTCAATAAAAAAGTCATCTATGCTTCAGTTTTATATTATACTAGTCGCAGACCCGCGCGTTGCGCGTGGTTATTTTTTTTTTATGATTGTGTTATTATTTGAAATATTTTTGTAAGTGTTACTACTTAAGTTGCATTATATATGTATAAACAATATATTGTAGGATTCGTGATGGTAGAAGGTATTGTCTTGGAATTAGATGTGGAAACAATACAACTATAATGGTAGAAGGTTCTTCTTTCAAAAAATCAGGCTCAAAACTTGATTTAAATTAAAGACATTTCAATGTACCACTACCAAACTCCAATATACCAATTGATCAAGCCAAAATCCGGCCATACCCACTCCTAACAACCACTCAAACTCCAATATACCACTACCAAAATACTTTCCTCAGTCATGGAATATAAATAATTGAGAGAGATGAAAACTCACCTTTAAATCCACTTGGAATGGATGAGCCGTGCCACCAACACTTTATACTTCACTACTTTAGAGTCTTACATTCTTCCAATAAGCCACAACACATTAAAAAAATGACACCTGAGATATTTCCAAATAAACCAAGGTAAAATAAAATAGTTTTTTTGGTAGTAAAATTGTAGCACTATTGAAACATCATTCAGGCAATCTCACAAACACATCAATGGCATGCCAAGGATGCTCATCTAATATAAACACAAACGCAAACAAAAGAAAAAAAAAAGCGTCTCATATTAATATAAACAAAGCATAAAAGTTTTGCACCAAAAAAAAAATTGAAACAGAGAATAAAAGTTTTGCACCCAAAAAATAAGAATTGAGATGTAGAGATACCTCAACCAAAGCAGGGAGATTCTGTCAGTATTTATAAATAGTGTGAAAAGGAATAAAGGGAGGAAGGAAATCAGATAGGCAGCCGTTACTGAGAAACAGTAGAGCAGGAAGATGAGTAGCTTTCAAACTCTTTGTTTTCTCACACAATACCTGAACAAACTCTCTGTTTTCTCACACAATACCTGAACGCTTCAATGTTTTTTTTTTTTTTCTTTTTCTTTTTCCTCCCTTTAAGCTTCCCTCTACGTTACATTTTACAAGACCCTGAACTCAATATTTCAAAAACTTAAATGCAAAACCTAAACGCTTCCCTCTTTATTTTTTTCCTTTTTTTATTTTTTTTCCTTTTTTCTTTCTTCCAAACGGCCTTGAATGTACCTTTTTTTTTTTTTTTTTTTTTTTTTCGTTTTTTCTTTTTTTCCTTTTTCAGCCCTTTAAGCTTCCCTCTACGTTACCCAATTCTTACGCTCAAAGATGTTTAAGTCTATTGATGACTGTGCAATTACCATACCAACATTTTTAAGTCTTTTTTTCCTTTTTCATTTTTTCTTTTGTTTTTTTTTTCTTTTCTTTTCTCTTGTGGAACTAAATAAATATAAGGTAGGCTGAAGTAAATAGATAGTGGAATTAAATAAATAGATAGTGGGAGTAAATAAATAAGTAGTGGGCTATAATTATAGGGCTGGGATTTATAGGGTTGCAAATTGTAAAACCAATTAAAAATTGAAGGAAAAATTATTTTTTTAATAAAGAAAATGATGTGGCAGCTGATGTGGCTCAACGTGAGAGTAGCAGAATTAAATTCTACGCTTCAGCTTTTAGTAATATATAGACTAGTCGCTAACTCATGCAAGGCATAGGAAATGTGTTGAGTATGATATATGATTTGATCTTGGTTTATCTATTAACAACAATATGTTATAAAATGAAGAAAAAAAATTTCTTGTACAATTATTATTATTATTATTATTTACAATGAATAATAATAAAAAAAAAACTTATGGAACATAAAATTTATTTTATTATAAAAATTAACAGAATTTGTTAACGCATCTGGAATTGAATCTGTTCCCTAAAATATGCTGCTCTTTATCCAACTTAAAAATAAAATCTACAAAATATGAATTTCATATATTAAAAAAAGTTTTATATCCCTAAACTTATTGTTTAGGGGGTGTCTACTGTAGCAACCATAATATCATTTTTTCTGAAAAATTTAGTTAAAGCCGATAATTCTTATCCTAAAACCCAAAGATTCCCAATTAATATAAAAAATAAAACAGAGCATCAAACATATCAAATTCTATACCCATTTAACAAAATATGCTTCACATTGAATATTCTCCCAACAACTAAACCTTAAAATAGCCCAACTTAAAATTTGGAATGGTGAATAATATTGGTGGATAGTGATAATCACAAAAATTATATTTTCTGATTGCCTACAATAACAAGCTAAATGGCTATAGTAGATTTTTGTATATAGAGAACAACCTTACTATTTAAAACTAAATTAAATGATTGGATTGATAAAAAAATTTCACCAAAAAGAGAAAGAGAGAAAAAAAAAATTACATAAATTAAGCACCCTTGTTTGTCATGTCTCCAACATCAAGCTTTTGGTCTTTAGACTTTACTTTAAAGGAGAGAGAGAGAGAGAGAGAGAGAGAGAGAGAGAGAGCCTGGGATGCATGGACGTGGCGCCAGAGGAGCCGTATTCACATCCGACGCGGCGACACGCGTGGGGGACTCCACTGCCCACGTGTCGGGCCGCGTACTGCCACGTGTTTTTTTTTTCCCTGACTCGCGCCGACGCGGCTTAGACTTGGGTCAATTCCAGCTGAATTGAGCTGATTCACATTGACTCGGGCGTATCGGGCGAAACCATCGAAATGGTTGATTTAGGCCAAAATTCCAAAAAAAAAAAAAAAAAAAAAAAAAAGAGGTGCAAAACGTACCGTTTGAACTTAATAACAAACCCTAAAACTCTCTCACGCATTCTCACTTCATCCAAACACCAAACTTTAGCTCTCTCTCACTCCGTCACTCGTCTCTCTGTGGTATCTGCGGTGTGCTTGGCTTTTCTTTGCCTTCACTGAATCACTCTCTGCCTCTCTGTCTCTGCTCTCCGTTTCCCCTGTGAGACACACAGCCACTTAGTCGCTTCATTCAAACTTTAGCTTTCTCTCACGCATTCTTAGCTCAGGTATTGATATAAAGCTTTCAATCTTAGTTTGATTTGTGATTTGTGATTTGTGAATCTTAGTTTCTTTTCAATCTTAGTTTTATTTAGTTAATAGTTATTACTTATTACTCATTGTGATTTGTGAATCTGTGAACTTGGGTTTGATTTATTATTAATTTATTTAGTTAATAGTTATTATTTGTAGGTTAAATTGAATCTATTGAATTTGCAATGGACGAAGTTACTAGCACAGAAACTTCACCTTCATCTAATCAAGAAGTGCCAAATGATGAATCTCCTTTTTGGTAGTATGTGAATAAAGTAGAAAAACTACCTGGTGCTTCTGTTAAATCAAGTGGAAACACATACTTTAGATGTAACTATTGTGGTGTAGTTTATATGGGATCCTATTCTAGGGTTAAGGCTTATTTATTAAAAATTCCTGGCAAAGGTATTAAAGCATACCCTAAGGTGACACCAAGCCATAGGTTGGAAATGCAACGAATGCATGATCAAGTTGAAAATGATAAGTTAGAGAGAGAATGGAAAAGTCAAATTCCTTTACCCCCCACTTCCCCCAAGCCGTGGGCCTATACCTATTTCTCCATTTCGGAGATAGGAAGGGAGTGATAGTACAAATCCGGTTAATGGTAAAAGGAGGAAGGTGACTATGAATTCTCCTTTGGAGAAAGCATTCCAGAATAATACTAGACATGATTTGGATAACAGAATTGCTAGGATGTTTTACACCAGTGGGCTTCCATTTAACTTTACAAGGAACCCATATTATCGTAGCTCCTATGCATATGTTGCTACCCATAGCATTCCGGGTTATCTTCCTTTTGGATATAATGCCTTGAGAACAACACTTTTGCAAAAAGAAAGAACTTATGTTGAAAGACTTTTGAAACCAATTAAGGACTTTTGGCTTGAAAATGGTGTAAATATAGTTTTTGATGGATGGTCAGATCCACAAAGGAGGCCTCTTATTAATATTATGGCTGTATCAGATGGGGGTCCAGTGTTTATAAAGGCAATTGATGGGTCATGTGAGTTCAAAGACAAACATTATATTGCTGGGGTGTTGAAGGATGCTACAAAAGAGATTGGACATGAAAAAGCTGTCCAAGTCATTACTAATAATGCTAGTGTGATGAAGTCTGCTGGAGCTTTTATTGAAGGTAAGTATCCTAAAATATTTTGGACACCCTGTGTTGTCCACACTCTCAATCTAGTTTTGAAGAATATTTTTGCAGCAAAAAACACTGAAAAGAATGAAATTACATATGAGGAATGTAGTTGGATTACACATATTGCTGATGATGCATCTTTCATACGTGTTTTTATCGTGAACCATTTAATGAGGTTGGCAATGTTTAATGAATTTTGTCCATTAAAACTACTCCAAGTTGCTGATACTAAATTTGCTTCGGTTATTGTAATGTTGAAAAGGTTGAAGTTGATAAAAAGATGCCTTCAAGCCATGGCTATTAGTGGCCAATGGGCTTCTTATAGGGAGGATGATGTTGGAAAAGCTCAAAAGGTGAAAGATATAATTCTAAGTGATCTTTGGTGGGATAATATTCATAATATCCTTGAATTCACAGCACCCATTTATGATATGCTACGAATAGCCGACACAGATAAGTTTTGTCTTCATCTTATGTATGAGATGTGAGATTTAATGATAGAGAAGGTGAGGGTAGTAATATATCGGCACGAAGGCTTGGAAGATGATCAGTATAACTCATTTTGGGGTGAGGTGTCTGATATACTCATTGATCGATGGACTAAAAATTGTACACCACTACATTGCTTGGCTTATTCTTTAAATCCTAACTAAGTACATTTATTTTCTATTTTCCTTAGTTCACCCTTCTAGTAAAACACACGTTTCATCTATATTTGTTTTTTAATCTTTAACTAGGTATTACTCCATTGAATGGCTTTCAGAGAATCCAAAACGCATCACTCCACATCGGGATCATGAAATTTCTATGGAAATGAACAAGTGTTTGGATCGATACTTTGAAGATGATAATGAATTAAAGGTGGTGAAGTTTGAGTTTGCTGCATTTTCAGGAGGGTGGTTTCCTTCACCAAATGCCTTGACAAATAGGTAGGCCTTACAACCTTTGGTTTGGTGACAATACCATGGCTCCGCATTTCCAACTCTTCAAACCCTTGCCCTTAAACTTCTTGGACAACCTTGTTCATCCTTATCTGAGAGGAATTGGAGCACATACAAATTCATTCATTCCATAAAAAGAAACAAAATGGCTCCTGCACACACTGAGAATTTGGTATACATGCATTCTAATCTTCAACTCTTGTCAAGGCACAATGAGGAGTACGTACATACAACAACAAAGATGTGGGATATTGCAGGAGACTCTTGGAATGAGAGTGACATACATGGAAGAGTTGGAATTCTTGAGAATGTAGCCCTTACACTTGATGAGCTAGAGTTGGAGGCCATGGTCATTAGGAATGCTAGCCAAGGGAGTTAATCTCGTACTGGAAGCCGTACCGGTTTGGCCATCGGAACGAGATATTTCGGTATTGGTTAATACCGGTATACCGTTTCAGATTTACCGTTATATATATATATATATATATATAACCAAAATTTATATTATTTATTAAAAATTTTAAATTTATAAATCTTTATCTCATTTAATATGTTAATCTCTAGTTAAAATTTCAACTAGGTAATATAAACAATAATAGGGAATGGATGTTCCTACTTTTTTAATAATAATAATAATAATAATAATAATAATAATAATAAGTTAAAAGTTAAAATGCCATTTGAAACTTCTTTGCATTAGAAAAAAAAAATCAAATTTGAAATCTCAAAACTTTATAACAATTCATGTGGGTGTGTCAGAGGGCACACTGCCACAAGTTACAAACAAAAAGCAAACAACCTTTACTTTTAGTTTTTTACTATTAAAAGTCACAACTAAACAATCAACTAAAGGCCTTCAGAAAAAAAACTTAAAAACTAAGAGATGCAGACAGATGGATGGATGGGCATGAAGAAGAAGAAGAATGGCTGGTCACTTTCAGAACAGTGTTGTCGATGGCGATATTATAGGTTACATGGTATTTTATTTTACTGTTAATCACTTAATTTCCATTTTTTTCATGTTTTTCTTTTACCGTCCGGTATCCTTTTTTCGGCCGATATTCGATTTTTTTCCCAGTTTTATTGGTACAACCTAGTAAGCTCCGGTACAAAAAGTGGTACGAAATAGCCGTGTTTCTGTATCGGTCAAGGTGCTGATACGAAAAATTTCGGCTATACTGGCCGGTACGGTACAGTATTCACTCCACTGATGCTAGCACTAGTGCTACTACTAGGGAAAGTGAAGTTCGAAGTGAAGCAATTGATCTTGAGGATGATGATGTTGGTGTTTGATTGTCTTGTTGATTGTCTTGTTGATTATCTTTTATTTTGTTTTAGTTTCAAAGTAGTGAGTTGTATTCTAATTTCCGAACATCATGGAATGTTTTAGTTTCAATCTTGTGGGTTGTATTTAATTTATGAACATCATGTTTTAGTTATTATCTACTATTACTGTTAAATTTGGTATATGTTTATATAATGTGAAAAAGTATGCTTAGCAATATATTAAAAATATAAATACAAATATTTTTAACAATTTTCTAATCGCCGAGTCCCACCTCACCCGCACCCACCTTTTTCAAAAATTGCCAAGTCTAGCACCCAAGTCCCGAAATGCACCCGTGCTTCATAGGAGAGAGGTAGGGTTAGGCATACATGAGTTTACAATAAAATTAGGTCTCTTGGGCCTACACATATAAACCTAATACCTCTAACAATTTAAACACTCTTTTTTCACAAGAAACAAAACCAATCTTGCGAGGACGTCAAACAATGAATTATCCATAATGAGAAAACCATGGCCAAACATACAGCAAGGGACCTAAAATAAAACAAAACAAATACTGACTTCCAAACATAAAAGATTGAACAATTTTATAAAAAAAACATTTAGAAATCCTCTTCTTAAGAGATAACTCACCTAAATCACCAATGAAAAATCAAATAGAAAAAGACATGAAAAATCACATACTTACAATTTATACATAGCCACCTTGGAGATTCAGGACGAAGCAATATGCCAAAAGTTGTCCAGTTGGGACTCTAATTCATGATGAAGGGATTGGCATAAGGTGGAGGCAGAGGAACGAATAGAGAGAGAGGAATGATTCGATAAAAATTATAGAGAAGTGAATAAAAAAATTCAAATTAATAAATTAATAAAGATGTGAAAAATTGTGAGGCCTCCAAAACTTATGTGGCAAGCTCTCAAGAGGTCAACAAAAAGTCAAAAGTTTTGATTTTATAGTATATATAGACTAGTATTATTCCTGTTCAATGCACGGCTTGATAAAGATTCATATATAAGCTAAAAGTTTTTTAAAAATAATCAAAAATAAATTATTAAATAAATAGTAAAAACAAATAAATAATTTTAGTAAAAATTTACTTTAAGTTCTATTTTTTATAGTATAAAGTTTAGACTTTATAAGTGTTTATCTATCTTTATATTTGAAAATTATCTTTGTGTTTTGTGTTAATTTCTTAATATGAGATGTGGTATGAGTTTGATAATTCTTATTTGAGCTATCATTTTGGGTTTCATTATTTTGCATACTAAAATATTCTTACACAAAACTTTGAACTCTCTAAAATATCCCTATCTTTTAGTTAAATAATTTTAAATTTAGAAACACAAATTGGTTAAAATTGTAATTTAATATTTTTTAAAAAGTTCCTAAGATTTAGGCTTTTGAACTTTTATCAATTCTCACGAAGAGAAAGATCCTAAAAATTAGGACACTATCTCTATTTTACTTTTAAACATTGTTAGGGTACATTTTTTTTTTATACTTAGTTTTATTTAAATACCACCTATTTATTTTCAAACACCACTAACAAGTTATTGGGCTTTCCCAAATATTTTTTGCCCTATTATTATGTTAACCACAAATATTTCATATTTTATTATCTAAATTGGGTCATGATATAAAGTATCGCAAAAGCCCAAAAAACTCATATTTTATCCAATTTTGTTATCATTATTTAGCTAAGCCCAAAACTGGTCCTACGGGCCCAAATGCATACATTCCTTTCTATTTAAAGTCCAAGAATACTTATACTTGCCAATATTTGAAAAGCCCATGATTCAAGTCCACGGCAAAATAATTTTATTAATGAAATTCAAATCCATGATCAAAGCCTATGGTTTAAACCTAGGGCGATTTCAACAGAATTCAAATCCCGCAAGCAAAGCCCATGATTCAATCTCATGGCAAATTATTTATTAAAAAGCCCAATTCTTGTTGGCAATTTCAAAAATCCAGTTCTCGCTAGCAATATCAAAAAGCTCAGTTCTCCCTGGCAATATCAAAAGCCCAATTCTCATTGGCAATATCAAAAGCCCAGTTCTCACAGCAATATCAAAAAGCCCAGTTCTCACAGCAATATCAAAAAGCCCAATTTTCATTGGCAACATCAAAAGCCCAGTTCTCATTGGCAACATCAAAAGCCCAATTCACATTGGCAATATTAAAAGTCCAAGCTAATTACTTGGCATTATTTTATCAAAACCTAAGGTTATTAATACTTAGCAAAATACTATATCATAAGCATTTCACTTAAAAGTCCAATGATGGACAATGTTTTAATTTCTTAAACATTACTATGATATTACAAGCCCATGGAATCCATGGCAATTATCTATTCTCAAAACCCATGGCAATCATCTTATAAAAGCCCATGGAAAGTTATAATTGTTTATCTTAGACCCATGACATTTATTTATTTCATATCATATTATAAACTCATGGTCACTATTTATCTTATATCACAACATTCATAATATTTATTTCCAAAACTCATGATAATTATTTATCCTACAAGTCCATTATGATTATCTATAGAAAAACTCATGAGAATATCACATTATTCCATTATAGTGGTTGTTACCATATTTTATTTGGATATTGCCTTTATTTAAAACCCATGGTAAATATTATTTTCAAGAAATATTGGAGGTCATTATTTAAAAGCCCCAAAAGAAAATATCATTTACAAAATAATCTATGGCAAAAATTATGAGAAACTATTCAAATTTTTATTTAAAGCCCATGGAAATTAATATCCAAAACCTATCATAAATATTTATTAAATCTCATGAATACATTTCATTTTTGCTAACAACTAAAGCCTATTTGGAATAAAAATCCATAGCAATATATGGTAGTTTTGTTCATTTTGTAGGGCTCACAATGAGAAAGCAAAAGGATAAGCCCAAGTGGAGAGAACCACCATGTCAAAGCCTCATTGAAATACTCAGCTCTCATGACCAAGCCCAACATGAAGTTTCAGCCAAAATAGCCCATGTGTACAAATTGACCCAGCTGGAGAACTCCCTTTAGTTCTGCCTTCTGTTGGGGATCACCCAAAGAAGAAACCAAGCTCCCAAACCAAATAAGGAACTAACCATCTGTCTCATTAGCCTCTCTGCCATTGCAAATTCTAACATGAACAGTACCAAAGGCTGGGCTGACACCTAAAAGCTAATGGCAATAAATATCATTGTTCTCCATGTTTTGGTCACAACTCAAGGAAGCCATAACTAAGACCTCCAAGTTAATGAAATTCTCAACTAAATAGTTTATTCTCTTACTAAAAATTTATGTAACTGATTCATGAACCATGCCCATGATTCCTAAAAGGGGAAAATTAGGGAAAAGTGGATTGGAAGGCATAATAGGGTGTCTAGCAGAAGCTTCCAGCAGAGGCATCAATGGTTGACACCTGGCTTGGAGTGTCAGCTAACCCTCTTAAGCTCTAATCCTAGTGGCAGCAAGCAAGATCTCTAGTCCTCGTACTTGCTTTAATCCTATTGGACGAAATTAATCTCCAAATCTCAGCATTTAATGCCTAGATTAGGAGTATCTCAAGCTCTAGCTGCATTACCCAAATAAGCAAAACACCCAAAAAGCAAGTCTCACAGTTTTTGGGCAAAATCTCAGAAGAGATATTCTGGGATTTTGCTGCTGTCAGACCTAGTCCTTTCTAAATTTTGCTAATCAATCCCTTAAACTTCACTATAAAAGGAACTACCATCAACTCATCAAGAACAACAATCTTATCATAAAATTCCTCACCCATCATGCTATTTTCCGCCCATAAGTCAATTCCTTAGTTCAGAAAGTAGCCTTTAGTCCATAAATGCTCATATACACCTACCTATAAACATCACATTCCATTTTCTCAGAAAATCCCAACACCTTAAAATAGTCATAAATGGCCCCTCTTTACACCATACCTGAAAATGCCTAAACACCACTTCATCTCTCTTTCATACTTCCATATGTTCACTCATACTTTCCATAAAGTCACTCCCACCACTTACTATACACATATATTCATCATTATGGGCATAATATGACACATATAGATCTTGTTTAAAAATTTGCTGCACTAGATGGACACTTTTTCTCTCCCTTCATTCCATCTTAATTTTTTCTCTTTTACTTGTAATTATGAAGCTTTTAATTCTTGTTTATTGCTATTATAATGAAGGCCATAAAGTGTTGGATACTATGAAAGTTTTCCCTTATGTTGACTTAATAATAATGAAGAAATTATATGATTTTTCATCATGTAAACACACTTATTAATCTGTAAGACGTTTACCGCTAGAGGTTTGTCATATTTACTGCTGGATCATTTTTCCTCTTGTATACTTGTTATAACAGACCCACTTTTAAATTAACCGACTAGGAGGAAATGCATAATTTTTACTATAAAAATACATTTATTAATTTTCCAAACATCTATCGCTGGACGTTTCTCTTGTTCACTACTGGACTAATATCTAAGCACTTATTGTGGTGGGCCTTATTATAATCACTGCTGGACGTTCCTTTGTGCTAGCTTATCTTTACAGGAGTTATTTTTGGGGCCTTATTATAATCTTTGTTGGATGTAACCCGGGTCTTGAGCAAAAATGGGTCTTTCACACTCTACCGATAGCCTTTGGGCATTATTCCAAGCCCAAAGTCGAGTCTCGGTCTTGGCTTCCCCAAACATCATATGGGCGACGAAAAAAGCCCCCAACAAACATTATTTCACTACACTCAAAATAAAAAATAAAAAAAGCTTAATTGCACACTTAAAGCATGTGTGATGATGTTTAGTCTTTGCTAGGACACTTGTAGCTATGTCATTTCTTATGTTCATATACGTATAGGAGAAGTTCCTTTGGTGTCTTTACGACTTCATAAACTTAGAGAATTTCTTGAACTTTATCTTTATTAACAATATTCTACGAAAGATCTCTCTCATTGAGGAGGAAGAACTAGATATAGCTATACGGGTGAACCATTATAAAGAAACCCTAGAAGAATGCTCTCTTAGCATGTATGGATGCTTTTTGAGTGATAAACCCCTTAATCCCAAATTGGCAAATAACTTGTTATGTTTGGTATGGCACATGGGGAATGATCTTAAGATTGTGGAGGTGGGGGATAGCCTTCTCCAATTTAAATTTTCTTTGGAGAGCCAACTGAAGTGGGTAGTTGATAATGGCCCATGGTGTTTTGATAATCATCTCTTAGTTCTTTGAAGACAGGAGAAAGGGATGTCGGCGCTCAACATTTCTTTTCCCAGTATACGGCTATAGGTTCAGGTGTGGGGTTTGCCTTTTGACCTAATGACTGAAGAGGTTGGAAAGGAGATCGGTGTAGGGCTGGGTGAGATTTTGGATGTGGATGTAAAAGCTATTGCCTTAGAACAAGCACGTTTTCTTTGAGTAAGGGTCGATATACCATTAAACAAACCTTGGATAAGGGGGGTTCTGGTGGTTAGCCCTAAGGGTGATATGTCGTGGGTAGCATTCAAGTATGAGAGGATTGTGGGTTTATGGTACTTATGTGGGCGATTGGGACACGAGATAAAGGTGTCCTCATCGGCGTTCATCTAACAACCCTGCAAATAATATTGATACCCCTTATGGCGAGTAGATAAGAGTAGGTGGTCGATTGGATATGGATGGGCCTCGAGTTCACGAGCGAAACACCCCGTTGCTTTAGGAGGAGGAAGGCAACAACACAATCACTAGGGTTTCATATCCCCCAGTAAACCTTAGGATGCTGACTAGGACTGAGGATAGGGGCTTGGCATATGCAGCGGAATTCTCGGACATGAATGAATCCCATAATACGTAATCTAGGGATGAGGATCCGAGTGGGCCCATGACGCAATTAATAGGAGTTGACTTGAAATAAAATTTTGATCCACCACGTACTAATAAGGAAACAAATGATTCTCTTGGGGATAAACCCATGACTTCAGCCCAAGGCTATATCGAGTTGGTTGATGTGCATGAAACCATACACGAGGTGTCTAAAGGTGCTATCAACGGTGATGCAAGCACTGTGAACCATGAGCGTAGCCAACCTCATTCTCACAAAATGCAACCTAGATGGATGAGAATAGCACTACCACATGACACTGATGGAATGGAAAGTTTAGATGGGCAGGTTGAGAAAGTGGGCCACAAGAGGGAACATGCAAACTGCTTTATAGAGATTGAACACAATGATAGAAAGGATGGAAAACATATCAAAACTAGGGCAAACCTTAACTACCCGAATGCATTAACGGTGGAGACTGCGATGCAGCCCCGCCAAGCACAACGATTATTATAAGCTGGAATTGCTGAGGGCTTGGGAACCAACATGCAATGGATGTACTCATTGAATTAGTGAGAAGTAAAGGACCCACCGTTCTGTTTCTTATGGAGACAAAGCGATCTATAGCAAAGATGCAAAGATTATGTTTTGATTTAGACTTCAATCTATCTTGACTATTCCAAGCAGCGGACGTAGTGGAGGTTTGGGCATGTTTTGGAAGGCGGATTATAATCTTCACATTCAGACTTTCTCCTCAAACCATATTGAAGCACAAATCTTCTGTTAACCAACAACCGTGGTGCTTAACTGGCTTCTATGGCTGACCAGAGGGAATTGTAAGTAGGAATCATGGCTTTTCCTTAGACACTTGCATGCGAGATCCACCCTGCCTTGGGTTTGCATGGGTGATTATAATGAAGTACTCCACTCTACAGAGAAGCAAGGTGGATTCCCCAAACAGTTGGTGCCAATGTTAGCTTTCAAGGAGACACTCCTACATTGTGGTCTGGTTGATTTAGGATAACAAGGCCATCCATTTACTTGGTAGAATGGCCGACCAAGTGAAGCTTTTGTTGAGGAGAGGCTGGATCGAGATTGGCAAGTTCAATTCCCTATAGCCAAGGTGTTTCACCAACAGGTATCATACTCTGACCATGACCCAATTCTTTTGAACAAGGTGTAAATGCACTTTTAGTCTCTACATTTTGACTTTTTTCCATTTTGGTCCCTACATTTTTATTTTACCACTTTTAGTCTCTAAACCAATTAATGCATGACATATAAGTCCTTACCATTACCCAATTAACAAAAAAAAGCTGACGTGGCTGAATTTTTTTCCCCCCTAGGCTTCTAAACCACAAATCTTTTACAAATAACTTGTAATAATTTTAGCTCAACTAAGACAATACCATAAATGTAACTAGATAACACCATAAATGTCTCCAAACTAACATTATATTAACATAGAAATATATTGTCAAATACATAACATTGTTTATAACCATCATCATAAAATTAACAAAAGAAATATGTGGTCCTTTGTACACAAAAAGTCCTTCAACACTTAATTAAGCTAATACCATAATCAAAGTTTCCAAGTGTTTCAAAATATTTTTCAACAGTTCTTTGTACACAAAATGTCCTCAAACACCAACATAAAACTTATAAGCTACTTGATTGATGGGATGCAGCTGATGATTTTTGGAGAGTTGGGGATTGTAGGATCGGAGGAACGTCCTACATTAAAAAAAAAAAAAAAAAAAAAAAAAAAAAAAAAGAGGCAATAATTAGGACACAACGATATCAAATATTGGAATCCAAAATTGCTTTGCAACATCAAAAACAAGCAATAAGCTTCTATTGGTTGACTTAGTTCAATCAAATTCCACTTCTATTATTGAAAATCTTTACATATCTTTAGAACCAAAATTTAGACAACACAACACAGCACAACAGAGAAAACCCAATCTCAATTCTCAATCCCAAAAGAACCCAGCCCATCAAAACAGCTAAATAGCATTCCAAAACAAAACAGAGGGAAAAAAGAGAACCCAATGCAGAGGGTATTGACCCTCGAAACATATTGCCTGAAACATCCAAATATTGAAGTGACTGAACTGAACCTATCATGGAAAGAGTCCCTATGATAGTGTTTATCTGCATAGGTGCAAACCAAGTTGAAGCACAAGCAACAGGGAGTCTTCCTGATAGTGAAAGTACTTTTTGTTTATATATATTTATATGTTATTTTGTTAAGCAAGCTCAAATTGATGGAATTGGAAATTAGTATATTGAAGTTTCAGTTTCTTCAGCTTAATGAAGTTTGTATTAGCTGTTAGTAGCATCCTTATTGCCTTTGTGTTATAACTTGGCCTCATGTACTTAAAGGCTTGACATGCTTCTCATACTATATAATTAGCCTTTTTAGCACTGCAATAAGACACCCTATGGTGAAACTGAATTTCAAGGATCATCACAGAGAAACCAAGACATGACTTTTACCTTCTTTGTGGCCATATCTGGTCACATGAAATGGGTCGATTGTAGAATTATGAAACCATGCTTTGGATTTGGTTTGAGAAACCATATTAAATGAGACCACTCTAGTTATGATTCTTCCTCTTATAGAATCCCACATAGCAGTTCAACTTTATTTTTTTTGTAAAATAAAATAAAATAAAATAAAATAAGGGAGCTAAGTCACTGATGGGATTGATGCATCATAAACTATTCTAGGACCATATTTGGTAATGAGAAGTTCTCTAATGTGCCAATTACTCAATCTGAACAAAACCATTCCAATCCCTATTAGGTGCTTACAAAATTAGGAGTAATAGGCCTTAACTTCAGCAATTTTACCCAACACCAAGAACATTCCCTAGGCATTTTCATAGAGCATGAATTTCGTCCTTTCAATAAGTATTTGTAAAATGGTAATTTTCCCAAGTAGATTTGAGGTATAAGTGTATAATAATACCCCTCAGCAGAGCTTTGTTGAAAACAAGGAGTAATACTTTAGGATTATTATACTTGTAAAATGGTAATTAAGATCTCAAGAAAGTATAAGTGTATTATGGAGAATTTTCTAACATAGGAAGAAGTTGCCACGTTCTAAGAAACATTAATGCCATCCTAGGATTATTTCTATAAACATATCCTAGGATTAAATAAAGGTAAATTACTATTTAAATGGAATGTTGTTAAAAACTTTGAGGTTTGAACCCAAAGCAGTAAACAAAGCCCAGCAAATAGAACCAAATCCCCTCTACAAACCCAGTAAAGAACCACCAAAAAAAAAAAAAAAAAAAAAAAAAACCGAAAGGAACTCAGCAAACAAACTCACTAAAAAGGTCGTCCAACTAACCATCACAGCAAATTATAAGACTAACCCAGCAAGGAAATAGCATGATCAAAGGAATTAAACATATTTGAACACTTCTAATAGTGTTATACTGTTGACTTCCATGTTTAAAACCAAAAATAATAAAAAGAAAAGACATTACATTCTACAAGTCATTTATCATACCTTACTGCATTGTGAAGTTATTTGTTGCATTTGTTGAACCATGCAAGCCACTCTTTGCTCCATCTCTTCGAATTGGCTTAGTCTTTCCTTCATTTCTTTAAAAGATGACAGTTTCTCCTGCATATTTGCCAAGGAAGCCTTCAATTGTGCAACTTAGTCATCCCTTGCTTGACTTGATCGTTAATCAAGGCCATTTTTCGGTTCCTCAGCCACGTGTGGTCCGTTGTAGGGATGACCTTACTAGGCCTGGGTTCTTTTTGGGGAGTTGCGTCTGGAACTCAACATTGGGCCACGTGGTCTAATGGCTACCGGCGTACTTTTAACCCTACAATGCCATTAAAGCCAAAGTCTAAGAATCACGATAATGATCGAATAAAGATAATGGTTAAATAAATATGTAACGTGTGTTTGATATGATAGCTTTGATTAGTAGTTGTAATACTAGTTGAAATAAAGTAATTTGTATTTAAAGGTGAAATAAGCATGGAGTCAATAATGTAGATTTAAAGATATGGTTGCAACGTCACTTATCTTTGTATGGTTTGTAGTCCAGCTGTGCAGCATCAGTGATCTAATAGGATTCCAGCAGAATGCCAGCGGTAGAGGCTAGTTAAACTTGTTCCTCTTATCATGCATTTAACTGAGTTTAAACCTTAGTCAATAGTTGTAATAGTAGTTGGAATAAAGTAATATGTATTTAAATGTGAAGTAATCATATATTCGATGATGTATATTTAGAGATATGGATGTAGAATCACTTATCTTTGATGATTTGCAACCCCAGTTGTACAGCTTTTATGAGCTGATAATGTCCCAATAGAGTGACGCCAGTGGTAGAGAGACAGTTTGCCATGATAACTTCAAGATTGAGGGGAAAAATGGGTGCAACTGGAGGGAGAGAGAGTATGCCTAGCTATGTGTAGGGGCTGGTTAAGCTTGCCCCTCTTATCATGCACTTAAATTAGTTTTCTCCTTGATAATGCTCTTTTAGTTGTTGTGAAATTATGAATAGTGTTGCCTTCTATGAGAAGGGCTTTTGCATGGAGTATTTGTGCCTTCTAAGAGAAGGGCTTTATGTAAGAAGTAGTTATGCCTTCTAAGAGAAGGGCTTTTGTAAGAAGTAGTTGTGTCTTCTAAGAGAAGGGCTTTGATATAAAGTAGTTGTCCCTTCTAAGAGAAGGACTTTGATATGAGATCTTGGTGCCTTCTAGGAGAAGAGTTTTAGTAATAGAAGTTCATACCTTCCATGAGAAGGCCTTTTGTAAGAGTGTTTGACATCTCTTAAGAAGTGTGAAGATGGTAAAGACAAAGATGTGTTTATGGGATGTAGTATTTGTAATATGTGTGATGTATGGAAGTATGAGAGATTTGGTGGTTAGAGATAGTAAAAATATGAGATTATACTACTGGAGAAGTTGTAGATATTGCTTTCCAAGAGGAAAGATTTTGTAAGCGAAGAGCATGGAGATGTGTTTAGGTATTTGGAGATAGGAGCAGTAAGATAGGTGTATTTTCTGAATATAGAGAGTGAGAGAATGAGTATAAGAGAGTAAAAGCATTGTAATGTGTTTAGCAAAGCTGCTAAGATTTATTGCTGGAATTTTTTGCTGAAGGATGTATGAAGGCTTATGAAGGGCATTTGTGAGTTAAGGGCTGAATAGTTTAGTTCCTAATTTGGAAACTAAAAACTCAGAAATTCAACACTTCATTAAGAGCTTTAGAAGATGATTAGAGGGAGAGAGAAGTTTATGAGAGAGTTCCCCTCCATTGGTGTCCCCCCTTGAGGTGTTGATGAGTTTTTTTAGAGCTGAGTTTAAGGGGGTATTTTAGCAAATAATCTCAGCCAAAATCTGTCCCAAACAGCAATGAATATTCAGAGAATCCATCTTAAGATTTGGCCAAAAAATGGTATGTTTAGCTTTAAGGTATTTTTGCTATTTCAGGTAAGAGTTGCTGGGGAAAAAAGTAGCAGAAAAGGAAAGTATTTTGGCAAGAGAAAGGTAGTTTCAATAGTTGGTTTTGGTTTTAGCCAAATAAGGAAAAATCAGTAATGCTTAGTCTGCTGGGTCAGCTGTCACAGCTGTTCTGAAAAGGCTATCACAGCTGTTAGGAAAAGCTGTGACAATTATCATGAAAAAGCTGTTTGCTTTGGGTAGAACCCAATGAGGTCAGATGGGTCATTTCAGATTGCTGGAAAGGTCATTCAGTAGTTACTTTTATGGATTTGGCTGAAAAATGGTAAGATCTCTTTGAAGGGTATCTTGCTATTTTGGGTATAACAGCTGGTTGCTGGGATTTCAACATTAAATGGTTGATGATATCACTCCCAGCCAGGTGTCAAGTGCTAAATACACTGCTGGGGTTCAGCTGGAAATGTTTCCTTTTTGGGTGTTTGTGTTTTTGGTGCAAGGTTCCATTACAACACATTTCTAGCAAGTAATAAAAGGATTGGCTGATAGTCAAAGAAGCTTTGGAGATTTGGTTAAAGTCTCATTGGGTTGGGACATAATCTTGGTGAGCAAGGAGAGTATTTAATGCTCTGCTCTGGCAGCTGGCAAAGAAATATATGGTCAGATTGTGGTAGACAGCAGCTAGGTATCAGAGATATCATGAATATTTTGTATAAAGAGAGATAAAAGATAGCCAATTAGATTAAGCCATGTGTTTGAGTTGGATTTTAGCTGAAAGTAGTAATGCGATTTATGTAGAATAATATAATGAAGTTTTTAAATTTGTAAAGCAACAGTTGGGGATTGAATGAACAGTTATCCACCCAGCAGTTAGATGGTTGGGGATATTGAGCATTTGTCACATGATGAATATTAAGCATTAGGAAAAGAGCAATGGAGAATTTTATCATTTTAAGTGCTACGTGATAAAATATGTTTACCATATGTTACCCGCTACACATGGACTCGTCAGAGTTTAGGGAGTCGAAGAAGACATGCCAAGCAACATGTTTTTTTTATCAACTTTAAACCGCTGGAGCTTTACTGAACATACTTCTTGGCTCTCCAAACCACGACTCCCAAAGTTTCTTCGAAGAGACTTATGAGCTTGGATCATAAGCCGAAGGTGAGATGACGTACCTCGAGTTTCGTTGTTATTTTGTGTAAATATGGGCTCTTGTTGAAGAAGCCGCTTGCCATGAGTGTAAGAGAGGTAATATGGGCCATGAGCTTTGATTCATTGCTTAAGCCCGATCCATATGTTGATGTTGATGATGTCGTGGGGTTATGATCCCAATTGATGAAGATGAAATGTGGACATGAATCTGCCTCTTGAAGTAAGGATCTTGTGGGCCATGTGAGCCCAATCCATTTAGTTGAATGAGATATGAGCTTATTTTGGGCTTTTAATAGATTTGCCTAAAAAAATTAATAATATGTTGATGTGGCATGAGTTGCCAATGAAGTAATGCCATGTGGGCCGAAAAAACGGTCCTCAACAATCGTATTTGAATGTCCATGAGAACACTCTTGCTATTTCGGCCACTTGGGCTTGGACCAAATCCTACCCCACAAATACAACCTTTGTGCTCCTTACCCATCACTTTGGCAAACACATCATCCGGTGACCATGCAATACTACCACTTGTGTCAGATGATTGTAATTGATTCGAAGGGTCAACCAACAATTCCTTCATTTTATCCTGATATTTGGGTTTGAACAAAACAAAACAATTAGAAATTAGCAACATCATTTGATTCAAGACAACAAAATTTATATTGAGAAGCATACACAATATAATGAATAGAATAAGCTACAACCAACATTAGCTGAAAATTCCAGACAATAAAAACACTTGAGTCTTGAGAAGTCAATACAAAACGAAGGGTACAACTACACAACAAAGTAAACACCCTCCACCTTGTTCTTACAAAGGCAGCACCATTTGAGCTACATACAACATAAAATACAATTGGGGTTCATGACTGAAAAATGGATACAGCTGAGCAAAATCAGCTTCAAGATCTACTTCAATTAGCAAAGCATCTCATGAATGTCACTGGTGTATATATATATATATATATAGATAGATAGATAGATAGATAGATAATTGACGACCAAAAGAATAACAATGTATAAGTCATGACCAAGTGAAGAACATTTGAGATGTTATCTAGCATTGCTACAATCAAGGGAGAGAAAGAGACCCTTTAGACAAAATAGTTTCTACTTTAAAGAAGAAAAAGTCCATGAAAAAATGAAGATCTCATTTCTCACAAAGCAGATATGTAGGAAAGCAATACCTGCTAATGCAAGAAAAATGCTTTAAAAAGTTGCTAGAACAACTCATACTAGAATATCATTCTCACCTAGTGTCCATAGACGCATCAGTGGGACTTGGCACAAGTACACAACAATGTACTATCTAAAACACAATTTTCATTTTTCTTTTTTTGGCTAAGTAAAGGTTTTGAGGAGATTAGACTCTCAGTCATGTCCGATTGATGGGTTGATGTGCCAGTTGGGTAAAAGACCATTGACACCATCTAAAACACAATCTTGCAGACACTAATATCTAAAGCAATGAAAAGAAAATCTATATGACCTAATGATATCATTAAAAACAATAGATCTCGATATTATATTAGTTAAAAATTTTGGTATGTCTGCTATTGTGGTAGTTCTTCAATTTTGGATGCTAAACATTTATACTTAACACAAAATGTATGTTTAAGAACCTAATGACTATCTTCATTTGTTGACATTAGGAGATTCTATTGATGAACCTATATTGTTTACCTTGATGACAAATATTTTTTTTTATAAGTAATAAAATTTATTCAAAATGAAATCAACAAGTACGACATAAAAAGTTCAAAAAATACTACTCCAAACAAAAGCCTATAAGTTCTCTTAGAATTTTCTAAATTAGTAGTATAAATAAGGAAGTAATTATTTAAATTTTTTATAAAAAGTAGAGAGAAGTCCTGAATCTTATTCTCATCATTCTAGTTCTTATTCTTTACTGTCTTTAACAAAAGCAATTCATTATTCAATCCAAATCGTCAGAGATCAATTTAATGGTACGCTACAACTAACATATGCAAACAACTTGTGCTTATCAACAATGCAACTTGTACTTATAGTTTTGCATTCATGCTCAATTGTTAATATAAATGTGTAATATATTACTAAACATCTAAAACCACTATACCTTGAATATGAAATGGATTACTCACCATTTTTACTTGCACTACAGGATTAATTGTAGATCCATTTTTACGAGTCTGCAGTATTGAATATAATGCTACACGCTTTACAGGATGTCCGTTCGCTTTTGCCTGCAATATGAACAACATATTTATGTAGTGATGAATATTGGTTCCACATAAACTTAAGATAAGTCAAAATATTTTTTAATTAGTCATAATACTTATTACCTTCTTTGCAGTGTACACGACATAGCTACATGAACCAATAGTATGTAAGTCCACCTGTTTAGAACGACGATCCCTATTCTTCTCTAACTCTATCTACATTCAATTAAAGTAACATGTTTATATACAGGTATATTATTCTGTCCAACTACAAAATGCTAAAGATTTACTTGTCTTGCCTAAACACATGCAATTTGTCTAGTGGGAGTAATCTTCTAGTGGGCTTTTAGTGGCTTTTTTTTGAATGAATATTACTTATTGAAATATAAAATTCTCAAAAATAATTTACTTAATAATGTTGTAGACATATCATTTCTCTATATGTTGTACTTACTAACTAAAATTTTAAAGTGTCCATTTATATAACTACAAAGTCTAAATGAAAATATAGAAGAGAGAGTATCCATTAGATGTTCAAACCACCCAAATTTCAAAATTTTACTTCCAAGACTAACAAAGACTGATTGATTTGATTTAATTTGATGATATATATCAATTGGAAGTTTCATCATACATTTGATTTGATTTGATTTGATGATGTTGTGGTTTTTTTTCTTTTGGCCTTTTTATAACTAGAAATAGAAATGAGAAACAGTACTTTTTTTTTTTTTTTTTTACATTATTATATTATCTTAGAGAAAGAGGATATCTAATCTCTTCAATTCTACTAGATCCAGCTCTTAAATTGACAAATCAATTAAATCTAAATCTAACAACAGCAGCAGCAGCATTAGCAGAGAGGTAAAACATAATAGTAAAAAGTTGGAAAACCAAAATGTTAAAAACACAAAAAGTGAGGTGAGGTGAGGTCAAATCCAGCTCGAAAGAAGAAGAAGTGGAATAGGAAATTAACAAGAAAGAAAAAGGGGAACAGGGACACTTACATTTATTTGCCAATTACGCAATCCATTTGCTCAAGAGAAATCATTAAACGATAGATATAGACTGGACACAATATTAAACCTAAACAAGTTTTCTAGATATATAGAGTTCAAAGCTTCTTAAGTTATTCATTCTTTCTTTTTTTCTTATGAAACTCTAGGTTTTGGAAGTTGAGTATTTAGCTAGGACACCACCATCTACCTAGTGAAACACTCAGAATCATCAGATGCAAGAAACAGCACTGCATTAGCCATTATATTCATTAGAAACAAGATACATATCATCTTGATCACAAGTTGTCAACTTCATGTATAATTAATGAAACAAGGGTAGGTACAATATGAATTGAATTGAGATCATGGAATTAACTCAAGGAATGCATAAGTAATGCCAACACGATGGCTAAAATGAAAAGTATTCATCAACAAATACTCAAACAAGAACTAGAATTCAATTCTAAATCAGGTTCATGAAATGAAGTTTATGTAAATTAAAAGTCACTCTAGAGTTCTTGAAATTGAAGTTCCAGCCATTTAGTTAATTGACGTAATAGCAAGAACACTTGTTCATTGAATGAATATCATTATATAAATAAAGCAAGAGAAGCCAAGTGGAAATCAAACCACTATATTGTAACTCACATGAAACCGAAGGCTATAATTTGTATAAGGTTAGGCAGATTGTATTTGGACTCAAGCTAAATGTTTATTTCTTTATTTTCTTATCTAACCAAAGGTTCCTAGCTTCCTTCTATGTGTATAGCCGAAGTGGGCAGAAAATTCTCACAAGGAGGAGCAATTAGGTTGGTTAAATGGTAAGTAGGAGGTGTCAAGAAGCTAGAAATGCAAGTATGTGCCTAATTGAAGTGAATGGTGCATTTTAAAAATAACAATGTAATAAATTTGTAAATTATCTTGTGCTTGAAAAAATAAACATAACCATAATATTAAAAAAAATAAAGAGAGAGAGATAACAAACATACCACTACTTAACAAGAACATCCCAATTTTCTAGTATACATCCCTTGGGTCGGTTGTTCTTCACTTGTGCTTTGTTTCTTGGATGCGGTATGTAATGAGATGTTTTCAGCCTACAATTGTGATCCCTCCAAGCCTTCCCAATTTTCTGTAAGGTAAATGTCTTCAAAGCCACATATGTAGTTGGATTAGTAGGGACGACATATTTTCGCTACAATCAAATAGTTAAGTTGGCAAATTAAAAAATTTTTCATGCTCAAATACTTATGTATAACCTAGTACAAAATGTCATAATTACAAGTATTATAAGTTCTTTAATACCTCTACAACATGCCAACACTCTTCTTTGAGTTCTTCTAACATGTCCTTCCAAGTCAAATATCTAATCAGACACGTGGGGTTTCCGCACAATCATACCCAAGAAACCATTGAAAGCCCTCGTCCTTTCATCAACCGGTTGATACGTACTGTTTAGTAGCAACTCAATTACTTGGTTGTCAAGAAGATCCCAAACATCCAAGTACTTGCTTATCCCCCGAGTGGCACGTATAGGTGGCTACACATCTGAAATTTAAAGTAGATAATATCGTTAAAGTAAGTAAATATATATATATATATATATGAAATTGAATATATATATTTTTGCCTAAGGATTAATATCATAAAATTTAATGTACAAGGGGTCTTTTTGCAATTTACTCAAAACCCACGAGGTCTTTTTGCAATCTGGCCTTAGTTTTTACATTTTGACTTTAGGGATTATATTTATAGGGCAGGGGCTAAGACATCAGACATGCCAACAACCATCATGAGTTCCACCCATTATCCTAAGAAGAGATAATGGGAGTGTGTGAGAAAGAGAGAAGGAATTGGAATTGATCATGCGTTTGAATATGGATTGTGATTTAGCATCAGTAATAATGAAATTCATTATATTGAGTTATCATAACATTTCTTCATTTTTAACCCACTACAAAAAACAATTGGACCATTTATCAGTTAAGCTTACAATATATTGAATTTGATAGTAATGGCTGCCCCTGTATATAGGATAAGGATTGAGATAGGAATAAATAAGCCAACAAACTAACTGCAGAGAAGCATGAAGTAAAGACAACTGGAATATGAGTATTCTCTATGACAAAAAAATATTCTCATATTGCTCTTTGCCACCTATTATTTTTATAAGTTTGCATTAACAAATTGCAAACTTATAAAAGGGATAGGTGGCAAAGAGAAATATTGGACGATGCATAGAGTCTGCTCCTTTTTATTTTTTTAATAGTATTTTGATTTTGGTGAGACTTACTATGATTGTGTTCTTAATCAAATTTTTAACCCCCAAACAAGAATCCAAGACCTAGATAGATTCCATGGCTTAGAGAGATCTCATCCTTATCCCTTGGCCAATACCCAATTCATCATGTAAACCCAACTCTCATCACTTTTATATGCTTATTTCTAAAAGAAGTCACGAATTTCAATTTGAACAAGTATATTCAACACATATTCCTAAAAGAATTTTTAAGTTACCAAGGTTACGCTCTTGGAAAGTGTGCGCAAATTTGCTTTTCGCCTTCCCATTTCAACTGTCAAAGTCTAAAATAAAAACAAGTATATAAGCACAACGACAAGTAAAAAACAAGTTGATATCAAGTAAAGAGTGTAGCTAAGCTTGCACATTTTCACTTCACCTAGGTAAGCCAATGCAACTTAAAAGACCAAAAGATTCCACATGACCAAAAGATGCAACAAATGAACACTAAACAAATTAAGAATCTACCAAACAGAAGAAAGATTATCATCTATTTCTAGACTATAGTGTGGACAATGGCCCATGGTACAATGTTGAAGCACTCATCAAAAAATCAAACAAGACAATCACTTCTCAAAAGGAAAAGGGAAAAAGTACAAGAATGCAACTGCTATTGAATTTTGGTATCACTTTATACAAGCTGGCCAATGCACTGTATAATCATTTACTATTACAACTCATGCATAATCAAAATCATTTTTAGCATCCCATAAAATAAAATAAAAAAATCATTTTTAGCCAAATAACATTGACAGAACATAGGCAAACATAAATAAGAGTATTACATTATGTGATACAAATATCATGATTTTCTTCTAATCTTACAAAAGGTTGTTTACTTAATAGACGTAGAAAAATTCGAGGATGAGTTACAAGCACTTGTTGATGTAGGTTCTATGTATCACTGATTTGCTTTACTAGTGAGAAAGTTTGCCTCTGCATTCAAAATGAACACTAAATTAAGTACAATCTTCTTAAGCAAACATATTTGGTTCGAGCTGTGTGGTTTAGTTCTATATAGATAACTTGATTCCTAAACTCATTAAAGTTTGGGTCTCTACCTGGTTGACTAGCAATTTGCTGAAAGATGTGCTTTGGATGATTTTTCTATAATCTTTATAACTACTATCTGGTCTTTATGGAAATTTTGATATAAGGCAGCCATTAAAGGTGAATAGGTGATATAGTTTCATCAACTAATGTCTATGTATTTCATTTTTAAGTCATCTATATGCAGGCAGAGGAGCACTATGGCCACGGAAGCTAGAGCTCCAAAACAAAACAAAACAAAATATTTGTTATTAACATCGCAATCAAGAGTGAGTTTAATAAAACTCTTCTAGCATCACCCAACATAAGGACAATTGTAAATACTAAATACTACAAGTACAAGGTTAACAACACCCTAGTAGAGTAAGTAAAGGACTTAGAAACCATTAGCAAAGAGTGGCATTCTTGAAATCAAGAGGTGTTCTTGTAATATTGTAATAATAATATTTTTTTTTGTCTTTTTAATTTTTGGGTTCTGCAATCTAATAAAACCTCACCAAATTCCAGTGGCATATAGTTCATATGTATGTGCATGTGAGTGTACAATAACATAATCTAATTAAATCAAGTTTAAGACTATATGAAAGTTGGAATAAGTGGGTTTTGAAATACTTGTTGAAGAGAAGAGTTGAATAGTAGTAGCGGGTAGCAGGTTCTCTAACTTTCTCAAACAGAGTAAGATTGGATTTTGGTTTTGAAAATGGAGACACCGAGATTGAAAATATATATAAAAATAAAAAATAAGGGCCAAACAGAAAATTTTCATTAACAATAAAAAAAGAGTAGTAAAATACCCATAAACCAACACACATTTGGCAACATGAAACATAACACATCACAAGGATACCCATAAACTGATAAAGGACAAACCAACACACATTGAACTTTGTTTCTCATCATCAGATAAAAAAAAAAATTAATAAAAAAAAAACAAAAGTAAAAAATCCATTTAAAAAAAAAAAATCGAAACATCATAGGATTCGAGAGTTCGAGAGAACTTATAGAGAGAGTGTTTGGTTTTTGGGAGTGAAATGAGGTGGATTGGGGTTGCTAGGTGGCAGCCACTAAGTCGACAGTTTGGTGGTGGGGTTGTTGTGGAGTTAGCAGCGATGGTGGGATTGAAGGGATTTTAGGTCTACGAGTTAGAGATTAAGAGGGAGAGTGAGAGAAAGAGAGAGCTGGGTGTTTGGGTGGGATTTTGGGTCTCTGAAGAGTTAGAGAGAGAGGGAGAGAGAGTGTGAATACAGAGAGAGTGTTTGGTTTTTGGGAGTGAAATGAGAGATAGTGTTTTTGGCAAAAATGAAAATGTGCTAAAAAGGAAAAGCCAAAAAAATAAAATAAAATAAAATAAAAAACATAGGGAAAATTTGGGGAGGTGGGGAATTATAAGGTATATTGCTACAAGCTTTCATTTACCGAGGCCTAGGACTCAACTGTCAGTTGGTGCAAGATTGCAGACACAAGGTGTAAGGTTGAATTTAATCAACCATTTTGTTGGTTTTATTCCATGCCAATTTGCTTGTAATTTAAACACTTAGTAACCCTGTATTTAGGTGAGATTATTGTAAGGGTAGTGTGTGAGAAGATATGAAGAAAAGCTCAAGTATGTGCAAGAAGGCAGAGATTCGTGGCTAGGACTCGCGGCTGACTCGCGACTGGCAAGCTGCCAACTGCAGGCACGTGAGATGCACACAAAGGAGCTGAAGGGTCGCGCCAGCTGTCGCACTGCAGGACAAAAGTCCCAGGCTGGCTAGGCCATTATCTCGCGGCTTGAACTTGCGACTAAGACCAGTCGCGTGGCCAAGCCGCCAATCAACCTTGTTTGGCAAAAATTGACTCTTCGCATTCCTTTCTCACCCTACTATATATAGACCCTTATACCCACCAAATGTAGATAGCTTTCAGAGAGAATTTTGTGAGAGAAACCCTAGAGAAAAACAAGATTGATTCATCCACAATCTTTACCTTAGAGACTCTACAAATTCCTCTACTCTCTTCCTCTCCATTGTTATACCCTTGAGAGGCCTGTTTACCAAATCTTTATCTCACCACACCCACGTCTGTGAGAATGTTTATTTGGTGTTGTTGGGAAGCAGTTAGGAAGGAACCAATATCCATTGGTTGATGCTATGGTCTAGTAGAGGAATCCGAGAAGCTAAAGAAAAAATAGGTTCGGCGTAACCTCATTGAAGCAAGAAGCTTGGAGGGCTTAGGTACTTGGGTAGATTAGGCTTGGAGGGTCTTCTACTGTTCATGTATTCCAACTACATTCTTTAGTGGATTATTTACTGCTTGGAGGGCGGCGGAGAGATTTTACGCTAAGGGCTTCGGTTTACTTTTCGATAACACATCGTGTGTTGTCCGTGTGTTTGCATCTTCCCTTCCTTTATCTTTACCTTATATTTACTGCTGTGGATGTGTTTATATTTGGCTTAAATTGTTTATCAATTCTATGTTTGGCTTATGTTCATATTCCACACATATATTGTTTGATAATAAGCTTGAATTGATAATTTGTTAATTGAGGTCTAAACGTTTAAAGGTGTTTCATACCCATATTGAACATTCAATTGGTATCAGAGCAGGTGCACTCGTTGTGGTGTAATTACCTGAGTGCAATCTTAGACCCTTTGGATATGAATGCCACTATGAAAAAGGACATGCTGAATTGTGGTTCAAATGTTTGTGAGAATGACTCTACGAGTATGTTTGAAGGGTGTCCTAACAATGAACTCTTAGAGTTGTTAAAATCAAAGAAATATGCTAGGATGTTTGTTCACATGTTGAAATACTCTGAAAATAGGAATCATATCTTACACAATAGTCTATGTGAGTCTAGCTCTTTGATTGAGAAGTGCAAAAGAAGAAATAGATTATTGTGTGAAAAGATTAATAAGCTGAAAAAGAAAATTTGAACTGACAGAAGCATGCAAAATGAAGATATATTTCTGTTTGATGGTCAAGAGTGTTTGTCTCATGCATATCTATTTGCGCACACTTCATTGAAAGTTTTTAAGTATCTTGATAGTGGATGTTCTCGGCATATGACTGGAGATAAATCTCTATTTAAGACTCTTAAAGAAAAAGCTTGTGACTATGTGACTTTTGGTGATGGGAGTCATGCCCAAGTTCTCGGCAACGGAACTGCTGAAATTCCTGGACTGCCTCTGTTAAAAAATGTGTTATACATCAAAGGTCTGAAGGCGAATCTCTTAAGCATCACTCAAATATGTGATGAGGATTTTCTTGTCCAATTCTCAAAGAAGGGGTGCATCATCATCAATGAAAATGGGATTCAAGTCTTAGAGGAAATAGGACTACTGACAATTGTTATGGAGTAGTTCCTACAGCACCTATTTCGTGTAGAAGTGCTCGTGTTGACATGCTGGAACTTTGGCATCATAGATTTGGGCATGCTAATTTCAAACAAGTAGCTAAAGTCTCTAAACTTAAAGCTGTTGAGGGACTTCCAAAGTTTGGAAAGGTTGAAAAGTCTATTTGTGGAGCATGCCAAATGGGAAAACAAACAAAGGCAAGTCACCACAAGGTGAATGTGATTGCTACCTCTCAGTGTCTAGAGCTTCTCTATGTTGATCTTATGGGGCCTACCAGAACTGAAAGTCTAGGAGGAAAGCGATACATTATGGTCATTGTTGATGATTTCTCAAGATACACTTGGGTTGAATTTCTTAGAGAAAAATCAGAAGCATGTGAAAAATTGGAAATTCTTTGCAAGAGATTACAAAACGAGAAAGGAACTCCCATTGTCAAGATAAGGAGCGATCATGGCAAGGAGTTTGAGAATGCAAGATTTGAGTCATTTTGTGAAAAGAATGGAATCAAAAGGAATTCTCAGCTCCCAAAACTCCTCAGCAAAATGGAGTGGTAGAGAGGAAGAATCGAGTAATTCAAGAAATGGCGAGAGTCATGCTACTCAACAAGCAAATTCCTCAAAAGTTTTGGGGAGAAGCCGTGAACACTTCATGCCACATTGGTAATAGAATATTCTTCTGAGGGAGAATAAAGAAGACTGCTTATGAGATTTGGAATGGAAAGAAGCCGAAAGTGAAGTACTTCCGAGTGTTTGGGAGCAAGTGCTACATTCTAAATGATCGGGAGAATCCTAAAAAATTTGATGCAAAAAGTGATGAAGGCATTTTTCTGGGGTATTCTACTTCTAGCCGAGCATATAGGGTTTTCAACAAAAGAACTAAGGCAGTAACGGAGTCCATCAATGTAAAAATTGATGATGCCATAACAATGGTTGAAATGGTTAACGATGGTGAAGGACTTCACACTAAAGAACCCACTGTTGAGGCTGAAGCTTTGGATATAGAAGTTGAAGGATCTATGCCAGAAAAGGAATCAACTCCTTTGAACACAGGAATGGAAACAAGGTTAATGTCTAGAACATCAAGTCCCCTCACTCCTCCAAAAGTTCATCCTCCCATCTCCTGGAATGATGAAGTCTCCACATCAAAGAAGCCATCATCAAGAGTGATTAAGAACCATCCTGATAGTAACATCATTGGATCATTAGATAAAGGTTTTCGCCTCAGAAAAGGAAACATACTCCTGGCTAATCATGTCACATACCATTGCTACCTTGCCCAATTCAAGCCAAAAAGGGTAGAAGAAACTCTCCAGGATGAAAATTGGGTAGAGTCAATGCATGAAAAGCTGAATCAATTTGTGAGAAATGATGTATGGGAACTTGCCCCAAGACCTGAAAATGTTCATGTCATCGGCACCAAATGGATATTCAAAAACAAGACAGATGAAGATGGAGAAATTATCAGGAATAAGTCTCAGTTAGTGGCTCAAGGATACACTCAAGTAGAAGGAGTAGATTTTGATGAATCTTTCACACCTGTTGCTAGACTTGAGTCTATTCGAATTCTTATGTCCATCGCTTGCAGTATGAACTTCAAACTCTATCAAATGGATGTTAAATGTGCATTTCTAAATGGATATCTAAATGAGGAAGTGTTTGTTGAACAACCTAAAGGCTTTGAGGATCCTCACTTTTCTGATCATGTGTTGAGATTGAAGATAGCCCTTTATGGCTTAAAACAAGCTCCTAGAGCTTGGTATGATCGGTTCACCCATTACCTCCTAGAAAGAGGTTTCAAAAGAGGTTATGCTGATCGAACTTTGTTTGTCAAGAATGATGAAGATTACCTTCTGGTGGCTCAGGTGTATGTTAACGACATAGTATTTGGTGCTACCATCGATGAACGGGCTATAGAGTTTTCTGAAGAGATGAAGAAAGAATTTGAGATAAACATGGTGGTAGAGCTTACATTCTTCTTAGGCCTTCAAGTCAAACAAAAGAAGGAAGGCATATTCGTTTCACAAGAAAAATATGCTAGAAATATTGTCAAAAAGTTCGGGCTAGACTCCAAGAAGCATGCCTCCACTCCTATGAGTTCGTCCATAAAACTGAATGTTGATTCTTCCGGGGAGGAAGTGAGTCCAACCTTGTATAGGAGTATTATTGGGAGCTTACTCTATCTTACTGTAAGTAGACCAAATGTTGCATTCAGCGTTGGTGTTTGTGCAAGATATCAAGCCGCTCCCAAGCAATCTCACTTGACAGCGGTAAAAAGAATTATACGCTACATCAATGGTACTCCAGATTATGGGTTGTGGTATTCTAAGGACTCAAATGCTTGTCTTGCCGGGTATTCAGATGCAGACTGGGCTGGGAGTATAGATGATCGAAAGAGTACTTCAGGAGGTTGATTTTACCTTGGTAACAATCTTGTTTCTTGGATGAGCAAGAAACAAAACTCCGTGTCTCTTTCTACAGCTGAAGCAGAGTACATAGCCGCTGGAAGTTACTGCACACAACTTTTTTGGATGAAGAAGCTGCTTCATGATTACAGGATTCCTCAAGATACAATGTGTGTTTTCTGTGACAACACTAGTGCCATAAATCTCTCAAAAAAATCCAGTTCAGCATTCGAAGTCAAAACACATAGAGATACACTACCATTTTATTCGTGATTTGGTGGAAGAAAAAGTTGTTTGTCTTGAATTTATACAACTGATAATCAAAAGGCAAATATCTTCACCAAGCCTCTCGATAGTCCACGGTTTGAATCTCTCTGTAAGACCATTGGTGTTGGTACAATCCCATGAAACTTATGTGTGCTGTGTGCTTTACCTCTTTATATTGAGCTAACATATTTGTAAGGCGCACATTCTCTTGTGGTTTTTATGCATTGCATTTTTTTTTGCTTCAAATGTTTTTACATTATTATTGTTGTTGTTTTGATCAAAAATTTTTTTACTGCTTTTGTGTCAAAAATCTAAAAACACATAAAAAGTAGAAAATTCAAAAATTTGATCAACTTTGTTGAGTTTTGTCTCAAATCATGTTTTGCCTTGTACCTTTGTACTAATGGCTTTATGCATCCACGAGCTTAGCATGTTTTCTATGCACTCGTATCTTTGTGGGAGAAATTTTGAAATCTATGTGAATGTTGTAAATAGATCTTCAACCTTGTCATGAATGATTAGTGAATGGTTTTGTTGATCTTGAGACATGCATAGACTCATTTCTATATATCTTCCCAATTTTATTTTATGTTTTTGCTTATAAGAGCTCTCAAAATGTAAATCTCCAAATGAAAAGAAATATTGAGCTACAAAAGCCTGTCACACATACTTGTATTTGACTAGGAAAAAGGGAAAGCGACCAAAATAAAAATGTATGATGCCCAAAAAAGCCAAAGGCTAACTTATCAATTGAAATATCAAAAATTTCAGGCATCAATCCCACAATGAGATTTTGATTCAAAAATTTCAAATATCATTATGTATATGGAACCAAATGAAAAGTTTCAAAGAATGTAATCAAGTTCTTGTGGGGGGGTCATATATACATGTTTCTATAATTGATATAGGTCACATTATCTAGTGCTAGTTGTGTATGCCTTGATTGAATTGATCATTAAAGCTTCACTTTGGACTAAAGACTATCTCAAATTTAATATCCACACACAACACACAAGTCTATGTTCAATGAATGCTATATTCATTTGTGTGATTGTACTTGATTAAATGCGGTTTCACATACTCAATCTTTGTTTGATCAAACACAAAAAGATTTTTGAGTCTTTTAGCTGTTTTTGGAAAGTATTTTATTTTTACAAAATGTCAAAAATTTCAAAAACATTTTTGTCCTGTTCTGGTGACTCAGTCGCAAGTCAATCTAGTCGCATGCTCGCGGGTATGCCTTGGCGACTTGTTTGCGGGTGGAAGGTCTAGTCGCAAGGGGTACACAGAGATTTTCGCAACTCAGATCGCGACTCACTCGCAGGTAGATCCTCCAGTCGCAAAAAACACTTAGAAAATTTTTCAAAACTCTTAGTTTCAAAGTGTTTTCGCGGCTTACCCTGGCGGCTTACTGGTGACTTATTCCAGTCGCGAAAAATGCGTGTTTTTGTGTTTTTAAAGTCAATTTTCAAAAACTTTTCAATTTTTCCTCGTACTTTTGTGACTGTTCATTGTCTTCCCCATTTCTCTCTCTAAACTCACCTTGGAAAACCTCTATTTCTATACTATTTTCCCTTCAATCTTCGAGATAAAGGTATGGGTTTTCCTATTTTCACTTCATTATTCATGATTTGAACATTATTTTTTTTCTGTGAGCTGAGTTGTTGATTTGAAGTTTTTGAGTGGATCTATGTAGTTGGTATATCTTCTTTTCGTATTTGAATTTCTGTTTTTGTGGTGGTATTAATCTTTGGGTTTATTCTGTTTTACTCATTTTTGTGAGTTCATTGTGTTACTATTGACACCCACACACACCCATTGTCATATTTGGACCCAAAATCCCAAATTCTTAGGGTTTCTCCAAATGCACATGTTTTGATTCTAACCTTATTCTAATATTGTTTTGGAATTTTTTTTGGGTGTTTCCTTTTCTTTGATAATCCATGATGCAGAGTGGATATGTCTCCATTCAAGAGAGCAGCTGTGAAAGGGGGCAACAGCAAAGGGAAGGAACCTGTCATTGATGTCGATGATCCCTCACCTCGCCCAAAGAGGACCCGTTCACCATCAGGTGGTGCTTTCGACCCAAACAAATTCAGATCTTATGCTGCCTTTCAGACTCATGAAAATTATTTTAGAGATGCTACACCATTAATTGAAAGGGCTATTGATCAACCTTCTTTATTTGCCACTGACATTCCAAAATGGTTTGCTTACAAAGATTGGAATTACCTTCTCTCTGACCTTGATGATGCCTATGAGAATTTGGTCAAAGAATTTTATGCAAATGCAATTGTTGAAGGTGATGAACTTAAGTGCTGGGTTAGGAGAAAAAGTTTCTCTGTCTCTCCCACATATCTGGCTGAGATTTTACATATCAATCAGCTGATACTTGGTAATCCACCAGTGTATGACGACCTGTGTCCAGACGAGGACTTACTTCGGGATGCCCTTGGCAAAGACTTGGAATTCTCACAAAACGGGAACTCAGTCAGTGTTTCCTCTCTTCCTCCGAAATTGAGAGTGCTCACAATCATCATGTTTAACAACTTGTACCCCCTATCCAACACTGGGTACATGAACCTCGGCCGTGCTTTGTTTCTTCATGATCTGATCTCTGATGTTGAGATTGACATCTATGCACATATCTTTCATGTTCTGTGCAAAATTGTTCAGCAAACTGAGTCCCGAATATGTATTCCATTCTGCTGTCTCATCTCTCGAATTTTAAAGCTCAAAGAGATCCATCCATCTGAAGATGAAACTCCCTGCACAAAACCCAACCCAATCAACATGCGTACGTTCAACGCAAGCATTGGCCATAGTAAGAAGGGAATCAAAATTGAAGCTTCAACATCTCATAGTGGTTCGCGCCCCTCGACGAGAAGCTAGACAACATTATGGCATCTGTCCATGAATTGAGCACCAAAGTGTCAGGTCTCACATCCATTTTGCACCATAACAACATTCGGTGGGACATGAAGTTCACTTCTCTCCAAACTGAATTGGATTAGATTCAACGAAAGCTAGAAGAAGATGAGAACTAGCTATTCCATGACAAAAAGGGGGAGAAGATCTGAGTACTGAGTAAAATGATAGGGGGAGAAAGGGCAAAATCAAAGGGGGGGCTTTATATTTTGTGCCTTATATTTTGTTATGTTTTATGTTATATTTAATCTGTCTCAAAACTTATGTTGTTTATTCAGTCTATTGTGCTATGTTTATTTTGTACCCATGTTGCTTATGTAAGCTTTAAGGGTTTGTTTCCATGCACTTATGCTATTTGTAGGCTTTTATAGTTTGTACCATGTAATGCAATCTTTTTGCTTTGTAGCCTTACTTTGTGGCTTATGTACTTGATGTTAAATGCTATGTATTTCAATTTAGTACATCACCCTTGTGCCCTTGTAGGATTGTTCCTAGATGCATATACATTCTATGCATTGGTTGAGTGATGAACACTCTTGTGCCCTTGTAGGATTGTTTCTAGATGCATATTCGTGCTATGCATTGGTTGAGTGTTGGACTTGCAAATGATACTTTTCAATTGAGCTTATCACCTTATATGTCCGGATGTTCATTCCTTGTGTGAATGAGCATAGTAATCACTTTTTGTATAGTGATTGCTTGTTTGATCTAGCCATGATTTATTGCTTTATTGCTTCAGTCCATTTTTGCTTGATCATGCTATTATTGCTCCATATGTATTTCAAGTTTTCTGCATACAATGATATTATTGTGTTGTTGTATTTCAGGAGTTACTTGTTTATATGTTCAAGAGCTTTTCAGAATCTAGATTTAGGTGTGAGTGAGTTTTGTTCAACTATTCCTAACTCACGCATTAAGTTTAGAGTCTGTTGTAGGGTTTTCTCACGGAATAGTCAAAGGGAGGGATTGTAAGGTTGAATTTAATCAACCATCTTGTTGGCTTTATTCCATGCCAATTTGCTTGTAATTTAAGCACTTAGTAACCCTGTATTTAGGTGTGATTATTGTAAGGGTAGTATGTGAGAAGATGTGAAGAAAAGCTCAAGTATGTGCAAGAAGGCAGAGATTCACGGCTAGGACTCGCGGCTGACTCGCGACTGGCAAGCCACCAACTGCAGGCATGTGAGATGTACACAGGGGAGCTGAAGGGTCGCGCTAGCTGTCGCACTACAGGACAAAAGTCCCAAGCCAGCCAGGCCGTTATCTCGCGGCTTGAACTCGCGTCTAAGACCAGTCACGAGGTCAAGCTGCCAATCAGCCTTGTTTGGCAAAAACTGACTCTTCGCATTCCTTTCTCACCCCACTATATATAAACCCTTATACCCACCAAATGTGGAGAGCTTCCAGAGAGAATTTTGTGAGAGAAACCCTAGAGAAAAATAAGATTGATTCATCCACAATCTTTACCTTAGAGACTCTACAAATTCCTCTACTCTCTTCCTCTCCATTGTCATACCCTTGAGAGGCCTGTTTACCAAATCCTTATCTCACCACACCCACGTCTATGAGAAAGTTTATTTGGTGCTGTTGGGAAGCAGTTAGGAAGGAACCAATATCCATTAGTTGATGCTATAGTCTAGTAGCGGAATCCGGGAAGCTAAAGAAGAAATAGATTCGGCGTAACCTCGTTGGAGCAAGAAGCTTGGAGGGCTTAGGTACTTTGGTAAATTAGGCTTGGAGGGTCTTCTATTATTCATGTATCCCAACTACATTCTTTAGTGGATTATTTACCGCTTGGAAGGCGGCAGAGAGGTTTTACGCCGAGGGCTTCGATTTCCTATTCAATAACACATCGTGTGTTGTCCGTGTGTTTGCATCTTCCCTTCCTTTATCTTTGCCTTATATTTACTGTTGTGGATGTGTTTATATTTGGCTTAGATTGTTTATTAATTCTGTGTTTGGCTTATGTTCATATTCCGCACATATATTGTTTGATAATAAGCTTGAATTGATAATTTGTTAATTGGGGTCTAAACGTTCAAGGGTGTTTCATACCCATATTGAACATTCACAAGGCATTGCCTTGCCACGGATTGGTCCCCAATCAGCTCCTCAATCTGATCTCCTAACGGATATTTCATCTTTTGATGCAAAGTTGAAGAAACAGCCCCTAAAGTGTGGAGCCATAGGCTGGCCATGATGGCCGTATAGGGAGAGTACGCATCTACCACTATAAAGTCCACCTCCACAACCTATGAGCCTGCCTGCACGGGCAACCTGATCTGACCCTTTGGGATGACAATCTTCTCATTGAAACTCACCAAAGGCGAATCATAGGCAGTGAGGTCTTCAGGTTTTAAGTTCAACCCTCTGTACAAATCAGGGTACATGATCTCAGCACAACTGCCCTAATCCACCATCACCTTTCGCACATCATATCCTCCTATTCTGAGGATCACTACCAAGGCATCATCATGTGGCTGAATAGTTCCTGCTTTATCGTCATCCGAGAAACTCAAAGTCACTCGAACTTCCACCTTAGCTTTCTTCGGCCCCCTTCTAGTATCCTCAGTAGGTAACTGAGCTACAGACATCAACCTGGAAGGTTGTGACCCAGTCCTCTCAGGTGCAGCAAAAATGACATTAATAATACCTATCGGGGGCCTTGTAGAAACACTCCCCTGTGTTCCGGATCTCAACTGGTTATCCTATCCGTTAGGGCGACACAAGAGGTGTTGCAACTTCCCCTCCTTGACCAGTTGTTCCAGATGATTCCATAGCGTCCGGCAGTCCTTGGTAGTATGTCCTCTTTCCTGATGGTATTGGTAATGAAGACTTTGGTTGCGTTTCAAAGGATCATCGCTTATCTTATTCGGCGATTTAAAATATGGTTCATTCCTAACCTTCTCCAAAACTTGCTCCATAAGATCCCTGAAAACAGTGTTTACCACTTGAGGATTTGCAGATTTAGATTGTCCAACAAAATCTCTCCGAGGTCTGCTGTTTTTATTGTAAAGTTCCGACCTGAAATCCCTCATCTCTTGGGGATGACCTTGCCCTTTCTCTTGTCCTGACACTAGTCCTCCTCGACTTTCTTATACTTGTCAATTTGATCCATGAGTTGACGTATGCTGGTAACCGGTTTGCCCGTCAAAGAGTTCCTTAAGCCATGGTTAATAGGTAGGCTGAGCTTGAAAGTGCTAATGGCAACAACCTTGAAATCCCCATCTATTTCGTTGAACATCTCCCAGTATTTGTTTGAATACGTTTTCAAGATTTCTCCTTCCCTCATGGATAAAGATAATAAAGAGGCCAAAGGCCAAAGAGCCCTAGCAACATCTGAACGCTTGAGTGAGTTCCTTGAAAGAGTTTAGAGAACCTACCCTCAAGTTGTCAAACCACCTTATCGCCACAAGCCCCAAACTAGATGGGAAAACCTTGCACATCAAAGGCTCATTCTTGGAGTGTATGGTCATCTTTTGATTGAAGTGGCTAACATGCTCCACGAGATCAGTTCTACCATCGTACATAGTGAACGTGGGTTGTGAGAAATGCCGAGGAAGTCTCCCTTTCTCAATCTAACGTGTAAAAGGTGACCTCGAAATTTGATTAAGTGCTTTGCTCATAGCGTCATTACCCAAGCCAAACGAGGCTAAATCTCTCCGTTTACACTTATGATGATAGTCTTCTTCATGTGAAAAAGATTCGCTAGGAGGTGTCCTCGATTTGCACTTATAGCTAATGTCCTCCTCCCTGCCAGAAGAGAGGTCAGAAATGGATGGGGCTCACCTTCGCCGTTCATGACATAAGTTCCTGTTCAAATGATCAATCTCCTTCTGTATGTTTCTCGCATTTTCCTCGTGAGAGATGTGGCTTTTACCCTTCTCATGGCCTCTACCAATATAGGTAGTATGTAAGCTTCCCTCCTGGTCTCTTTGCCGTTCAAGATTATGAAAGGGATCTTGATATTAAGACCCCATAGAATCTGCTTGATGCGGACCTGAACCTATTATTGTTGAAAGTTGGATTCACTGAAACACTAGTCTTTCCCACAAACGATGCTAATTGTAAGGACCCAATTTGAGCTCCTCCTCCACTATGTGGAGAAACTTAGGCCCAACAAGCCCAAAGCAATGAATTTGTAGAGAATGGGTTGGAAAAACTAGGCTCTAGATGATTGAATCAACTCTGGATTAGGTTTGGATCATGAAGTAATGTAAAGAGACAAGGTTATGTAGAAGAAAAATCGTCCTCGGAGTGATCCGAGGTGATCTGTTCGTGTATATTATGCTCAAATTAGGTTACAAGTCTTATCTTCCAAGACCCCCATCTTTTTTCTCTTTTTCCTCTCCCCTTTTTTTGAAGGGTTTCTCTTCTTATAAAGTTCTTTTCCATGCATCTTCACCTTACACTTGTTGATCAACTACACTGCTAATTGAGTGTCTGTCCCATCAGACACCCTCTCTAGTTGTATAGGTATTGGAGTAGCCAACTTTGTACTGTTCAGGTATCATCTCCACAAAAATGCGGCCAGGGTGTTAGATGCAGAACATTTAATGCAAAGGTAGCAGCTTTAGTAGATATTTGTAGCCTTCATCTACTCACTCCTTATCTAACGTCTGATTTCTAATCGTTTTGGGACCCGGTTGGATGTTTAGGGGGGTAGGATATTCCTAACAACCTCAGATATACAATTCTAATATGACTCCTCTCCTCGGACATCTTTTGGACTATTGTGTACAATTTGTATCTCTTCCTCTCACACCATTCCCGTAACAACGTTGCGTGATCATCCTCGGACGAGTATATGTCCTCGGATTAGGCCATAGGCCCAACACACAAATTTAACAATACCTTCTGGTTATTTGGCCCCCACATCAGTAATTTAAAAAATAAATAAATAAATAAATAAATAAATAAACCTTGTAGGTCTGGCATTTTCCTCATTTTATTGACCATAAAAAAAAAAAAAAAAATTATAGATCTAAATTCTAAAACAAAATATACAAGCCAAAAAAAAAAAAAAAAAAAGTTCAACAATGAAAATTACCAATAATAAAAAAAAAAAAAAAAATTAAGCTCAACTAACCAATTTTATCCAAAATAAACAACCCTGCCTTTTAAAAAATTTTAAACGAAAATAATTTTGTTCTTATCCACAAAAAAAAAGAAAAAAAAAAAATCTCAGCAGCCAAGCGGTAGCAAAGTTAAAAGTTAAAACTGCCACAAACAGTCAGTAGTAAAATCGCCCCCTCTAACTCAAAGTTTTGGCTCCGTCCCTGTCTCTCATTATCAAGAGCAGATTCTATAAGTTGAAACTCTCTAAAAAATATATATATATATTTTTACATCACATTATTATGAAATTCTTCAATTTGAACAAAACTTATCATCTTCTCCGCACACACGGCTTCCACCTCTATGCCTATTATCAAGTTGGATGAACAAAATTTATCACATCAACCCACTTTTGTTACTTTATTATCAAAATTTTTTTTTAATTTATTTAGTTTAACTTTTCCCATTTGTACCAATCCTTTTATTTATTTAATAAGGTAGAACCGAGTCATTTTTATTCTAACTTTCTAAGTAAGCTATTTAATTTGTATTTTTTAGATATATTATCAATTGAAAAAGAAATACTAGAAGTAATTAAATACAAAAACTTAATGGATAATGCTAGAGGTGTAACCTGACACCCAGCGGGTTGATTATCGGTTTTTCAGTTCAAAACCCATGAAACCCGACTCAAACCGAAGTCCATTCAATATCCTGCCATTTTTTCCAGATTCTGGCCATTTTTCCAAATTCCAATAATTTTTTTCCATATTCCGACCACTTTTTTTCCATATTTTGACCCCTTTTTACAAGATTCCAGCCCCTTTTTCACTTATATGCGTTGATTTCTGGCACAATAAACACTGGATCTGGTAGAACCAGTGATTTCTCATCACGATTTGGCAGAAATCTCACCGGATCCGACGGGATCTCACCGGATCTTGGATGGAACTGGCAAGATCTCGTCGGGTCTAGCAAGATCTTGCCGCTTTTCGAAGGATTCTGGTGAGATCGATTTCACCTGAAATCGACCACCACCTGTCGGCGACCCAAACCGACGAATCTGTGACTGTTACGGATCGGTTGCAGGTTGAAGAACCACCCACCTGAACTGTTACGAGTCAATTGCGAGTTGGGCAAAAACCCAATCCGCCCGACCCATAGACAACCCTAGACAAGACCACAACTTTTCACGATAGGCCATCCCGTGTGCTTTGTGGGCATCTGGTTTTGCATTGTGATTCTTGTGAAATTTATGATTTTATATTTTTAATTAGATGATAGTCGGCTTGTTGTGGGTGGGCTATATATTGACCTTTGGAAGGAGTGGAATGGGCATGGAGAGGTTGAGATTACGTTGATAACTACGTTAATATATATATATATATATAGGTTAAAAATTCATAGTTGTTAATCTAGATCGACTTAGCCAGTCGGATCAAAAATTCAGTGATCGGTACTTAGACTTGTTCAGGTGTTTAAAAGGATCATTTCTGCACAAGACCTAGTCAAACCCAATCAAACTTGATGGGTTTGTGATGACCCATGTAACACGGATGAGTTTTTATTATCAGGCTGGGTTTGCAAAATTTGAAAAATTATATCTATAGGTCCACTTTGTTAACTTATTTACTGTTTAATGTGTTATAATATAGTAACTTAAAGAGGAGGAAACCTAAATTTTTTTTTTTTTAAAGTGTTTTTTTTTTTGTCTATCTTCTTACCTCTAAAACTTTTATCCTATCAAATGACTACTATGTTATTGTGTACTTTGATTTTGAATTATAATGGCTAGTTCAATTTATGTATATATCTATTTTTTAAAATTTCACATATTTATATTTTGATTTATTTGACCCTGTGTTTCGACCAATGGTCTACTGGTTGAATTGATGATCCTGTGACCTAGCTTATAGATCGGTTCAATGTCCAGAATGATTTTTTTTTTTTTTTTTTTTTTGTTGATAAAACATATATGTGGATTTATTGTTTACCATTTTAGTTCCACATTTTCTTTGTTTAGAGTCTTTTTAGACATTGGAATATATTTATTTATTCTAAAATTATTATTTTTCTAATGAAAACTTATTTATTGTTTTGTTACTTTTGATTTCTTAATATTATAGCATGTGAATATCCACTTAAACTTTATTTTTATATATTTATGTTATATATTATTAGTTTTTATTTAATTTATTTAAATTATTTAATTATTATCAATTAAATTATTTATGATGATTTTTCTAAAAAAAATGAAAAAAAAAATTTAAAACAAATACCCACCACAAACTCCAAAACTCCAAAATTGTTTATGATGTTATAATACTCCTAGTTTCCAAGAACTTATCATTAGAAAAGAGAGAAGTTTGGAACGTTTATCAGCTTTTTCATCTCAAATGGACTTGAATTGGAAAAACTTGATGAATAAATAAATTGTAGTTAACGGTTGCCGAAGCTCGTGAATGGTGGTGATAACGTTTTTCCAAGTTCCAACATCCAACTAATACAAATAGCAAATGTCAAATGTTTGCGCGTGTAGGAAAGTCAAGGCGGTCGCCCATGCAATAGACAATCTCCACGGTTTCCCTCACACGCAAGGAAACTCCTAAATGCTTGTCTTTTGCTCTATTTTTTTTTTTTTTTTATATATAAAAGAAAGTTACAAAATTGGAACTCTCAATTTATTTATTTATTATAAAAATTGGACCGGACAAATAATTAGAAAAAAAAAAAATGGTTTCCGAACACTATTAAAAAAAAAGTGATACGATTATCTTGCATTAAAAAGAATTCAATTAGATTAAAGATTATACTAGGTGGTTTAAATCATTTAGGTGTTTATGTTTTGATTATATTTGATCAATAAAATTTCATAGAAATTTATTACAAGGTTAAATAATTCATTTGAGTACAAATTTAATGATTTAATAAATTGCTAAATATCTAATTGAATAAAAAAAAAATTCTAAGAATACATACTTTTTTTAATTGCTTCTCTCTGAAAAATTATTATAAGTGACATGATACTTCATTCTCTCCCTATCACATTAATAATGGATTTTACTATGAAGTTAATTAGTAGAACTTGTAAACTCTAAGAGTACTCATTAATTACTTTCTTCTTTTCAATCCTATCTCTTTAAAAAAAAAAAAAAATCTTTCTCAATAAAAATTCATAGGGTAAATTGCAAATACACCCCTAAAGTTTGAGAATGTTTGAATTTTACACCCTGAAATTTCAAATTTTGGATTTTACTACCTGAAGTTTGGGGTGTTTGGATTTTACATCCTAACGTTTTAGAATTTGGATTTTACCCTCTAAAGTTTGGAAGTGTTTGGATTTTACTCTCCCAAATTCTGAAACTTTAAGGTGTAAAATCCAAACACTCCCAAACTTTAGGGAATAAAACCCAAATACCCTAAAATTTAGGGTGTAAAATTCAAATTCTGAAACATCAAGGTGTAAAATCCAAACAATTCCAAACTTAAGGGGTAAAATCCAAATTCTGAAATTTCAATGTAAAATCCAAATACCCCAAACTTTAAGAGTGTAATTTGTAATTTACCCAAATTCATAATACGAAAGATGTCATGTGAATTAAAATTTAAAACCATGCACATCATTCACCAATGGGAAAAAGGAACAAACGAAAACAAATAAAAGGCACCTTAGTTAGCAAATTTTGAAATTAGAGAAAATTTTGTCTCTATCTTTAAGGCAATAGGAAATAAAATGGCTAGAAAATCTTTCTATTAATTGGGTTGTGTATATCTACAAAATTAGAAGGGGGAAATCCTAATATTAGATAATGCAAATAATGGGTTCCTAAAATTAAGAAGTCGAAAGGGTTAAGTGATGACTCTAATAGTAATGACATTTTTGTGGTGCTTTATGTCTGTGGTTTGAATCCCACCTTCCCCATCTCCCATTATTTACCTTAAAAAAAACTAGTTGATTACATACAATAACAATTAAACTGTAGTCCATATTTTTTAAGTTGGCTATTGTGCGAGTGAAAAATGATAAACAACCCTTTTTAGGAACAACTAATTTGTATTAAGGGGCTACTAATAATCCACAATGGAAAATTTGAACAAGAACAAGGTCAAGTGTAAAACTATGTAAAGTGATAGTATTATTCATGCACAAGAAAAAGAAACACACTTCTCACTCTCAAAAACAGACTCTTGAAGGTGTTCTTAGGCTCTATCTTCTCTTTACAACTCTCTCTCTCTCTCTCTCTCTCTCTCTCTCTCTCAATTTCTATCTAATTTTATGTGTCTCCCTCTTTTTGCCCTTATCTTCTCTTATATTTGTCCTACTTTCTTCTCAAGGATGTGTTGTCCCTACACAGCTGGAGAACTTCTTATCCTATCAGGCTCTTGCTTCCTTACTTTCATGATAAATGGAGACTTCTAGGGCTACTTTCACTGTTCAAACCAATCATTCATTAATAAATTCAACTCTGCCAAGCAGGTGAGCCTTATTAATGCGGAGGTGACTATTGCTTTATCAAGAAGTTTCAACAGGCTTCCTCGGACAACTCTGCTTTCTCTAGAGTTCTTCCTTAGTAGCTCGACAAGTGTCTCATTCACGGTAGCTAGGCAAGTGTTTCATCCTCGGCTTGTCATCCCCTACACTTCTCACGGTAGTGTGTTCGACTAAGTCCGTGGTTCGAGGTTCTATTCCTTTGAAGAAATTAGTCATTAGGATGGGTTAGTTCATATTGGGCCTACTTTAATACACCTATCTCCATTTGGAGCCCAACATCACTTGGGTTTTAAACCACTTCCCTACAGCTATAAATCCTTAACAAAGTAATCAAGCCAGTCACACATATTGTTATGTGTTATATTATTAGAATTTTTTTTTTTTTGGGTGATTGTCTTGTTAAACACTTGGATATATTATTCAATTTTTTCTAAAAAATAATTTGATTTGATGGGATAAATTTAGTTGTAATTTCAAGTATATTTTTATTAATGAAATAGGTTTCATTAAAAAAATTGTACTAGTTGTAGGTCAAATTAACAAAAAGTGGAGTTTTACGGGTTAGGGCGGGGCTTCGCGGGGCCCCAAGGGACGAGGAAGGGGTGAGAAAGTTTTTCCTGTCATACAGGGTGAGAATGGGGCAAGACAGAAGCATACGGGGCAAGAACGAAGACTCCATCCTTCGGCCCCGCCCCACCCCATTGCCATCCCTATGCAAAGGGAAAAATCCAAGATTACATCATGGAATTAATGAGTTGCTAAAATTAAGCAAGTATTGGACAGAATTAATCCAAAATCTATATACATATATATATATATATATATAGCCAAAACTTAGAGAAAATCTAATTAGATTTTAATTAGATTCTCAATTTTGTATCACGTGTCCTATTTAATTTTTAATTTTGTGAATTATTGAGTGTAAAAAGCAAAAAGTTCAAATTTAACTAGATTCTAAATTGGATTTCAATTGGAGTCCAATTTTTTGCCACATGTCCATCTAAGTTTTCAATTTTTGTGGCAAGAAAATTATTGAGTGTAAAAACCGAAGAGTCTAAAATCAATTAAATTCTAAGAGTCTGTCTTGGAACAACTTATTTAGCTTTTTACTAAAAATGTTTTGCTAAAAGTGTGCTAAAATATACTTATACCTTGAAAAAATTTGAAAAAGTGAGAAAAAGTGGAAAAAAAAAATGAGATTTTAAAAAACAGTACATAAAAACTAAAAGCTGAAGTTGATGACACACACACGCACACACACTTAGATCTAAATTCTTATGATTTTTAGTTTTTAATTCTGTTTTTAATTTTTTTTATTTAGTTAAAATTAATAAATTAATTTTTTTTTTAATTTAGATGCTAACGTGGCATTTTTTAATGCCAAAAACATTTTTTATTATTAATTTAGGCCACATGGACATTAATTTAATATTATTTATCCTTGCCGTTTGCCACGTCAGCTTTCTCCGTTTCTGATGTAATAGCAGGGACCAAAACGGGAAGCGTTTTTCAGGATAGGGACTAAAAGCGGTAAAAATAAAATGTAGGACAAAAATGGGAATCGCCTGAAAATGTAGGAACTAGGGACTAAAAGGTGCTTTTCGCCTATATATTAATAGGTAAAACTTAGAGAAAATCCAATTAGATTTTACAATTGAAGTCTAATTTTGTGCCATATGTCCTAAATTATTTATTTTTGGATCATGCTAATGAGTGCCCTTAGGGCATTGATTAACAATCTATTTTAGGAAAGTTTTGACATCACTTTTATGGGAAATAAAAAAAAAATTGTCAAAACATTAATTTTTTTTTCTTTTTTCCATAAAAATTTTCTTTAAATGGATTATTAATCATTGCCCTAAGGGCATTTGTTAGCATTTCTCTTTATTTTTAGAGAGTTTTATTTCTTAATTTTGGAGCCAATTGTGGAACCACATCATAAATATTATCCAAGTGAGTTATTAAGTACAAAAACCAAAAAATCTAAAATTAATGAACTGTAAAAAAAAAAAAATAAGAAAAAAAAAGTGCTTCACAATATTAAAAATTAAGAATTCATTAAAATTTTTTTTAAAAAAATATGGACAATTTACATTTTCTACCTAATAATATTCTTACTTGATTTTCTAAAGAGTTAACAAAATACAAGAATTACAATATGTAGGGATAAGGGCCCAACTTCAAATATTGGGCCTTGGGCCTTAGTCGAAGACCTTGGTTTGTCCGAGGACAGATAAATCGTGGTGAGGGTGTCAAGCTCAGAATCCCATAAGTGAAATACAAGCAGAAAGGCTGAGAAAGTTGGTCCGAGGATGATTATTTCCTCGGATCAGCAAAACACAGATCAAGTACATGCCTTAACACTCAAAGCAACCTTACAGGAAGATCTACTGATGGAGACGGGAGATATGAACGTACAAAAGGGATGGGAGTTCAAATGAATCTAAGGGAAAGCTGCTACCACCGCATTTAATGCACTACAGCTGCTTTTCTGGCCGCATTTATGTGGAGAAGACCCTTGAACAGTGCTGTCTTAGCTATCACAACTCACAGAAAGCCAAAAGGGGTGTCTAATAGGATGGGCATTCAAGTGATAGCTTGGATGATCAACAAATGGAAGACCAAGATCACCAGAAGGGAGATATATAATGTAAGGGACCCCTAAAGGAATGGGGATCGGAAAATCGAGAAAGAATCACTGTAGTAATCTAGAACCAAACTTGTAATAACGCTTCCAAAGCAATATAAAAGAATCTGTCTCCTCAAACTTGGCTGAAGACGTTTTTCTTTAGAGAACATCTACAATCCTTCTTCCTTTGTCGTCAAAATTCGTTGACTTGTCTCCTAATTTACTAAAGCCTAGTTTTCCTACTCATTCTCAATAAATTTATTATTTTGGGCTTTTTGGGCTTGAGTCCATATACCATTTGGGCTAGGAGTTCAAATCGGGTCCTTACACTATATATCAATAATAGTATTTAAAATTTAAAATTATATATATATGAATTATACTATGCATTTTAATTTATATCTTTTAAATATATCTATGCGTATGCATGAGATTATAAGCTAGTATATATATATAATAATAGGTGAAACTGAGAGAAACTCAAATTAAAGTTCCAATTTTGCACCATGTGTCCTATATTATTTATTCTCAAAGAGTTTTATTTCTTAATTTTAGAATCAAATGTGGGACCACATCATAAATATTCATCCAAGTAAGTTATTAAGTACAAAAACCAAAAAGTTTAGAATAAATTAATCGTAAAAAAAAAAAAAAAAAAAAAAAGTGCTTCACAATAATAATAATAAAAAAATTGACAATTTACATTTTATACCTAATAATATCTTTACAAAATTTTTTAAAGAATTGACAAAATATAAAAATGATTATCAATAATATTTCAATTATATAAATATGAATTATATTATGCATTTTATTATACTTCTTAAAGTGTATCCATACATATGCATGAGAGTACAAGTTAGTATATATTAATAGGTAAAACTGAGAGAAAATCCAATTAGATTTCAAATTAGATTATAATTGTTGTCTAATTTTGCGCCATATGTCCTATCTATATATATTTTTTAATTTCTAGTTGAGTTAATGTTATGCAAAAGACGAAGAGTCTAATATAAATAAACCATAAAAAAAATATATAAAAAAAACCCAATAAAAAAGAATAAACTCATGTGTATATCCAAAAAATAAAATAAAATAAAAAAATAAAGAAGAAAGAAAGAGTAAAACTCATGTATTATCTATGACTTAAACAATGTATAATTTGAATCTATACATATGTAATTGTGTTGTTTTTAATTGTATCATATATATGCATTCTAATCATTTTGTACATAAGTATACGAAGGAAAATCCCACTATTAGATAATAGTATTATAGAAGTAGTATAATGACTTTCTAAAATTAAGCTTTTTTTGTTGTTGAGAATCTCAAATTAAGCACTTAAGTACGTACAATTTTTTCTTTTTTTTTTTTTGAGAAAAAAGTACGTACATTAATTGATTCAAATAATTTCCTACATAAAATATTTGACCAAAAAAAAAAAATTTCTTAAGAAAAAGGAAAAGAAGGATAAAGGGTCCCGGAGGAAAATTAATCGTGGGCTTGTGTAGAAGATTAATATTTTCCTCAAGTTGGTGATGACTGATGACAATCAGTAGCTATTCATTTTTTTTTTTTTAAAGAAACGAACACACATACAAAAGGAGGAGAAAAATAAGTTCTAATACAAAGCAAACCACCTAATCTAATCGCAGACGCAGAATCTCACCATATTCCTATACCTACAAAATCCAACACCATACTTTTATGATATTAATTAATACATGTAAGAAATTAATAACCCAATGGATCTTTCCTACTTTCACACCACTCCATGCCCCACGGTGCAAATTAATTAGTGAACCTTCCTCATAAGCACCTATCTTATCCTAAAAAGGTCATACTAACGAGTGCCTTTAGAGTATTGGTTAACAATTCAGTTAAAGAAAGTTTTTATGGGAGAAAAAAACAATTGATGTTTTGATAGTTTTTTTCATTTCTCATAAAAATGATGTCAAAACTTTCTTAAAATTAATTGTTAACTAATGCCCTATGGGCACTCATTAGCATTTTCCTATCTAGGGTATTCAAGCATTAGTAATTCAACACATGTTGAAATGAAATTATATATATATATATATATGAGAAACACAAATAAAATTATATTATTGTGAAGGATTCGGATTTTGGAATGAATAGAGATAGGTTCAAGAAAAAAATCCATAACAATTTCACAATAAGTTTTTGTGGGTGAGAAAGCCCAGCGCCATATGTTGGGCCTCAGGCCCAATTTAGATATCATTTTTAGTCCGAAGAGGTAAAAGTGATCCGCGCTTTGCCATCCTGGTGAAAATGCAACCAAGAAGGGACGAATGTTGCTTCCGAAGACAATCTGGTTGGTCCGAGGAGGTTCCTCTCATCGGATCTCCGAAGAACTTGATCAAGAAGATATACTAAAGTTTCCTCGATAAGGAGCGAGCTCTGGGCACGCCTAAGTGCGAGAAGATCAAGAAATATCTTAAGAATAAAGCTGCTGCCACCGCATTTAATGCACTGCAGCAACTTTCCTGGCCGCATTTATGTGGAGAAGACACCTGAACAGTGCATTCCCAACCACTACCACTCACTGCAGGCTAAAGCAAACTTCTGATGTGATTAGTACTAAAGTAGACGCTTAGATGAAAAACAAGTGTACGGTGAAGATGAAAGAAAAAATGTATATATAAAGGAAATAGGTCTCACAGAGAGGGGGGATTAGAGGAAGTCTGTAAATTAAAAACCTCTTCGGATTCAGGAGGATATCTACTGAATACTAGTCTGAACATTACTTTCATTCCTTGTTTTGCCTGTTTGAACTTTTGTTGAATCCATTTTTAGCTCAGTTGTTCAACCCATTCTCTACAAATTTATTGTTAAGGGTTTCATTGGGCTGAGTCAATAAAGTCCATACTTGGCCCAACAAAAATTGACCCTACAGTTTTAATTTACATACCTACTACCTCATATATGAGTAATTAATCATTATTGTAAACTTGTAAAATTTTGTCATTTTTTTTTTAATGAGAATAAAACAAGTTAACTAATGGCTCAACTTGTTCAACAATAAAATTAACAAGGACTAGATATATCATTTAACTTGGCAATAAGTTTATTTTCAGTTCATACTCGTGCTTAAAATAAAATTAAATGAATCAATCCTAATTTTCAGTTCTCCCCTTGGTTCGACTCAACTCAATTATTTTAACTAGCAAACTAACCCCACCTACACCAAAAACTGTGGGTTCCAATTAGTTCAATTGGTAAAATCTCTGATGATTGAATAAGAAATCTAGAGTTCAATCTCCGCCTACACCAAAAACTGATTGGTGTCATTAGGAGCAGACGCCATAAGTTAAAACTCTTTCTTTCTCTTTCCAAAAAAAAAAGAAAAGGGCAAACTAACCTAGAAGTCATATTTTTATTCACTTTCACTTCTTTTACAACAATAATTGTTTACCCCAAAAAAAAACGTCTACAAAAAGTATATATATGTAAGATAAATAAGAAAAAGAAGAGTATCCACTTCAAACGAAAATCACATAAATATTATAATCTCCATGACCAATATTTTTGTTCTCCTGGCTTTTTGTTCCATTGAGGATCCAAAGTCCAACCTACGTACAAGAATGGCAGGCATTGGACAACATAGGTTATTGTTAGTGTTGTTGTTACTATTATGATTTTTTTTTTTAAATATTTTTTTATGAGTATTATTATGATAAGTCATGTTAACGGGTGCTTTTAGGATAATTGTTAATAAACTAAATTAGAAAAGTTTTAACACTACTTTCATTATAAATATAAAAATTTGTCAAAAAAATTAATTGTTTTATAATTTCCTAATAATATGTTTCTAAAAATGGTTCATAAACCAATTTCCTTTAGGATTGTTGTTGATGATTGTTACTTTCTCAAAAAAAAAAAAAAAAATTGATGATTGTTATAACTTATAATTATAAGTTTCGACTTCCCTTTCATTGAATTAAGCAAAGAAAGCTCTAGCTTAATATATTATGAGAATCTTGTGAGTTATGACAAAAGGGTACTTTGGGAGAAAGTATATCATGTTTCGGTGATACCAACTCAATATCTATATTGGTATTTCTTACCCAATAAATGAGTGACACTTGTTTCAAAAAACTACATCAGACTACTCCAATAAATAATTAATTTATCTTTCCGATAGTATAGAAGATTGTGATTAATTTATTAGAGTAGTTTGATGTGATTTTTTGAAACATGCGTCACTCATTTATTAGATAAGAAATACCAAAACAAATGTTTGGAGTTGTAAAGTTGTTGGCTTTCTCTGGATTCGGAAGGAAATGGCTATGAAACTGTCACCCTTTGGGTTAAAATATTTGTGTACTAAAATTCCCCAACTCAAAATCACACAGTTCACACTCCAATTTCATAAAAAATAAAAATAAAAATCACACTCCAATTGCTCTCCTCCTTACAAACATCCTTTGTTCAAGTCAACCTTATACAGTCAATTCTCAAATACATCATCAAACGATTCTAAAATATAAAATATAAAATATTTAGGGAAAAAAACACTTTTTTTTTTAATATATATTTGGAGTAGTTCACGATTTTTCCTATTATTTTTGAAACAAATCAATTTTCTGTTCTATATTTGGGAAATGTGAAAATACTCTGAATTTGTTACTTTTTTAATTAAATTCAACAGAATCTTTTGAAAAAATTATTAGTCATACACTACAAGAAAGAGAAAAAGTTGAGAATTGCATTGTTATTTTCTTGGATTGTATTTGTAATTATTGTAATTCTATTTGATTTAATTGAAAAAGTAACGGATTTGAAGTATTTGACCTTTTCCCAAACATAGAAGGGAAAATTGGTTAATTTCAAAAACAAGACGGGAAAATTGTAAACTATCGTAATTATATATATCAACCAGTCAATTCTCTCCCCCGTAGGAGTTTCTCTCTCCACCTCAGTGTGGTTTACCTATCACCTCCGTGTGATCTTTCTTTACCACCTCTGTGTGGTTCTTCTCCACCTCCGTGTGGCTTCTTCCCATTCTCTCATCTAAAACTTGTTTTTCTCTATCAATCTGATTCCAAATCTCAAAAGAGTTTTACCCACTTTTTTCATACCCATTTCTCGCATGTTCGCTCAGGGAGGCGAAATAGTCTTACCCACATTTTCCTTACCCAATCTAGCGTGTCTGCTCAGGGAGGCGACCAAATTTGTTCATCAGTGGGTCGGGGTTGCTGTCTCTGTACTGCGGGCGGTTGGTTCCCACTTTAACGGCAGATTGTGAGAGAAAAAAGAAGATTTATTACCCACTGTTCGATTTGAAGTTTTCAGTTGATCTGATCTGCATCCAAGTGTTCTATTTTCTTCTCTCTGGCCCGTGGGTCTCTTGCTTTCCCTCTCGAAGTTTGTTTTTCCTGGTCTCTCTGATAGTGTGCGCTCGAGCGCCCCATGGCTGAATCTGTGAGCTTAGTGTTTTGTGGGAGGATTTTCTAGCTTATGAGGGCATTTCCGGTTTGGGTGTGTTTTGGCCAGGGGCAGCTACTACAAAGAAAGCAGTGAGTAGCCTTATTTAGCTCTTCCTTATTGCTTTGTTGGGATCTAATTTGGGTATCTTCTCCTTGCAATGTGGTTCGGTTTGATGCTCTATGTGTTCCTTCGGATTTCTTATTCTCTTTTGGACATGTTTCGTATGGAGTATGATATGGGAACACTGCTATAACAGGCGGAAGCAAATGAGGGCTATTAGTTGGAACTGCCGGGGAATTGGGAATCCCCGGTCAGTTCGGGCGTTGTATGATATGGTGCGACGCTGGAAGCCGAAGATTGTCTTCCTTATGGAGACAAAGTCAAAAGTAAAACGGATGGAGAATATTAAAAACAGGATAGGTTTTGCAAATGGCCTAATTATTCCAAGCAGAGGTCGTAGTGGTGGAGTGGCTCTGTTATGGACTCGAGAAGTTAACCTGAATATCAATAGTTATTCGGAGAGCCATATTGATGCTATAGTCAGGGAGGCTGAAGGCGATTTTCAATGGAGGATTACAGGTTTTTACGGCCACCCAGAAACTCACCGAAGGTATGAATCTTGGCGCCTTCTTGCTTTTTTACACAGTCAGTTCCAACTTCCATGGCTTTGCCTGGGAGATTTTAATGAAATAGTATCAGTTAATGAAAAAGTTGGGGGTATCACTCGTCCCCAGCAACAAATGGAGAGTTTTAGGAATGTCATGAATTTTTGTAGCTTTTTGGACTTGGGTTACGTGGGAACTGATTATACTTGGTGCAATATGCAAGAGGGAGAGCATAGAATACAATTGAGATTAGATAGAGCTCTAGCTAACACTGAGTGGATTGGGAAATTTGAAGGTGTGAGAGTTTACCACCTTGTGGACTCTACCTCTGACCATTGTGCTTTGTTTTTGACTAATTCCCCATCTCAACATGCTTCCAATGCCAAACGCTTCCACTTCGAAGCCCTGTGGACAAAAAATGAGGAATGCAGGAACATCATAGAATCTTCTTGGGGGATGGGGGTGGACTTGAGTACACCAGGAGACATTATGGAGAATTTAAAGCGTTGTGCTTCTGAATTATCTAGTTGGAGTTCCTCGGTCTATGGTCATTTTCCCAAGAAAATTCAGTCAAAGCGAAATGCGCTAAGCGCCCTAACGCAGCAAGATAAAAACGGAGAGTTGAATGCTGAAATTAGAAATCTAAGAAGAGAGTTGAATGAGCTGTTAGAGGATGAAGAATTATATTGGGGTCAAAGAGCCAAGGCACATTGGTTGAAGGAGGGAGATAGGAACACAAAATTCTTCCACGCTCATGCCTCGGAAAGGCGTAAGCAAAACACAATTTTGGGTTTGTGGGATGAACATGGTCGGTGGTGTGAGGAAAAGGAATCTATTGCCCGAGCTGCTGTTGGCTATTTTGAAAATATTTACTCCACTGCTTTCCCCACTCGGGTTGAAGAAGTTGTTGTGGCCATCCCCACAAAGGTGACTGAGGATATGAATGAGAGCTTGGCTCGTTCGTTTACTAGAGAAGAAGTGGCCATGGCCCTTAAGCAAATTCATCCCACCAAAGCCCCCGGGCCTGATGGTATGTCTGCTATTTTTTACCAGAAATATTGGGGTATTGTTGGGAATAGTGTCACAAATATGGTTCTGAATGTCCTTAATAATAACTTGCCCCTGACCGAAATCAATAAAACCAATATTTCCCTCATCCCAAAAACCAGCAGCCCAAAGAAAATGACCGACTTTAGACCCATAAGTTTATGCAATGTAATTTACAAGCTTATTTCCAAAACTTTGGCCAACAGATTAAAAATCCTTCTCCCTCTTATTATCTCTGAGAACCAAAGTGCCTTTACCCCGGACCGCCTCATCACGGACAATGTGTTAGTGGCTTTCGAATTAATGCACTATTTAAATCACAAATCAGTAGGGAAAGAGGGATATATGGCAGTCAAGCTGGACATGAGCAAGGCTTTCGATAGGGTGGAGTGGGGTTTCATTAAACGGGTTATGGAAAAGCTTGGCTTCTGCTCAAAATGGGTGAGCCTCATTATGCAGTGCATCACATCAGTCTCCTATTCAGTCCTAATTAATGGGGTGGCTTATGGGAACATTACTCCTTCTAGGGGTCTAAGACAAGGCGACCCACTCTCTCCTGGCCTTTTCCTCCTCTGTGCCGAAGGACTTTCGGCCATTATCCATGAGGCTGCAAGAAACCACCTTCTCACCGGCATCTCTATTTCTCGGAATTGTCCTAACATTACTCATCTCTTCTTTGCAGATGATAGTATCCTTTTCTGTAAAGCAAATACCGAAGAGTGCCAAGAGCTTAAACAAATTTTCCGGCGGTATGAAGATGCTTCTGGACAGAAAATTAATACCGATAAATCCTCGGTGTTTTTTAGTCCAAACACTCATCAGGATTTGAAAGAGGCAATCTTTGCAATCTTGGGGCCGATGCAGGACTCAAAGCATTCCAAGTACCTTGGCCTTCCGTCTCTCATTGGAAGATCAAAGAAACAAGTCTTCTCCATTCTTACGGAGCGGGTTGGGCAAAAGCTTGCGGGATGGAAGGGGAAGTTGCTCTCCATGGGTGGAAAGGAAATTCTTATTAAGGCGGTGGCCCAAGCTATACCCGCCTACACCATGAGCTGTTTTCAACTCCCTCAAGGCCTATGTGAGGATTTAGAAAGCATGATGAGGAACTTTTGGTGGGGCCAAAAGCATCACGAATTAAAGATGGCTTGGGTTGGCTGGAAAAAAATGTGCTACTCTAAGTCCAAGGGAGGTTTGGGCTTTCGAAACTTACAAGCTTTTAATCTAGCAATGCTAGCAAAGCAAGCCTGGAGAATCCTTACAAATCCTACTTCCCTCATTGCTCGGGTCCTCAAAGCGCGTTACTTTCCTTCCGGTGACATCTTGAGTGCAACACTTGGCTCTAATCCTTCCTACTCCTGGCGAAGCATTTTTAATAGTATGGATGTCATTCGAAAGGGAACTAGATGGAGAGTGGGCAATGGCAAACAAATTCACATATGGGATGATAAATGGCTCCCCACCCCCACCACACACAAAGTCATCACCCCTCCAAATAATCTTCTAACCTTCCCCATGGTTTCTTCCCTCATTGACCCGGTCATAAAATGGTGGAGAGCTGATGTCATTAAAGCAACCTTCCTCCCATTTGAAGCAGAAACAATTCTAAGGATACCACTTAGCCGAAATTTGCCTGAGGACAAGCTAATCTGGATGGGCAACAGCCGGGGTGAATTCACTGTGAAGAGTGCTTACCATATTGCCCATTGTTTGATTGAAGGAACTGATGATGTGGGTAGCTCCACAGGGGATCCTCTCAAGCCCCTTTGGAAGAGACTGTGGCATCTCAACCTTCCTGCAAAGATTAAGATCTTTGCTTGGAGGGCATGTGTTAATGGGCTGCCTTCAAAGGAAAAATTGTGTGCCAGAGGCATTAATACAGACAAAGTGTGCCCAACTTGTAACAAGGAGCTGGAATCCATCCATCATGTTTTGCTTCACTGTGAGTTTGCTATCCGGGTGTGGAGCTTTTGGGCTGATGGTGTGCAACTGATCCAAAGAAACAACTGGACTTTTACTGATTCAGCCATGTACATTCTTGCACATAAACCCTCTCATGTTTTGGAATTTTTCTTCACTATTGCTTGGGCAATTTGGTATAATAGAAACAAAACCATCCATGAAGATAAATGCTCTTCCCCCTCACAGGTTTGGCAGAAGGCAAGGAGTTCTATAGAAGATTTCTCGGATGTAGCATATACAGACCTCTCCACCTCTAGGCCGCCTCTATCTAACTGCTGGTCGCCTCCTCCACCTGGTGTATTTAAAATAAATGTGGATGGGGCTTCATCAGACCTTGAAGGAATTTCTAGCATTGGTGTCATCATTAGAGATTGCAAGGGTGAAACAGTTGCTGCCCTTTGCAAACCTCTTCAATCCCATTACCCGGCGGAATTAGTGGAAGTCCTTGCCATAGAGCAAGGTATCCTGCTTGCTCATGAGTTGCATCTTCCCTGTGTGATATGTGAAAGTGATGCTTCTAATGTGGTTAATGCAATCAATGAATCTGCTACTGGGACTTCATTTGGGCACATCATACAGGATATTATTCAAGCCCAAGCCTCCTTTTCTTTCTGCACATTCAGATTACTCAGCCGGGCCTTTAACTATGCAGCCCATGAGCTTGCTCATTTTGCCCGTTGGACTGGTTCTCATCAGGTGTGGTATGGTGTCACCCCATCTTTCCTAGAATCCATTGCACAAGCAGACTTGCTGCATTAATTCCTGCTCTGCAGGTTCCCTTTGGTTTCGGTCTTTCTCTGTTATTGTGTTTCTCTGTTGCAATACAAATTTTATTCCTCTTCAAAAAAAAAATTGTAAACTATCCCAAACATAGAAAGAGAGAAAGTTCTTTTTACCATTTTTAATAATTATTTTTATTTTAGCACAATAATATGTAAAATTTTCATTAACATTGCCATGCTTAGTTAATTAAAAAAAAAAAATCTATCATTGCTTAGTTAATATATTAATCCAGCGCTTTATAGTTCACACGGTTTTATGCTAGGTAGAATCTAGCATGTAGTTGGATGATTGTTAAATAATTAGAGGATGAACACTAGATATTTGTGAAAATAGGTAACGCAATGTCATTTTTTTATACTAATCTATCTAGTGCTTGTAATTAGCTCAAACCTTATAAATGGTTTTAACATTTTAGCCGTTTTTCTTATATAAAAGATGTCTTATTTGTAATATTATCATTAGTTTATGGGCGATCTCTAAGTAGACCTAACTGCATTACATCCCATACTAGATTTAGTAGTATAAAATGTGGATGCTAGGTGTATTCTTGCACCATGATGCTCTATTCTTTACCCATCCTTATCAAAATATTTGTATACTCGTTGGCTATACGAAAAAAGTGATGTGAATGTACCGTTTAGTCCAATTTTAATTATGATAATTCATGCCACGGGCTCTAGAAATAATATCGAATCACAAGGCTTGAACTCTACATTACCTAATAATTTTATGTTCGTTTAATATTTTGGAAATCTCATCATGAGATTAGATTTTATTTTTATTATTAACATGCACATTAAATAAATTTTTTGAAAATCGAATGTTGTATGTCATCTATCAAATGTTTAAGTTTTAAGTTTTTTGTATTTTTAAACTATGCATAAAATATAGGTTTATGGATCAAGTAGTAACAACATCTGATTGACATGAAATTTGACATGTATTTCAAGAATATAGAGATTATATAAAAAATGTGGAATTTTCAAAATATTAATACAATTAAAAATAACTCCACTAAGTAATGTAAGATTGCTTAAAATTATAAATAATGTAACTTAAACCTAGCTCATATGGTAGACTTAAACTCAACTTATGAGAAAAATGTTATGCGAAACTATAATATTGGTCCCTCAAGTTTACCTTATGTGCACAATTGGTCTCTCAAGTTTCAAGCGTGCACAATTGGTCCCTCGAGTTTTAAAATTGAGTTGTATTAGTTATTTTACTAACTGCCGTTATTGGTGTTACTTACGTAGCTAATGGAACAATGACTTGGCATTTTTTTAATGACCTGGCATGTTTTAAATTAAAAATTACAAAATAAATTTACACATAAGAAATTCACAAACTGGTACCAAATTAAAACTAGTATTTGCAATTGATTCACAAACCCACCGCTTCTAAAATTAAAAAAAAAATTTACAAACCCATCCATGAGAGAGAGAGAGAGAAGGGGAGAGAGTGAAGAAACCCAAGCATTGACTCGCCGCCGGTTCTAATTGCAAATTTGTTTTGAACTCTATGTTTCACTTGAAATCATTCACCGTCAAAACCAATTTAGAAAGATTTTCAATTTTTTTCCCAAATTGGTTTTTTAATAAATCAATTTCAGTTACACCATTAAAAAATTCAGTTACAATAAATTTTCCAAAAATGAAAACACTAACCGATTTTCTTGGCGTTGGAATTGGTGAAGTGATACATGAGAAGATGAACGGTCCTCAAGCTGAAGCTCTAATCATATGAAGACAATGCGCATTGCAACTCCTTGTCTTTGATCAAGCCATTCCCATCTTGATCGGTCATCTTGAAGCAAGCGACGATGTTTGGATTGGTTCCTGGCGAAAACACCGATGGTACTAGAGACACAAACGGGTTGGCGTGACTCGGAGCAGAGGGAGGGTAGCTAGCAAGAGAGTCAATACCGTACCGGAGACTGTACCGGTTTGGCCAGTGGTACGATATATTTCGAATATCGGTCAATATTGGTGTACCATTTTGGGTTTACCGCTATTTTTTATATTTATAACTATATATATGTGTGTGTGTGTGTGTGTGTGTGTGTGTGTGTGTGTGTGTATTATAATAAATATAAAAGTTTAACATAAAACATTTCCTCAATTCAGAACTAATTATTCATGGTTTTAGACTTTAGTATCAATTAAAAGAAAAAAAAAAACACAATATAAAAAATAAAAAGCTTAAAAGTTACCATTGCATACTAAGAAAACAAATAATACTAATAAGTTAATGCAAATGAGTTACTATTCTGCCCTAACAAAAATTCAAAAATTACAAAACTTTAAAAAAAAAAAAAAAAAAAAAAAACTTTTTTCTGTACCGGCCGGTATTACCCGAAATTGGCCGGTACAGCCGGTACATGGCCGATACGGCCGATATTTTTTTCAGTATGAAACAGGGGAGTTATATGTACCGAATTGCTTGCTAGTACGGTATATACCGGCCGGTACAACTGATACGGTACGGAATCGACTCCCTTGGTAACTAGAGCCAGAGGAGTGGCCTTTAGGTGGCTTGTTTTCCTTTGGTGGCTTGTGAGGGTTGTAGGGAGGAGCAGCCGCTGGAGCTGAGTCGTAAGGGGGTGGTGACGAGAGCATAAGGGGAGTGGGAGTAGGGCGCTGTAGGGGGCAGCGTAGCCTTGGGGTTTTTGGGATGGCGGTGCACCATATGGAGTGGAGGAGCTATAGGGGTTTGGTGGCAGTGGCTAGCCGTAGCCATAGCCAAAGGGCTAGTGTGGATAGCCTGACATGGATTTTTGGTTTCTTTGTTTTCAGATTGAAATTTTTGTGAGTATGGAGTAGAAAATACTTTTTCTTTTTCTTTTTTTTAATTTGGTACCGGGTTGTAAATATTGTTTCTTAGGTGTAAATTTATTTTGTAATTTTTTAATTAAAAACATGTCACGTCATTAAAAGAATGTCAAGTCATTATTCTGTTAGCCACATAAGTAACACTATTAACGCAGTTAGTAGAAGGACTAATACAACTCATTTTTAAAACTTGAGGGACTAATTGTACTCATTTGAAACTTGAGGGACCAATTACGCACACAGAGTAAACTTGAGGAACTAATATTGTAGTTTCGCCAAATTTTTAGGTTGAACTTGACTCTTTGCTTCACCATTAGTATATACTCTATTTTTTGTCTAATTATTTGAAATAAAGTTTTTTTTTTTTTTTTTTTTGAGAAGATATTGGAAAGAAAGTAGGTTATTTTTTTATAATCTGTGTTTTTACACACTGATTGATTAGGATATGAAATTTTGTTTAATAATAAGATTTGATGGCACATTATGGGTAATTATTGTCGTAAATTCTTTTTATCGTGGTTATTGTGCAGTAATGGCTGTAACTGTACGTGAGATTCCAAGTCCAACTGCACCCATCTTTAGGATGATTGGTCTTGAGGGCAAACTGAGGTCCTACTCAATTATTTCAAAATTTTCAACTATGCCTGAGTTGGGCATGTCCTAGTGTGACTTTTTTTTTTTTTTTTTTTTTTGAGGGGGATGTCCTAGTGTGACTTGATTGAATTGAGTAGATGACGGTAAATTTTGTGTTAATAATATCTATATCACACATAGTTTAGATTATGTTGTGAGATGTGATTCTACAATTAAATTATGGGTTGTATTCAAATTATATTTAGTATAACTCTAAGAATATTGTTGTAAATTATGGGTAATTATTGTCGAAATTCTTGCTATCGTGGCTGTTGTGCAATAATGGTTGTAACTGTACGTGAGATTCCAAGTCCAACTATACCTACACCCATCTTTAGGATGATTGGTCTTGAGGGCAAACTAAGGTCCTACTCAATGATTTCAAAATGTTCAACTATGCCTGAGTTGGGCATGTCTTAGCGTGACTTGATTGAATTGAGTAGATGACGGTAAACTTTGTGTTAATAATATCTATATCACACATATTTTAGATTATGCTGTGAGATGTGATTCTACAATCAAATTATGAGTTGTATTCAAGATATATTTAGTGTAACTCTAAAAATATTGTTGTAAATTCTTGCTATCGTGGTTATTGTGCATTAATGACTACAACTGTACGTGAGATTCCAAGTCCAACTACACCCATCTTGAGGATGATTGGTCTTGAGGTCACACTGAGGTCCTACTCAATTATTTCAAAATTTTCAACTATGCCTGAGTTGGGCATGTCCTAGTGTTACTTTATTGAATTGAGTAGATGACGGTAAACTTTGTGTTAATAATATCTATATCACACATATTTTAGATTGTGTTGTGAGATGTGACTCTACAATCAAAATATGGGTTGTATTCGAGTTATATTTAGTGTAATTTTAAGAAATGTTACATTACGTAATAGTTTTTTTATAGGATTAATATTTCAAAAATTTCATCATTGAACTACATGATTTCATATGTTTTTAACAAAAATATCAATTTTATGCCAATCAGATGCTATTTGCTATTAGATCTAAAAACTCATATTTTATGCATAATTTTAAATGTAAAAACTTGAAATCTAAATATTTGATTGACAACCTAATTATTTACTTATTTATCTCAAAACATTTAAAAATTTTATAGACATTAAAATATAAAAATAAGAACTAACCAAATAGTAAATTTGTTAAAATTCATATTTAATAAAAAAAATTATTGAGCAATATAATATAATATAGGTTGGGGTTACCCAGACATAACTTCAACCAAACCCTTATAATTTTTTTTTCCCCACGAGGTCTTATCTCAATTTACTTTTTTTGTTCCTTAAATTTCATAAACACCAAGAAAGAAAGCACCCAAAAAGTTAATTTTTTATAACTTCTATAATTTTTTATTTTTTGAAAAAAGGAAACAAAAAAAAAACAAAACAAAACAAAATTCAACTACTCTGTCCTTGTTGTCTACTTGGCTGCTGGAGTCGCTTTCAATTGGATAAATCTGGCAATGACAGGTTGTTTAATTTTTATCGATCCCCCGAAGCCACAAGTCAATGAACATATACAAATTGTCACAATCCTGTCTTTATAATGAAGACATACAGGCTTTGTTTTGAATGGCCACCTTAAAAATCACGTTAAACGTTGGTCAACATTTTACACCTCGTTTACAAGTTACAACCACGCTTTCATTTTTATTGTTTTTTTTTTTTTTTTGGTAGAATTTCATTTTTATTGTTTTTTATTTTTTTGGTAGAATTTCATTTTTATTGTTTAAACTTTGAAAACGACATCTATCAAAATTGTCACCATTTTTGATCTCTTAGATTTTAAATATTTTTCCCATCATTTTCAACTCCCAAAGTTTCAACCCCTGTTGGCCTTAATGTTGACTATGAATCTATGATTACCAAGCAAAAAAATCCAATGAACTTGGCAGCTTATAATTTTCTTCACATCCATATCAATAAAATCGAATATTTTTAGTGCAAAATTCTTTGTCCAATATTCCATCTAAATTCATTATTACGACAGATAGTATTAAAATATTGTGCTTGTGCTATGCATGTCTTGAACTCGACACTAACTTTAAAAATTAATAAATAAATTTTTAAAAATATAAATTTTCTTTATACATTATTTTTTTACTTTTTCATATGTTACAACCAAATTTATAAATGCGAATAGTTATTCAATTAGAACATCTTTTATTCCTAATAATAAATATTTAATGTAATTTCTATTTTAATATATTAAATGTACCCTTAATAATTATCCAATGATTTTTTTTGGCTTTTCTTATAACCTATTATAGTGTTATTATGAGAAAAGCTATGGTTGTGGTGTCTCCATTGAAAGTTCATAGTATTATACCATTTTATAATGCATGGCAATCATATAATTTATAAATCTAAACCGTTCAAACAAATTTATAAACTACAAAATGGCCAATTTTCATATATTTTACCCAACTTAGTGATTTTTTTTTTTTTTTTTTGAGAACCAAAATATTCATATCTTATATTTTATATTTATTTAGTGAATAATGTATATCTGAGCTAAATATAATATTACTTGGATTAATTGTACAAATCAAACCTAAATTATGGGGTGCTTGCAACTTGCATTCCAAACTACAATAAAACTTGCAACTGCACCCCAGTTTAAATAAATTTAACAATTTACACCCCATTGTTCAATTGGCTGTGAACTTTAACTAGTCATGTGCAATGCATGTGATATTTAGAAACTTTTTTTGTCTCTATTTTTTATTTTTTATTGAGAAACCAGCCGAAGATGTCTTCTTTTTTTTTTTTTTTTTGAAAAAGAAGATATATTTATTAAACAGCTACGAAATATCTTGAAGTACAAAGAATACAAATTATATGTCTTATTTTTTCTATTTTACTTTATATTCTATCAATCATGGTATGCTATATAATATATATATATATATTTCCATTTTAAACTTTGGTTATTTTATAAGGAATGTCAAATGAATACATAACAAGTTATAATAGATGGAGCATAAAGTAGAACACAAAAAATGAGATAGAGAATTTGTATTTTAATAGAAGCTCTATTGTATGATATTTTTTTTAATCAGGGGTGGCGTTACTAATGCTTCTAAGTTCAAATAAACCCCTTGACTTGATAAAAAATATATATATTATATGTACACAATATTATTTTATTAGTTTAATTTACCTTTAAATTTTTTTGCACACCCTAACTTAAATCTTGCATACTCTAACATAGACTAGTTCAACCCAAAACTAAACAACACAAATTAGTCCATCTCAAAACCAACCAATAACATAAATCACAAACCTCTCTCTCATGAATCTATTTTCTCTATCTGACTATTGGTATCTCCGACTTTAAAAGTAAATATTGATTATTTGTGAATTGTAGTGTATTTCATTTTATTATAAATTTATATATTATTTGTGTGTGTGTGTGTCTGATATTGATTGTATGCGTTATTTATTTATTTTTGTTATAATATTATTTGTGTGAATGTGTGCGTGTATAGTATAAATATAATATAACTTTATATAATTTAATAATTAGGAATAGGGGTGTGCATGGGTCGAGTTGGGTCGGGTTAAGGGGATTTTTTTACTTAACCCACTATGGTGGGTTGAAAAAAATTCAATTCAACCCAACCCAATCCAACCCACATGGGTCGGGTTGAACCCATGGGTTGGACAAATTTATTATTATTATTATTATTATTATTATTATTATTATTATTATTATTATTATTATTAAATTGAGTAGAAAAAAAATATAAATATAAATATATTAAAAAAACCCAAAGATTAGTGTGGGGCCCTATTACACTAACCACGCTGGCCCACTACATGCGGCCCAAGGCCCGCGCCGAGGTTAATGCAAAAGACGAGGACAGTGGGAAATAGCCCAGGACATCCAAGGCCCGTGCTGAGGACGACCTGCCCTCGGCACACCGACTCTACTAAAGGGAAAATATCACTCATTCGTTGAAAATATCTCACCAACATCCTGACCACTTTAATGGTGATGTGACCGACGAACCCAGTCGTCTTGGTTACTCCAACTAATAAGAAACCTGCAAAGACGGCTGAGAACTAACATAAAGTCTATAAAATCAGATGATGGGACAAACTCTTATCCACAGTGACCGAATAACTGACAGATGGACGGCCAAGATTAATTAGAACGATGCTATATAACAAAGAGAATTCCCAATAGAAGAGGGAGATCTATTAACTCAAAGAAAAATAGATCCTCGGCATAATCCGAGGACAAATACACTTCGCAAACATACAACCAAAGTGATGGTCATCCCCAATAAAAACCCTTAGTCGAATTTCGTCAAGGGGATTCTGTTAAACTCCATATCACCTATCATTTGTCATAAACACCAAATTAACCGTTGTTTACTTCGGTGACGCCAAATCCTTTTACCCACATCTCTACAAATTTTATTGTTAAGGTTTCATTACAAACTGGGCCCCTACAATTGGCGCCGTCTGTGGAAAGGGTGTTGTGCGCTAACAGGTACAACGGTTAGTGTAGATGAAAAATCATCAGTCAAGACCAACACAGTTTGTAGTAACAACATTCGTTCAGAGGTATATAATCACCAGAAACAAAAGTATAAAAAAAAGAAACAAATAAATAGATCATACGAAACAGGTCTACTTCTTTTATTCATATATGAAGAAAAATTACATCTTTTACAAGTAATGCCCAGGGGGCTTGTTCTAAAGCTAACTACAAGGGCGGACGCTTGACGAAGCCGGCAGAAGAACAAATAGCAGAAAGCGAAGCTGACTGAGGAACAGAAGATAGAAAAGAAGCGAAAGAAGAGATGAAGAACAAATAGCAGAAATCGAAGCTGACTGAGGAACAAGAGATAGAAAAGGAGAGAAGTAAGAGAGGAGGAAATGAAGAGGGGGAGACTGGTTGGGAGATGGAAATAGAAGAGATAAAAAGGAAAAAGAAAGAAAGGAAGGCTAGTCGAGGAGCAAAAGAAGAAGAGAGAAGAAGGATTAGAGGGAAGAAGGGCCACGCAGGAGGTGGGAGAGGTAGAGGCACAGGAGGGCTCCGCTTCTAGGTTCTGCCTGGTTTCCCTCCTACCTCCAGTGCGGCCAGCTTGGAGGGTCAAGGACCCATACCCAAGAGGAGGTGGTTACGTTCTTCCTGGACCCTCCTCCGGGCGGAGAGGGGGCTTCCTCCTTTGGTTAGGTTGAAAAGAAGGAGGATCTTTAGATTTCCCCTACTCCAACCCCGATGTGACGTCCAGGGTCGGAGTGTCATCCTCGGCTCATAATGGGGGCTGTGCATCTCCAGGATGGCCTTCTCCAGGGGCCAACTCATTCGAGGGGGCTCAAGCGGCGGTGTTTGGGAAAGTCTTTTTGGGTAATATTTCTGGGAGAAGTATAAGATGGATGTTTGTCAAAAGTGTGAGGGAGAGGGTTGCCCTAGAAACGTCTTATATAGACGGTGGGACATTGATGAGGGCCAATCCACAATAATTCCCGGAGAGAGATTTCCGGAGCAGATATATCCGCTCCAAATTCCTAGAGGCCTAACTGCCGTTAGATCCTCACAGATCCACGACCAGCATTAATGAGGAGGCGCCTCATTAAACGAGAAGGCACCGAAGCGTCAGAACACGTTACCCGAACAACCCAAGAGACACCTCGTGATCAGAAGAGTCCCATCAAACGAAAAGGCAAAACACGGCAAGATCTTATCCTCCACCAACTCCAACTCGCATTTATTGTTATAATTTTGCTTGAAAAATGTAATTATTTAAGACTCATTGTAAATTGTAGCAATGTAAAATTAAACGGTCACGGATAAATAGATAAAATAGATGAATAAAACGAGAAAACTAGGTACTGGACAGAACCAAGGCCTTGCATGGTCCTCGGACCCAAGCCTCAAGGGGAAACCAGATATTTCAGATGAATAAAACGAGAAAACTAGGTGCTGGACAGAACCAAGGCCTTGCATGGTCCTCGGACCCAAGCCTCAAGGGGAAACCAGATACTTCAGATGAATAAAACGAGAAAACTAGGTGCTGGACAGAACCAAGGCCTTGCATGGTCCTCGGACCCAAGTCTTAAGGGGAAACCAGATACTTCAGATGAATAAAACGAGAAAACTAGGTGCTGGACAGAACCAAGGCCTTGCATGGTCCTCGGACCCAAGCCTCAAGGGGAAACCAGATACTTCAGATGAATAAAACGAGAAAACTAGGTACTGGACAGAACCAAGGCCTTGCATGGTCCTCGGACCCAAGCCTCAAGGGGAAACCAGATACTTCAGATGAATAAAACAAGAAAACTAGGTACTGGACAGAACCAAGGCCTTGCATGGTCCTTGGACCCAAGCCTCAAGGGGAAACCAGATACTTCAGATGAATAAAACGATAAAACTAGGTACTGGACAGAACCAAGGCCTTGCATGGTCCTCGGACCCAAGCCTCAAGGGGAAACCAGATACTTTAGATGAATAAAACGAGAAAACTAGGTGCTGGACAGAACCAAGGCCTTGCATGGTCCTCGGACCCAAGCCTCAAGGAGAAACCAGATACTTCCGATGATCGAGATTTAAACATTCCATGGTCTGAAACCTTAGGCCAGCAAGAAGAACATTTCATCATAAAAACTAAATGTTAAGAAAAACCAAGGTCTTGTGTGGTCCTCGGACTCAAACCAACATGGGAATCAGTCATTATGAGATAGTACAAACGCTGAACGAAACCAGGGCTCTTGTACGGATCAGGAGCTCAAAACTAGGGCGAAGCCAACTCCCTTTCAGGCACCAAATAAACGAGCCCCATCAGGGACAAAAACCGTGAGAAATTGAGTGCTATAGCACAAACAACCCAAGCCTAACCATCCTCGGGCGACACTTTGCGCAAAAAGAAAGCTGCAAGAACAGCCGAAGTAACGATAAACACTGACGATAAGATAGAACCCATCAGGGTGAGAAAACGCGCCTAGGTAATCAAAATCCTCCTCCCCGCCCAAGGGGACGTGCAGCAGAATTTTAAGGGGCTATTGTGGGGCCCTATTGCACTAACCACGCTGGCCCACTACATGCGGCCCAAGGCCCGCGCCGAGGTTAATGCAAAAGACGAGAACAGTGGGAAATAGCCTAGGACATCCAAGGCCCGCGCCGAGGACGACCTGCCCTTGGCACACCGACTCTACTAAAGGGAAAATATCACTCATTCATTGAAAATATCTCACCAACATCCTGACCATTTTAATGGTGATGTGACCGACGAACCCAGTCGTCTTGGTTACTCCAACTAATAAGAAACCTGTAAAGACGGCTGAGAACTAACATAAAGCCTATAAAATCAGATGATGGGACAAACTCTTATCCACAGTGACCGAATAACTGACAGATGGACGGCCAAGATTAATTAGAACGATGCTATATAACAAAGAGAATTCCCAACAGAAGAGGGAGATCTATTAACTCTAAGAAAAATAGATCCTCGGCATAATTCGAGGACAAATACACTTCGCAAACATACAACCAAAGTGATGGTCATCCCCAATAAAAACCCTTAGTCGAATTTCGTCAAGGGGATTCTGTTAAACTCCATATCACCTATCATTTGTCATAAACACCAAATTAACCGTTGTTTACTTCGGTGACGCCAAATCCTTTTACCCACATCTCTACAAATTTTATTGTTAAGGGTTCATTACAAACTGGGTCCCTACAATTAGTATCAATGTAACTCCTTAAAGGCAAACAACACTAATGACTAAACAATACTAATGACTAAACAATAATAGTAATTTACTAGAGTTTGTGTGAACTAATTGGCTTTTATATAAGATAGGAAGAGCTAGTTATTTTAAAATTTTTATTAATTATATAATATATTTTAAATATATGGGTGGGTCGAGTTGGGTTTGGCAGGTTTGGAATTTTATGACCCAAACCCAACCCGACCCGCTATTAAAAAAAATTTTGTAACCCAACCTAACCCACTAAGCCCTAAAAACCGATCCAACCTGGTGAGTTTGGTCGATTTTGATAGGTTGGCTGCACACCCTTAATTAGGAAATATAGAGAGTTTGTTATATGTGTGTGTATTATTATCATGTTATAATAACATTTTGTTATAAAGTTAGCAATTAAACAAAAATAGTAAAGTTAGTAATTCTTCAAACATTTTTTTTTTTTTGGGAGAAAGCAAATATTTGATTAGTTAAGTAGACACATAATGTATCATTTATATATGTATGGATGGGTGTGGCTCTTTGGGTCAATAATTAATACAATGCACATGGGTTGAGTTTTTTCATTTAGTTTAAAATATTTTTTTATAAAAATAATGACAAATAGATAATGACAATTGCATAAAAATACAAAATGTTATACAAACTTTGCAAAATAAAATGTTTATACCTACCCATACTGACAATAAATAATAAAACACATAATGATGTCATTTGAAAACTTGTAAAAGGAAATAGTAAAATGTCATGTATTTGTGTGATTTATTTTTCTCAATAACTCAATATATTCAAGTTCTTATTTTTATTAGATTTTGTTTAATTTAAATTTCTTAACGACCCCATGAAAAGAAATTTTGGAGCCACCACAGCCTCTAATCTCACCTGAACATCATCTAGAATTTTTGCTTTTCTCTCCGGCGCATATGCAATGGCATTACCTTTACGTTTGACATGCTCAAAACTGGTCCATCTTAACCTATTAGCTTAGTAACAAGCATTCTAATTAATATCATCTATTACAAGGCCATAGTGAGCAACTGAATTTCTCTTCGGCAAGCTAAAGCTTCAACCTCCTCTGTTGTCTGCGGCAAAGGGATTCTTTGGGAAAGAGCGCTAGTGATGAAACCTGCGATGTCCCTTATCATCATTCAAATGCTTGCAGCTTTGATATCTTGGAAAAGCGCTCCATCAAAGTTGGCCTTGTACATTCTAAATGTGTGGAGCATTGGACGTTTAGAAACTAAAAGACAAATGTGTAACATTTTTCATTTCTTCATTTCTAGATTCACTAAGTGTGAAACATTAAGTAAGAGTTATATCAAGTTTAACTTGATATAACATACACATATATAGAGTTGGGTTCGAGTTATACATGATTTAACCTTAAGTAATATTGTACCATTTGATAATGAACATTGTTTTAGGCTTTACTTATTATATATAGGGTCAGTTTGGATAGAACTTATTTTGTTGAAACTGAAAACACTATAGCAAAATAATTTTTAAATGTGTAAATAGTACCGTGAGATCCATTTTTAATTAAAAAGTTACTATAAAGTGAGATTTGTAGGTCCCGTGAACAGTGCACGGGACCCATTAATGTGCTGAAAGGGGGTTGAAAAGTCAAATAGTGTGGCTATCTTTCATGAACAGTGCATAAACAATAGCTGTTTGTCTCTTAAAACGTGTGCCAAAAAAAAAAAAAGGAAAACGCAAAACTCAAAACACCAGATACCAGATTTGTATCCAAACTCACAAATAGTGTTTTAACTTTGCGGAATTTTTCCATATCAAAAAGCAAGGAAATATTCTTGCCCATGATTTAACCTTAAGTAATATTGTACCACTTGATAATGAACATTGTTTTAGGCTTTGCTTATCATATATAGTGTTTTAACTCTGCAGAATTTTCCCATATCAAAAAGCAAGGAAATATTCTTACCCATGATATAACTTTAAGTAATATTGTACCACTTGATAATGAACATTGTTTTAGGCTTTACTTATCATAAACACGTTGAGGATTTTGAGGCTTGGCTAGAGGAGACCCCTAGCTCTATTGAGCATGTGTGTGCTCAGAATGTAGCTCATTTATCTTTGCTTTGAATAAAACGATTTTAAGTTTTCCATAAAAAAAAGAAAAAGAAAAATACAAAAGTAATGTTGTACTATTTAATATTTTTTTATTTGATGTAAATTTTGAGAAATTTATTGTTGAATAACATTTTCTTCTTATACTTTTCATACTTACAAAATTTCAAAACTATCTAAGATTATTAATAAATTTCTCATCTATAAAATTGTTTAAATTTTAAGTTTTTATACTTTAAAATTATTCATTAAAGATGAGTTTGTGAATCAAATAGTAAATAATATGCAATTGACTTGAAATTTGGCACGTGTGTTAAGAAAATAGAAAGCATATAAATTATATAACCTAATGGTAGGATTTCAAAATATCATTTTGATAAAAAGAAATTATCCTCCTTTCACTAGAAAGATTCTGAAATATATATAGGAGAATAATTATTTTTATATTAGTATAATAGCATTGTACTGATGAAGGGTTTTCAATTGAAATTGAAATTTAAAAGCTATAAAATACTTTTTTTTTTTTAATATACGATAGAATTTCTACTCTAGCTTAATTTAAGTGTATATGTGTGTGAATCTCTCTCTTGGAGACTTGAACCTTGACCCTTATCTCCCACACCTCACAAACATTTATATTTGTAGAGTGATCACCACACCAAGGATGCGTGGTGCTAAAAGCTGTAAAATACTATTTGGTTGACTGCACACCACCTTCTTAATTATATCTTTTCTAAACACCAATCTTCATTGCTTTCCTGCAAGAATATGAAAATGTTAGTATTAAAGTTTCTCAATCAAAAAGTCAAATTTAATACGAAAGTGTAAAATATGATTTGGTTGACTCTACACTACCTTCTTATTAGATCTTTTTTGAACACTAATATTATTTCTTTCCAACAAGATTATGAAATATGTTATTAAAATTAGAAAATAAAATACAAAATTCTCTCAAGAAAAAAATTCAACTTCCTTTTCTTTTTTTATTATAGAAAATTCAATAATTAGGGGTGAGATGATTGATTCTTGGGTATCTCTATTGGAAATACCAAAATGTATCAATTGAATTACAAGATTCTTGTAAAAAAGTTGACGACTTTCAAACTTGAAATCCAAAATGACGCAAGACAACAAAGCTATAATCTTTGACTCATTGGCATTTTTATTTTGAACATTATTATTCTCATTATTATTATTATTATTTGATAAATACAATAGATGAGAGGAGATATGAACCCTAAACGCCTTCGTTAGAAACACTAGGAAGTGCCAATTAATATTTAAAAAATATATAGAAGGTGCCAACAATCTTGTAACTCAAGTGGCATGAATATTAAACTTGGTTAACTTCTCTCGTGTCCTCATATGACCATTGAAAACCACTTATTTTATGAGAATCAAGTGGTTAATAATGCGTTTGATGAGTTTAATTCTTCAATTTATTTTGTTTATTGTATAAAATTAAGACTCCACCTCATAAAAAATATTATACTCAAAAAATATAAATTCTACTTTAAGATGTTATATTTAGTCAACCAATTAAACAATTCAATAAAAATTGCTATATGAATATCAAAAGTTAAAAATAAAAATTGCTATATACGTATGATGTACTAGTTATTATTTTGAATAATGTAGTTAGACTCTGGAAAAAACAATAGAAAAGTTAAATGAAAATAAAGAAAAGGAAAAGCCTCTCTTATTTTGAACACGCGCATAATAACTAAGCATTTGGACTTGGTACAACAAGAAGACATGGGGAATACGGTCTAATAAATGAGCAAATTGCTGTCCAAAAACAAAAGGTGAGAAGATAGACTTGGTCTTACTCGAATATCTTTGGTTTGTCTTTTTTCATTTTTTTAATTATTATTATTAATTTTTTTTTATTATAAATTTGGAACTCTGTATCGAAAATTTTCGTGCTTATATTTTAGTCAACACTTAATAATTGGTTGTAGTAGTATTTAGAAAACGAAAACAATTATCAATTTAATGTCATATAATAAATAAATTATAAAATATTTTTTAATTGAAATTTGATACAGAATATTTATATTAATTAAATTTATAATATCCCTAAATTACTCCACAAATAATAATTCCAAAGGAAACTTATCTATTACACAATGACTTTTCCAGCGAGGCATACTAGCTTGGACATTTGACTTGAAAATTGAAATTCAAAGATAGAAAGTACCTTTTAATTTGGGTAGAGTGAAACTGTCAATCAATTAGGCCTTGAGAAATAAAAGTTGGTTTTTAGTTACTCCTCTTCGAAACTTAGAGCCCTGTCGCCAGTGATCAAGACTTTTACCAGTCCTGTGAATACGTATATTTTGTTCTATTTTTAGCGTTTCACGGATATCACAACTTAACACGTATATTTGACTTTTCTTATAAAAAAAATCTAAGTTTAAAATAGAAAAGAAATCAAATAAAAGATATACCATAATTTGTGGAACATAAAGTGGAATACATAAGATAAATTACCTTTTATATATTTCTTGGACAAGAATACTTTTAAAGAGAAATTACACTTTTTTATCATAAATTATACACAATTTTACACTTTGCTCTTGTGAACTATCGAAAGGTATAATTAACCTCTCAAAGTTATAACTTTATTTTAATGCCCCTTATTATCTTGTTGTTTGTTTTGGTGTTGAAGTATGACAAAATTAAATATTAAAAAATAAAAAATTTCATCTCCAAAATAGATGATAGATGGATAAATTAGTATTTTAATGCTAAATTCAGTTAGACTTAATAGTAAAACAGATGGTAAAGAGTTAAGTGTTACATAATTTTTAATTCAAGGAGTCGATTGTGTTTCTTAATACTCCATAAGACAAAGTGTAAATTCACTAAATTGAGGAACAATTTAAGGTAAAAAAGTGTGAAAGAAACAAAGTATAAATTACGGTATAATTTAAGATAAAAAGAGTGTGAATGAGACAATCGTGATTTATGTTATCATAATTGAGTTCATACATTTTTATTTATATTTACTACTAGCACTATTTTATTATCCACTTTATAACAGTTACGAAATATTTTGTGAAAAAAAAAAAAAAAAAAAGAGTCTTAAGATTTATTATTAATAGTATTCCTGGAGTTCACACAAAAAGCGTGTCTTCAACAAGAGGAAGGGTCGAGGAAGAAACAGAGGAAAGATGCAGTAAAACTTATATATAAGTCAATACAGTGAAATGGACCAGAGGTCTGTAATTCTCCAATATGCGAAGGGTCAGAGTGGTAATTTGGGAGAGACAAAAAAGCAATCGCCGTTATAGTTATTCGTGTATACGCTCAGAAAATCCAGCCGTTGCAGAGAGAGGAAAATAAAAAACAAAACAAAACAAAGCAAAGTTTGCAATGGTCTTTGCTGAAGAATCAAAGCCAATGAACTGAAAAGAAGAACCCTCAGGATTCTCTTTTATTTCCCAAACTGCCCCTCCCTGCTTTCTCTGACTATCATTTGCCTTTTTCTCTCTCTCTGGTACACCTCTCTCTCTTTCTCTGTCTCTCTGTCTTTTTTTTTTTCTCTTTCTTTGTTTGTCTGCTGTGAGTCTTTAATATGGTCATGTTGAGAGATAAAGATCTCTCTAATGGTCGTTTAGGTTGTGAGGGTGACAATTGCTCACAGACTAAGCTCTCTCAGCAGAAGAAGGAGAACCCAGATGAGAAAATGAGTTTTGTTGAAAAGGGTATGGATTTTCAGAGAGATTCAGGGATGGGCTCTGATGCGAATGGTTTCAGATCAAAGTTGCCAATAAAAACAGGGACTTCAGGAACGCAAGAGCTCACACTCAGCTACCTCTGTGACAATTCCAAACTGGGTCTTCCTGAGAAAGAGAAAAACTTGCTCTATTCCCGAGAAAGAGACAGAGAAAGAGAAACAAACACTTCTATTGCTGAGAATTCAATTTCAAACCAAGGTGAGAAATGGGTCGAGAGGGATTTCCTCAATCTGAACGAAACAAGAGGGAATTCCTCGAAAAGAGAGGTGGAGGAAGAGCTCGAGAGAGAGAATATAGTACCAGAAAAAAAGCCAAAGCTTGAGACTTTGAACTTGTCTCTAGCTTTGCCTGATGTTTCTCTCTCTCTCACTGCAGCTCCAATTCCCAACCAGATTGCTGCTAAGAGTATGCAATCTTTAGCACCTTCTAACAATTGTTCCAATGATTTTACTGCCACTGCTACTTCCATGTCTTACTCTTATTCCCTTCCCTTTTCCCACAACCCCAGTTGCTCTTTGACTCGTAATTCCACTGAAAATTACGATGACCAGATTTGGAACTGTGGGGAAGGGACTAATGGTTCGGTTCATAGTCGATTTAAGCCGATCGGTGATGGGGCTGTGGGGCTTTCCAATCATGGTGTAGGAAGCCTTTTTTCAATGATGCAGGCAAATCAGGCTAGTACTCGTAATAAGGACTTTTGTAGCAATGTTAATAACAATAATAGTAGTCATTATAGGACTACAACTGGCTCTGAGAACCATTCCTTTTTCCCGTCTGAGCTCCCCGCAAGGCCGCGGATTGATACGCTATCTGGTGATTCCAGAGGGCGGGGTTCAGAGGGTTTGAGGAATTTGGAGGGTGTGGATGGTGGTGGTAGTGGTAGTGGGAGGGTTAGGAAGTTGTCTAGACAGGAGAGACTTGTTATAGAGATTGTATCTGAGTCTGTTCCTGCTATGGCTCAGATATGTCAGGAACTTCCGGAGGAGACAGTTGCTTTGGTTAAGGATTACTTGAATGGTATAATTATAATGCCTGAGAAGAAAGAGGAATTAGTGGGATTACAGTATTTGCTTGAACGCAGATCTGATCTTACTAGGGAGACTCTGTCTAAGTGCCACAAGGGGCAGTTGGAAGTTTTGGTTGCTGTGAAGATGGGGCTTGGAAGCTACTTATCTAGTGAAATTCGCCTCTCAACAAATGATCTGGTGGACATTTTCTTGTATGTGAAATGTAGAAATGTAAATTGCAGGAGCGTACTGCCGGTTGATGATTGTGACTGCAAGAGTTGCTCAGGAAATAAGGGGTTTTGCAGCCAGTGTATGTGTCCCATCTGTTTGAAATTTGATTGTGCCAACAATACCTGCAGTTGGGTTGGTTGTGATGTGTGCTCCCATTGGTGCCATGCTGCTTGTGGCATTCAGAAGAATCTGATTAAGCCAGGTCCTAGCTTGAAGGGACCTTCGGGGAGTACTGAGATGCAGTTACACTGCCTTGGGTGTGGTCATGCTTCGGAAATGTTTGGTTTCGTTAAGGATGTGTTTGTGCATTGCGCAAAGAATTGGGCTTTGGAAACTCTTAAAAAGGAGCTTGATTGTGTCAGGAAAATTTTCAGGGGAAGTGAAGATTACAAAGGCAAAGAATTGCATCTTAAGGCTGATGATATGCTATCCAAGCTTGAGACCAAAATGGTCTCTCCTACAGATGCGTGCAACAGCATGATTCAGTTTTTCAACTGTGAGTTTCTTGACTTTGTCTTATTGTTTCTTAAGATGATTTTGTTTTTTATCTGCTAGCCTCAATATGCACCTTGCTGTTAATAAGCTTTTAGGTTTGGTTGCAAAAGTATGAGTTCTATACTCCTATACATGTCAACTTCATGTTGGCTTCTCTACAAAGAAGATATATCTATAAAATTAACAATAAAAGCTTATCAGATGTGTATCCAACTGTTGTGATGGAGTGGATCTTTTTGTCAGATACCTATTCCCATGTATCCAATGCATATGTGTGCAACAAGGATAAAAGACTGATATGAGGCCCTTTTGAAGGATTTTAGCTTCATTCAATGATGCTTCAATATTTGACAATCTTTTGCATCATGGAAACAGTTAATTATGTAACTAGTAATCTTAACAATTAGGTGATTAGACTTGGTAGTTTATTTGTGACCTGAATATTGATTGGAGTTGGGATATGCATTTGAGAAGATACTTTAGTTTAGAATATACTAGGACCTGGAATGATAATCTTACTTTTATAGGAAAATTTTCTACAACCAGTGGTGCTTGTATTTGTCTGTATGGTCTATTGGTACTTGTATTTGTCTGTATGGTCTATTGGTACTTGCAATACCATGAATTGTGTGGATTAGAATTGTGAAGGTGTAATGTGGGCATGTGCTAAGTCTCACATTGGGCGATTATTAAGTTGATATATAAGCTATTACAGGGAACTTTAATTGTGATTTATCCTTTTGAGGTACAGTGAATGTGTGGCTAACATTATTTTTTGGATTGTGACCAACCATGTCAAAGCCCACTTGGTAATGATTTCTAGTTTAGGGGCATTCTAGTGTTATGTGAGTCTTGTTAAGGAAGTCAGGGATTAAAAGAACCTCTCTGGGGGGGGGGGGGGGGGGGGGGTGGTGGTGTGGAGGAGGGGACATGTAGCTCTAATTGTGTCAACTTGGAAACGCCATATGGTTTTGGGCCTTTGCATTTTAACACAAGTCCAGAAGAGGATGACAAGGATTTAAGTGGGGAAGATTGTTGTGATCACAGTTAATACTTCTGGGGTATTAGTGCAAGTGGCTAGTGCTTATTTGGATTGTGATAGTATCTACCCTCATTTAATTGTAAGAACATAGAAAAGTAAACTTGTATAAGAAATATTTAATTAGAAATTTCAAAAAATTGTGGAATTTTATATGAGGTATGAGTTCTTTTTATTTTTATTTTTTATTATATATATGATGAATTTGTGCTAAATTTTCTCCATGGATGTTAGAGAAATACTTCTTGATGTTTTTATAATGGAAGCACTATTGCCATGGCTATCTGAATGCTTGGACAGCTTTCATTGTAAATTTTCAACTTTGTTCTAGATTTTCATGGAAGCATTTAAAATAGCTATATTATAACTATTAGTCATTCCCTCACTCAAAGATTGGAGGAATTTTCTGTATGTGTGAACCTGAGTTTTGTAAATGCTCTCTCTCTCTCTCTCTCTTTATTTTGGGTCTACATATGTACTAAATGGGTTAATTGGAAGGAACTGCAACATGGATAGATATTACATTTGTTAGAAAGCACACAATTCACAACTAAGTTATAATTCCTGAACAACTGAATTATGTTTCATAGCATTGTAATTCACATTGCTGTTTTCATGGTAATTTCTAGTGTGTATCTGGAAAGTTCCTTTTAAAAAATATTTTGAGAAGTATAAAAGTTATATTTAGCTGAGCCAGAGTGCTAACTTGACCTCACAGAAAGCTTTGCCACATCACACATTTTAACTTTAAATTTGATAAGAAACTGACAGGGAAACTGTCATTTTGTTCCAGATGCTTCTTACTCATTAGAATGTTGGAGGAACCTTCTGAGAACTAGAAGTTTTCCCATTATAATATTTTACAGGAATGCCACATGCGAATTGAAGAAGTAAATTGTGTTTTACTCAGTAGTTGAGGGTTTAAAATCCTAAATTTTATATAGGACCACGATGGAAAATGGAAGCCATTACCATGAATGGTGTTTGAATTTTATGAAATGCCATCAATTCATATTTTCAATCTTTCACTATCATATATGATGATACCTTTCCATCTGAGACAGCCATGTACATAATGTATATTAGTTGAATATTTGTCTTAATATGCATAACATAAAGTCACATTTTTTATGTGCATGCCTAACTCTGAAGGTTTTGTTTTTTGGACAAATGGACACAGATGGCAAGTCTGGCATTCCTGCTCCTGTTGTGGCTTCAAATGAGTTGGTGGCAACTCAATCTATCCTTAGAAAAGAAGCAACCCCTCTTTCACAATCCATTTCTCTACCCCCAAAATATACAGCGTTCAACATGAGCTCTTCTAGCATACGCAACGATTTACTGTCGAATGATCTTCGTCAGAGTGACCTCAAACCTTCCATAATGAGTGAGTTGACAACAGATGATGATTTCCGGTTTGGGTCATTGTCAAAGAAAGATAGCTTTGACAGCTTGGAAAGCTTAGTGCGGATCAAGGAAGCAGAAGCGAGGATGTTCCAGAACAAGGCTGATGATGCGCGGAGAGAGGCTGAAGGTTTCCGGCGGATGATTAGGACTAAGAGTGACAAGGTGGAAGAAGAGTATGCTGGAAAGCTTGCCAAACTATGTTTGCAAGAGACTGAGGAAAGGCGCAAAAAGAAACTGGAGGAGCTAAAGGTTTTGGAAAATTCACATGGTGATTATTTCAACATGAAGCACAGAATGGAAGCTGAGATTGATGGCTTGTTAAAGAGAATGGAGGCAACAAAGCAGCAGTGGGTTTGATTTATTTTTTCTTTTTAACATTGATGCTAATAGTGTGTAGTTTGTTGGTGTTATTATTTTGGATTATGCTTGTTAATTTAAATGCAAAATGAACAATCATTTTCAGTTGTGAAATTTCAGAACTAGCTTTTCTCCTCTTCATCCATTTTTCTCAGAAGCTTGACAGAGAAAGGATGCCAACCAAAATTTATTCATTACTAGGACCATATAACAATTCTATCTGCAACTTTAGTTGTATTTAAGTTAGTCTTGTCTTGTTGAATTTGGTCTACATTTTATAAAAATTGATACGATTCTACTATAACTAGCATATACTCTTAGGTTCATTCTATAGCCTCAAAAAAATAATACTAATTGCAATTCAGTTTGCTATTGAAAGCGAATCAAAATACACCCTTAAATGTTTATTTGATGCCAATCATGCCACTGAATCTCCCCCTCATGTTATAGTCAACCAGGCATCATATTATTAGTCAAATTTAATTGGGATAGTGATTTGTGTGGTAGGTAGCCAGTGGCCAGTGCAGAGCAATGCTGGACCACAAATGTTTCTCAAGTTTGCTAGGATTATCAATTATCATCATGAGATAATATTTTCTCTTTTTTCGGCTAGATAATACAGTACATAAACCAAAACAAATGTAATACTTTTTTTGCCCCAAAACAAATATAAAAAAGGCAAGGGATTAACACCATTTGAAATTGTACCAAGAAATGCGGGTGGATGGAGAATAAACTATAAAGGAGTAAGGTAATGCGCCACTAGTGATCTTACAAAGATTGTCTTATCTTTGGACCATTCAAGGGCCACTGATTTCGGGCTCTTATGCAATTGGTGCTTAGGTATCGAATTTTTCTGACATTTATTCTCAGGTTGCCTACTCCACTATCACAAGATTTACAATAGAACATAAATAAAGTAAGGAGCTTTTAACACGACACAAGTTAAGAAATAATAAATATTCAGTATGTGCCAATTTAGCCAACTAGTTCTTATTAAGTTGAGTTTGAAGAATACAAACTTTAGTTATGATTTTAGGTTTTTTAATTTTTGATAATTTAATAATTGCAGTATTACATTTGAACCATAAATGTTTTCATTAAAAACACCAAAAAAAGATATTCTTTTGAACTACTCTGGCATTATGCTCTTTGTTTGTATGTCTGAGCAATGATGTTCTTACTTCTTATGCGTGCCAAAGGGTGATCATTATGTTTGTGATTGCAATAAAGTACACTATCACTATTTGTCTATGTAGGACAGAGAGAGAATCATGATAATAATGATTATTGAAAAGCTTTTTATATTTGACTTGAAAATAATAAGAATGGACACGGCATCAAGATAAATTTTGAAAATAAATCCCACCAAGCAAAGTGCGAAGCGAAAGGTAGGGTAAATTATATTTTTATTTTTTTCGTGCATGCTTGCGAATGATTGGTGACCAATTGACAAATAATTATTAATGACAAATATAATAAGCTTATAAGATTAGAAAATGCTAACGAATGTCCTAAGGGCACTCATTAATAAGTCCAAATCATCTGTCTTACATTCTCTGTTCCACCCCATGCTCCACAAATTAAAATAAGCTACATGTCTCTTAATTCCTAATTTTAAGCTATTTTATTTGACTTACCTAAAATAAATAAGAAAGAAAAAACCCAGCACATATTTGTCCCCAACCCTCCCACCACCAACCTCCGCCCAATGCCAGTGACATAAATTTGCCGACGCTGTCGACTCCAATCATAGCCACCGTATTGCCACCAAGTTCAGGAAGATTTGCAATCAATTTGAATACCCACCACCACGTCATTGTTCACTTTGTCTTGGTCCCTTATTCTTATACTGATGATTATATTCTTCCCCACTGGTTCAACTCCAAAATTTCAAAATTTTGAATCATGATTAAGAAGGTTTCCAACTAATATATTTCTTAAGAAGAATAAACACAGTTAGAAATTTCAAACATTCAAATCAAAATTAAGAAGAATAAGGGCCTGGGACCACCACCAACAGCATGTTCTATTTACCTAATCAAAATCTTCTTTGAGTTCAGGTTGTGCTCCTTGGGGGCATATAAGAATATGAGAATTAAGAGGAGGCAGGGGCGGTGGTCTGGGAGCGAATAAAGGACAAGGTAAAGTCAACAATGATGGTGGTCGTTGTGGGCATTCAAATTGAATTCAGATCTGTTTGGACCTAGTGATTGTGACTAGAGTTGCCGGCGCCAGTGAACTCATGTCAATGACGTTGGGCGTTGGGTGGAGGTTGGTGGTGGGAGGGTTTGGGAAGAATATGCGCTGAGTTTTTTCTTTCTAATTTATTTCAGGTAAGTTGAATAAAATAGCTTAAAATTAGGAATTAAGAAACATGTGGCTTATTTTGATTTGTGGAGCATGGGGTGGAACAGAGAGTGTGAGACAGATGATTTTGATTCCTCATTAATAATACATTTAAAGAAAGTTTTTATAGGAAATGAAAAAAAAGTAATTAATATTTTAACAGCTTTTTTCATTTCTTATAAAAGTGGTATCAAAACTTTCTTAAGATTTAAAAGGAAAAAATTAAGAATGTGAGGAGTCTGCGTCATTTTTTTTTTTAATAAGAAAAACCCTTGAATTTGATTAATGGAGGCTATTAAAAGGAACAAATTAAGAATGTGAGGAGTCCACATCTTGAAGGGCCATATAACATGAAATTCGGTTCTTCAAAATCTAGATTCCAATTTTTTTTCCTCTCTCAAAGTGAATTTGTATGTTGAACATTTGGATTCCAATTTTCTTTTTCTCCAAAATAAATTGAGATGTTAAATATTGGATTCTCTCTCTCTCTCTCTCTCTCTCTAAAAACTAAAACATTAAAACAATAGTTATTTAAGTTAATGATTTCTTAATTATGAAAACAGAGAAAATTTGAGTGAAGATTGCATATCCTTTCATTTTCTTCACTTCCAAAAATTTTTTGGATATTTTTTATTAAAAAAAGAAGAAGAGTAAACTACTTTTTTAGTTTTTAACTTTTTAATTATGTCAATTCGGTTTATAATCTTTTAGTGTCGTGTCAATTTAGTTCATATCGTTATCTCTTGGATAAAAATTATTGACATGGCTAACCATCAAAATAAAAAATTAATTTCCGTTGATGTGGCAATAAACTTTTTTTTTTTGGTCTATTTGCTACATCAGCAATTTATATCTAAAAGATAATAATAATGACTAAATTGACACGATACTAAAAGGTTAGGGACTAAATGGACACGGTTGAAAGGTTAGGAACCAAATTAAAATATGGTAAAAGATAGAGACCTGTAGGGTCATGATTTACTGGCTAGGCCCAAAAACTGGCTCGGATGATGGTTTGGTGAGCCCTATACAATAAATTTATAGAGAGTGGACCAAAGAGTTAGGTTTATTGATTTGTACTAACGACTAGGGAATAGTTCAATAGCGAAAGAGTGAGTAACGTATAAAGCTTGACTAAAGGGATATCCGAGAAGACTGAATACGGCTAAATGTAATATTTATGAACTTTCATACAGCATTTGAAGCTGCAATAATTCTCTCTTCCTTTTTTCTTCTTTCTTTTTATCCCCCCTTTTTTTGGAGATCTTTTACATTCACATAGGCCTTTTCAGACCATCTTGACCTTACACATGTTACCATCAAAACTTTTACTTGAGTGCATGTCTCATCAAACTTCTTCTTTTTTTATCTTTGAGTGGTGGTAGCTGGAAATTGTACTGTTCAGGGGTCTTTTCCCCATAAATGCGGCCAGAAAAGTTGCTGCAGTGCATTTAATGCAGTGGTAGCAGCTTTTCCTTGAGATACTCTCACGTTATCATCACTTTCGTACGTGTTTGAAGTTCGTCTTTATTGTTGAAGCTTCTTGAAGACACTTTAAATCATTTATATAGTTGCTTGACCCACATTTGCCCTAATTCGAGGAGTATAGCCTCCTCGGATGTTATTCCACTCCCCTCCTTGTGTGGTCCTCCGTTCCAGGACCTTATCTAATTATTTTCTTCTCCTCGGACATACCCACGAGCAGGGCCCAAGGCCTAGTATACAAGTCTGGGCTTTTACCCCCACAAGACCAAATATATATTTTACCCTAAAAAAAAGTGGAATCTGGATGCTCAACATATGGATTTGCTTTGGGAGAGGGGAAAATATATATATATATATATAGATGATAATCATTTGGAATTTGGATTCGCCTTGGGAGAGTTTTTTTTAAAAAAAAAAATAATTTGAATTCGGTTCTTCAAGACGTGGATTGCTCACGTTCCTAATTTGTTTCCTTCAAACCCCAAAATTTTATTCATATATTTTGTCATAAACAATTATTTTCCAATTACCTCTTTGTAGGGGGTTTCATTCAAGTCCAAGTTTTCCTATTTTTCTCTTTGAAAAATTAGATAATATTATTGAGCCACATCAGTTTTGGATGGACAATTGGCAAATTAATGCTGATAGCCAAATAAACTTTTGGGGTTACAATGGATCAAATTATACAAGAAGATCTGAATTCAAATTTTATTATCTTATCTTTTGTCCGAAAAGTGAACATCCAAAGTCCACTTTTTCTCTCCAAAAATAGTGGAAAAAAGATGTTGATCATTCGGATTACATTTTTTTTTTTGTTCTCTCTCCTCCAATTTCTTTCTCTCATGAAAAGAGATAACAGGAATGAGAGGGAGATCAAATGAAATAGAAAGATTTTGGATTCCCTGAGGATAAAAAGATGTTATAAAATTTGAATATGTATGTTGATTCCACTTTTGTGGAGAGAAAAAAAAAAAAAAAAAGGTGGAATACAGATGTTCAATATTTGGATTAATTTCGGACAAAAAAACAAATGGTACTTACATTATAATTTGTTTCATTGCAACCCCCAAAGCTTAATTTATTAGGCAATTGAGAAATTATTGTTAAGGGAAAATAAATTCAGGTTTTGGGTTTTGATAGAAGTTGAATAATATATATATATATATATATACACACACTAGAATTTGAACTTATGACGTTTGTTTTAAGAAAATTATTGCTCTTTACTGTTGGACTGAGATACTATTTTAATTTTTGTGTAAGCGAGATTTGAATTCAAATTTTTTATTCAATAACAAAAAACTTACAAAATTTACAAAATAAATTAACTAAAACCCACCCATCTCACAAGGATCAGACTAATTTTATACTTTTATTTTGTCTACAAAAATAAAAAAGAAATCCAATTGACTGTAACTGCTACGTATGGGATATATTGTCCTGCATGAATGTGATCAAGAACTCAATGTTCTTCATTAATAACTTCCACGAAGGATGACTACGAGGGTAACACTGATTGCATAGAGAAGGATCAACAGCCCAGTGAAGTTCACTATGTATCTTTCAGAAAAGGAAATGACTGACAGCTGAGAGAACCCAGACAACCCTATTTCAGCATTTACCATTGCAAAGAAGAAGATCACCATTCCAAAAAATATATGCCATGGAAGGAGTGTTGCTCTTGCTGTCCATTCTGCACCCGGGAAGCAATAGGCAAAGAAACCTAACATAAACTGAAGAACAAGAGAAGCAGCTACCAGGTTATTTGGTTAAATCCCAATAAATAATTCCAATATATGTAGAAATGAAATGACCAATACGTTTTTTTTTTTTTTTTACTAATTGTGTAACTTATTTTGTTGCCAAGTATGGAAATGTATGACCAATAGTGGATTATAATTAGCTCAACTGGTAAAGTCTCTGATGGTTATATAAGAGATTTAGAGTTCAATTTCTGCCTACACCAAAAATTGATTGGTATCTTGTTCTGATATTAAAGAGTTATCATTAAAAGCGGACATTAAAAGTTAAAACTCTCTCTAAAAAAAAAAAGTATGACCAAAAAAATAAAAGAATAAAAAGTTTTTTCCCCCCCAGATTACTGACATTAATTTGTACAAATTTGTTTGATTTTCTATTATTCACAAGTTTTAGGATAGAAAGGTGTCTATAGCAGTCAACGTAGGAGGGAGATCACTCCAACACATTCCAGTGCTCAAAATACAATTTTGTAAATATATTCGTTTCACGCTTGGTAGGTCTTACAAAATCGCATTTATTGGCCATTATTGTATTTTGCACAATAACGCGTTGCACCCTTTTGTAAAATGCAACTATAAAAGCAAGTTTTCATAACACACAATAACATAAAGCTGAACCAAACTAACTCTTAATCCAATCTAAAACATCACACCCGTTTAAAATGTCTAGAAATCTATTGGATGAAACTAGGGGTTTTCATATGTGTTGTATTATAGGATTGTTTTTCAACTCATACTGACTCTGTTGGGCTAAGATATTCTCAATCTAAAACTAATCCAACCTCACATAGTCGGTGGGTTGTGCATGCATATTTTATGGCTTGACAAAAATTGGGTTTTCATAAATTATGTAAACATGTTTTTCAATAAATTATTAAGAAGTACTACGTTCACAACATTTTTACAGTAAATTATAAGTGATAAGTTATTATTGGTTCTAAATTTCAACCCAGCCTGCATGGTCGGTGGGTTATGCATGCATGTTTATGCTTTGAAAAAAAAAAAAAGGACCTTGATAAATTATGTAAACACTTATTTCCATAAATTATTCAAAAATGCTACGTCCACAATAATTTTATAACAAATCATAGACAAATTATTATTAGTCAATAGTTATAAATTTCAATCCAACCCAACCCACTAATCCATGAAAATGAACCCAAAGCATTGGGTTGGGTCAATTTCATTTGGTTTGATGCTCGCCCTGAGATTAATCAAAATGTTGACAGCTCTTGAAACTTCTACTAAAACATAATAGGGAATGTTCCTCACTAGAACAGTGTGGAATGTGGACCAACCACTAATCATGGTACACATATTTTAATTTTTAAGTAGAAGTGTTACCTGCAAGCCATACAAAGATACGGTAGTAATGCCCAGCCAGGAATGCAAGGTTTGCAAATTCGTTTCTTCTGACTCATTTTTATATTTGAAAATCACATAAATTCCCAAAATTCCAGAGAGAAAAGCCGTCAGGTGCCAAACCAAATGAACCCCTTTACGCGTCTTTCTTTTCGCAGGGATTGACTTGTATGCCATGATAGCTGTTTAATCAATATATTATATTTGATTAGTGAAAATATACTTAGTGATTTCTTAAATAAAAATAAATAAATAAATAAATAAAACAAAACAAACACTTTTTTTTTTTTTTTTTAATATGTTGAAGTGACATGTCTAAAAGGGCCGCGTTTTTCTTCTTCATTATCTTGCAAAGTCTGCATTTGGGGTTTCTTTTAATATACAACTATACAATTTTCCACTTTCAACAAAAAAGCAAATCAACAAATAGGTCAATCCAAATACATACTTACTTGGAGAGGAAGCTTAATTATCCCTCAATAAAAGAGAATGGAGATGTGGGTGATAGTTTAATTGGTAAAGTATTTTAACATCATTATACAAAAAAATCTAGAATTGAATTCCACTCACACTATACAAAGAGGAATTAAGCTATACTCATTTTATAGTCCACCAATTAAATAAAATTAAAAAAAAAAAAAAAAAAAAAAAAAAAACCTAGAGGCTTATAATTCAATGGCAATGCCTAGCATTCTTAATGAGGAGAGCTAGAATTTAAATTCCATTTTCCAATTGTTGTAACAATTTTCTATAAAAAAATTCCCAAAAAAAAAAAAAGCGTCACTTTTCTTTCCTTCTATTTCTCTTGAGAAAAGCTCTATAATCATATTAGTACCTCAATGATCAAGTAAAGCTCACAAACCACTTTACGGAAAGTAGCTTTATACAGACTTCCATTGTACATTGAGAAGATTGGCTCATTAATATTTAGATTGAAGAGTACAAATTACTACAATAATTGCTATACTTCAACAAAAAGAAAAGGAGTTTGAGAAAATATCACACAAAGAGTAAGCTTTTGAATTCACGGGCTTCCTTAATAGATGTCAAAATAACTTTTCCCTACTTTTTTCTACATAGAAAAACCACTTTCCTTACCTTGTCCTCCAATTACAATAAGCCCAATCACCATTAGGAAAGGATGTAGCTGTATATAAGGAGAGGAAAAACAAAACTTTAGATCATATATGGAAAACACATCCTAGAGGGTATGTAACATAATTAATTAAATGCCATGTCTCATGAAAAAGAGATCATATATAAGTCCTAAATCCTAGTATCTCCCTCCTCTCTCTTTTGGATTGCTCACTCACTTATTTTAAAAGAAAATCAAATCAAATATAAGAGAGAATCAAGATATATATGTGGTGCATTTCAAGAACTTACATTGAAAAGCTTTGATCTCTCATCGGATTTGAAAGAAAATCCTTTCCGAAAATGAAGGAGCCAAACAAGCACTAAAGTTATCACTGCTATGGTCATCAATTGTGCAAATATCACAAACGGGGTTGCGGAGACTTTGTAGCTACGAGGTGCCATTGCTAATTGCACCAATCTCTTGTGTACGACAAGGTTTTAAAACCCGGACCGTTCATTGAACCGTAAAAGGGAGAGGTTCAAGGTTTTTAAGGTCGAACCGAGGTCGAACCGGGGTCGAACCGCGATGACGTCATAATTAATTTAATAATTATTTTTTATATAAAAATATTAAATTAACTAAAATAATCCTATTAAATATAAATATCTATATTTCAAATATATTTTTTCATATCATAACTTCTACCAGACAAATAAGAAATATCAAATCCTAAGCAAATTTAAATATAATATCTATTTATTTATTTATATATTGATTAGTTAAACTTGTAATAATAATAATAATAATATATTATTATTATTATTATTATTATTATTATTATATAAGAATTAGAAAGACACTCAAATAAAATAAAATAAATTATTTAATAATTTTAAATTGAAATAATTATTTAATAATTATTATATACTTAACTGTAAATACTAATTAAAATTAGAGCAATAATACTATCATAACATTTTATACAAATTTTGCAATAATTTGTCACGTGACAAGATATGAGTGGTAGAGATGTAAACCTATAATTTTTTTTTTCATTACTCACACTTTGCCATGTGTCAAATTATAGAAAAAAAAAATTGTGTAAAATATTGTGATACTATATTACTCTCAGAGAAATAATATGTCCACAACATTTTCACAATATTTTTATAACAAATTCTCAGTGGCAGGTTGTTACTAGTTGTTATTATTAAAGTAAAAAAGTGATCTTAATGTTAAGTTTAAATTTGAACCAATAACAACTAACTACTTATAATTTATTATAAAATTATTGTGAACTTAACACTTCTCTTACTTTCAAAAATACTTAAAATATTTAATGCACCTGTTACACCTATCAATACATGTTACATCACGTTGGGAGCTGAAACAAATATCTAAATCTTATGGTTGAAATTTGTTTGCTTTTATTAAAAAATTAAAATCTTTCATCATTTCCAAGTTAGCCACGTGAGGGAAGGGACTTTTGAATTCAAAAGGAGTAACAAAAGTCAAAGAAAGAAAGAGAAACCCATACCTCAGGAAATTACAGAGCTCTGAGAAAGAAAAGAAGAAAAGCTCCATCAACGGAAAAGAGAAAGAGAAGAAGAAAAAAAAAAAAAAAAAAGAAGAAAGAAGAAGAAGCAGCAGCAGAAGACGAAGATCGTGTTACTGTAATTTGCATTTTTGTTTTTTTGATTTGATGTAGTTTGTGTTGGCGCAAATCCTGCTTCATTGTGTTCTTCTCTTTTTTTTTTTTTTTTAGGAACTTGTCTTCTTCTTTTTCTCTGGTTCTTTTTTTTTTTTTCCCTTACAAATCCCTTTGCTCAAGATCTGAAATTATCAGATCTCCTTCCGATCTTTGTTCTTCTTTGTGTTCTTTCATTTCTTCAAGATCTGATCATAACTTCGTACCGGTGTACCAAAATTCATCGGAAAAGCTGAAAGAAAAAGAAACCGTTCGAACCTCAAAAACCGGTCACGGTCCTCAGAACCGTACGGTCCGACCACGGTTCGCACGGGTCCCTGCCTTTTTCACATAGAACGGTTCTTGAAGCTAAAAAAACCGCAAAACTGAAAGGTTCACGGTTTTTCCGGTCGGACCGTACGGTCCGGTCCGGATTTCAAAACCATGGTGTACGAGTGTATAATTGCAGTAATAGACAGAAAGGGATAGAGAGAGAGGAAGAGAGATCTATCTTAGTTCCTTTTTTTCATAATATAGGTAAAGCTAGGTCTTAGGATTCATAAGTAGACCCAATTGTTTACATTAAAAGGATGCAATTATATTCTATAATCCATGCCTCGAAATATTTTGGTAAGCACAAAGAAAGCATTTTGTTGGGTTGAGAGAGATACCAACAAGTATGAAATTTGAAGAACCGTCTAGCCGGCAAATCCAAGGGAGGAAATTCCTAGGACATAGAAGAACTTTTGGATTTTTTAATTATTATTATTATTAGAAGTTTCGCAAGTTTGGTGAGGAGTCGCCTTCTCTTCACAGCCAAAACCAAGTAATTTGTCACAAGAAATTCCTAATAGGTTAGAATTTGGTTAAACGTGTACGTTAATTAATAGCGAAATTTGAGGGTGGGCAAAATGGAAGAATCCCCCCATTAGGGTGAGGGTGGCTTTGACTCCTCAAAATTAAAATATAAAATATCTTAGTTAATTACGTATAAATAGCAATAAAATAAACTTAAGTATATGTGCTTATACATATAAAAGGGTAAAGTAGCTAAGTTTTGACACCCTAAATCTTAATAAAAATTTATTTATCTAAAAATAAAATTATTTTTATAGTATATAATTTTTACATGAAAACAAGATTATTTATATATTTTTTAAAATTATATATCTAAAAACAAAATTACTTTTACAATACATGAATTTTACATTTTTTTTTAAGAGAGAGAGTTTCAATTTATGACATACATTCCTGATGATAGCTCTTTATTATTAGACCAAGAAACCAATCGGTTTTTGGTGTAGGCAGGGATTCAATTTCAGATCTTTTATTCAACCATCATAAATTTCAACAGTTGAGCTAGTTGGAACCCACACATAAAAGTATAACATTATTTATATTCATTTTAATATAGTTATAATCCCATTAGTGATAAATTGTACATAACAACCACTTATATTTATAAAATTATAATGAACATGTGGTTATCTCTCAAATAGTAATGGGAAAAAAGTGTTTTGGTTCTTACCCTTTATAATTTGTATTTTAAATAAAAATGCTTAAATTTTGTCTTATAATTTATTTTTGTATTTGTTTTGTATCTAAATACTTAGATAATTGTTGATTAGAATAGTTTAAAAATGTAAAATGTTTTTATGAATATTGGAACAATATGTCAAATTTAATAAATATATTTTTATATTATACAAATTGAGTTATAAAGTATTTTGATTCAAATTTTAAATTATTTAATATAGTACTCTTTAGACTTTTATTCTATTATACTTACAAGGGATATAAGATATAGTAATTTTACTAGAATAAAAATAATATACTTTAAGATTGTCCAATCCACCCACCCACCTACCTAACTAGACATGTTTTCCCCAAAACCTGATTTGATGACTTTAGTGGTCAATGGCGGATCTTTGCCTTCAAAAATCGCCTCTAGTAGGTCTCCTCCTCTTAAACTCATCTTGACCTAATTAGAACGTGAAATAGTGAGTTCTACTAAGTCCAATGACGTTTCCAATGAAATTCGACGAAGATCCACCAATTCCAGCAACAAGCCCAATCAACTTTGATAGAAATTCCACCATATCTAACAAGATCTCCGCTCCATCACTAGATTTGGTGAGATCTCACCAGATCTGGTGAGATTTCTGTTGTTGCTCCGCTTCTCTCCGCCATTACCAGTTTCACACAAATCCTACTGCAACCAATGAGAATTCGATCCGACCTCCCTTACTAGTCAATGGTGGGTCTAGTTCTCCGCTAGTTAAATGGGATCAAATCGGGTCTGGGTTGAGCATAAACCTAATTTGGACCAATCCATGGACACCCATGCTTTGAACTAATGGAATTGATTTTAAGAAAATCTATAGACACAAATAATTTCACACTCGACTAATGTAGTAGATTGTTAGTGATAGATAAAAATATGATGCTAGTGATAGGTTTAAAAATAAGAAATAATAAAATTTTGTTAACACAACTATTGGGGAAAATAATCAAATATAGTAAATTTTTTTCTCTTTTCTCTGTGTAACATTACTCATTGATTTTTCCTAGGACTTGTGTCTCTAAAACCAAAATTCTCTTAGGACTTTGGTAATTTTTTTAAAACTTCCTAAATATTATTTAGAAATTGATATCTACAGTTGCTTATTAATGTTAATTACTTGGGTTCTCGGTTTTCTTACCTACTTTCAAGCTTGCCCCTTCGGTTTTCACCTGCTAAGGCGTGGAGAGTTAAGAGAGTTACGAGGGAAAGTTGGTTGTTGATACTATAAAATATTACATTTATTAAATAAGAATATAAATTTCCATTCACTTGACAACTAATCAGAGTGGCGCAGCGGAAGCGTGGTGGGCCCATAACCCACAGGTCCCAGGATCGAAACCTGGCTCTGATATTTCCAGAGAAAAAGCTTCCCAACCCCTTCTTTTTTCCATTTCAAAACTCCAAAAGACCAAATCCAAATCCGAAATTGATTCAAAATTAAAGCCAGCCATCAAACGGTGGATTAAAGCTATCTAACCCCTCTTAGTTTGCTGGATTTTTACTTCCTATTTTCAGCTTTAGGAAGTCCTATAAGAAAAATAAAAATGTCATGTTTAAGGAAGGCTAGCTAGAACCATTGACGTATAGACATGGTATTCAACCAATATGTTGGATCAATATTGACATATAACATATTCTTCTTCTGTTCAACAGACCAGAGTATCAATGTTTTTGAATGTTGCATCAAACCTCAAACATAATTTATTTCCTAATGGAAGGATGTGTTCAACAAGACAAAAGTTTTTCATAGAATTAAAGCACTAAATCAACAATAGATGGTAACATATTCACCATAATTATTCAATATAATTTATCAGATCGTGTAAGGATCACACTGAGGGTAACGCTGACTGCGAATAGGAAGATTAGAAGCCCCGTAAAGTTCCGAACAAGTGCCTCTTGGTTGCGCTCCAGAGCTAAGGAAATGAATATTTCAACAAATCCAGTTTCAGCAGTGCATATTGCCAAGAGGAAGATGACCATGCCGACAAATCCGTGCCATGGGAGGAGCATTGCTCTTGTTAAATTTTCTGCTTTTGGGAAGCAATACGTCAAGAAAGCAAACACCCACTAACAATTAAAGAAAGAAGGAACAAGGATTAGAAAAAGAAACCTAATGAACAATATGTTTGGTTAATCTGGAACAAATATTATTTCGGTAGGCAAAGGTAGTTCAAAATTTTGAAATGTGCACAACTTTTATTATATCAAATGAAGTATGTAAAATCATAAAATTCTAAACAATGCCTAAAACCAAACACATTAATAGGTTTGTAAAGGAAGCTTTGGTGTATAAGTAAATGAAAAGGGATATACCTGCAAACCAAATAAGCAGATGGTAATGATGCCCAGCCAGGAATGCAAGGTGAGCATTTCCTCAACATTAAAGTCATGGTTAAACATGAAAGCCGCATAAACTCCCAAAAATCAAGCAGAAGAGCTATTAGATGTAGTGTGAGGTGTACAAGTTCCCGTGACCTTCTTCCTGCCTGGACAGTCTTGTTTGCCATAACAGCTGCTTCATATGATTTTTTCAAAATATAGATTTCCCATGGAAATGAACAGTGGCGGCTCAACATGCAAGTCAGACCACCCTGACTTGCAAAGAAATGTATATATATTATAGGGTCCAAATTTGATGGGTCAAGCACAAACTCTGCAGGCTGTGAGCCCAATGAACCCCGAACAATAAATTTGTAGAGAATGGATTAAATAGCTGGGCTGGATATAGATTTAGCAACGATTCAAATAAACAAGTAAGGATAAAATGATGTTCAGACTAGTATTCAGTGAGAATCATCTTGAATCCGAAGAGGCTTAATGTTTACAGACCAAAATTATACAATTTTCTTCCCCCCCACTTCTCAGAGACCTATTCCCTTTATATATACTCCTTCCTCCTCGTCTTCACCGTACACTTGTTCTTCATCAAAGCATCCACTTGAGTACTTGTCACATCAGATGCTTGCTTTAGTCTGCCGTGAGTGGTAGTAGCTGAGGTTGCACTGTTCAGGTGTCTTCTCTACATAAATGCGGCCAGGAAAGTTGCTGCAGTGCATTAAATGCGGTGGTGGCAGCTTTTCCTTTAAGATATTTTATATTATTCTTGTCTCTAGGCGTGTCTAAAGTTCGCTCTTTACCGTGGAATCAGCTGGGAAGGTCGCTCAGGTCTTCAGTATATTTGCTTGATCAAGTTCTCTAATGATCCGATGAGGGGAACCTCTTCGGACCAATAGGATTGTTTTCGGACACACCCATCATTCCTTTTCAAGTGCATTTTCACCAAACGGATTCAGTCTTGATCCCTTTTACCTCTTCGGACGAACAGTGACATTCAAATTGGGCCCCAGGCCCAATACGTAGCGTTGGGCTTTCACACCCACATATATATTTGCCAAAAAAATATTATATGCTAAATTAACCTATTGTAACTTTCCTAATAAAAATTTTGAACACTTTGACTTAAGAATTACAAAAATTTTGGTTTAACAAAAATAAGAGTAGTGCTACTACATTCACAACATTTTCACAATAATTTCATCACAAATCTAATATGGTAAACTGTTATTGATTCTAATTTGGGCCAAATACTAATATTATTTTCTTACACACTAATAACAGCTTTTTGCATAAGATTTATTGTAAAAATGTTGTGGATGTAGCATTGCTCCAAAATTAATTATGCCCCAAACATAATTCTTAATCCTTTTTTTAAGCTTAAATAACAACAATAAATATTAGCCCAAATAACAACAAACACAAACCAAACAAAAACAATACAAGACCAAACAACATGAAGTGAAAAAATTATTCAACAAAAAACCTGTTATAAAACAAAAAGATAAAAATTTGTAACTCATTCAATCTATTCAATAAAAATAATTTCTAATTTCATTTTTTCTTAAAAAATGGTACCAAGAAAAACATTGTGGTAATTTAAATTTCTTAGCGACCACCCTAAATAAAATTCCTAGAGCCGCCACTGGAAATGAACCATTTTTTATTAGAGCAAAATTGCATTTGAAGCCATAAAGCTATTCTCAAGATTAAGGGGGTGTTTGGTAAAGTAGATTTTAGGGAGAATTAAAAAAAAAAAAAAAAATGAGAAAGGAAAACTTTTTGGAGGATGTTTGGTTGGGAAGGGGAGAGAGGAAAAAGATGGTGGAGCCCAGGTGTTTTCTTCTCGAGCCCACTAAAATGTTTTCTCTCCAAAATGGGAAGAAAACTGGGTAGGGGAAAATTTGAGGGGTAAATGACGAAATTGCCCATGTGCATTGCACATGGGTTTCATCCAATTGCCCCCCCCCCCCCCTCTCTCTCTCTCACCTTACCTTTTATTTTAAGCTTTTGCTCTACTAAGTGTTTGCCTCTTCTTTTCTATTATTATTATTATTATTATTATTATTATTATTACTTCTTTCTTGGGACGTTGCCTCTTTTTTTTCCCCCCCCCCCCCCTTTTTTCTTCAGATTTTTTGGGGTCGTGGTGTTGTGCTTTGTTTGTTTTTTGTTTTTTGTTTTTTTAATTTTTCTTTTTTGTTTAACTAGACATGATTTTTTTTTTCTGGACATGATTTTTTTAATAATAAATTTGGGTGTTTGCTTTTTTTTTTTTTTTTTTTGCTTGTCACTTTTTTGTTTTAGTTGGACATCATTTTTTGACTATGGTATATGAGTAAATTCATATAAACTCACTTTTTCCAACCCTTCACTTTTTCACTCCCAACCAAACAAAAAAAATGAAAAAATTAAATCTTTTTTATCCTTTCACTTTTTTATCCCTCCAACCAAACCAACCTACTTTCCCAATGAACTAGACAAAAATAGATATGATGCAATCTTACAAATAATAGTAGGAAAACACAATTCATGTGAGGATTTAGGTCCTTGTTGGCAAATTCCCATATTAAAGTTTGCTTTAACAAGGGTTATATATGTTAATGTATATATTAGTATTATTCATGTGCAATGCACGGCTTGATGAAGATTCATATATAAGCTCAAAATTTTTTAAATAATTAAAACTAAATTATTAAATAAATAGTAATAATAAATTATAAAATAAGTAAATAATTTTAATAAAAAAATTACTTTAAGTTTTGATTGTTTAGAATTTAGACTTTGTCATTGTTTATCTATTTTTATATGTTAAAATTCTCTTTATACTTTGTGTTAATTTCTTAATATGAGATATGAAATAGGTAAAATCATGCAATTTGAGGGAAAAAAAAAATGAAAACAAAAAACAAAAAAGTGAGTTGTGTGGGATTTAAGTTTAGAAATTTTTGATGATAAACTTCTAGTTTAAGGAGAATTTAAATTTGTTTTAAAATTATTGTTAAATCTTATCACTTAGTCAAAATGTGGGTTTTTTTTTTTAGAAAGAACACGTGGGTTGTTATGTATGATTTAAGTTTAGTAATTTTTTTTATAATAAACTTTTAGTTTGAATAAAATTTAAATGATTGAGTTTTATCTAAATTAAACTATTGTTAAATATTATCCCTTAATTGAGAAAATATAAAAACAAAAAATATATAATTAATTTACTAATGAATGAGAGTAACCACTTGGCGCAACCACAGTTTCTAAGTTTGACTTTTATAACATAGTATACTAGTCACTAATACATGCAATGCAAGAGATAGTTAAAACCAAAAACCCCCGTAGATGATGGGAATAAAGTTGAGAATAATGTGTTGAGAGAGTAATAAATTGGATTACTTGAGAAAAAAAATTCCAAAATGAAAATTTTAAAAAGAAAAAGAAAAAGAGAGGTACATATATATCAAAATTTATGCAAGGAGGACTCCCTGTTGCTTTTACGTGAAGAGACCTATGTTTCCTGAAAACCAAAAAAGAAAGAAAATTTTAAAATAAAGAAAACATGGTAAACAAATTGGAAGCAAAAAAGTTAAAAAAAGAAAAGAAAAGAAAAAGAAAATGTTGAATTTGGTTTAGGGATGGTTCTAGGGTTTTTATTGTGTTTGGTTTTGGAGACATAAAGGAAACCAAAGTGAAACTGCATATGAAGTGGCACATAACTATGCTCCATGAAATCCGAAGGCAACACTCTACATAGCAGCACAGGCCTTAATGGAACATTATCCCCTCTGTAATAGCTCTAATATATTGGTTTTGAAAACTAGCCAAATAAAGTAATGGTCAGTTTTCAAAGGCAACACTCTGCATAGTAGCACAGGCCTTAATTAAACCACATATATGTTAATGACAGATTAGCGAAGTATGTTTGGTATTTCATAGCAAAAGTGATTATCAACAAGATTTCAAATCTTCAAATACAAATAAACTAACAAAAGAAATTCAAAAGATTTTCTTTCCTTTTCTTTCTCTCATTTTGTTAGCCACCAATAAGAAGGGGAAAAATCATTTTTAATCTATATATGTGTATCAGTACCACTTCTTCATTGAAGAATTTTATCAGTCATGTTATAAACTTATAGACAAACCTATCCCTAATAAAATTCATGAACATTGCTAAAATCAATGCAATAAACTCTAATATGAAAGAGTTGGAAAACCCATTAAAAAAAAAAAAAAAAAAAAAAAACAACAACAACAACAACAACTACCCACACTCCTTTCATACCCTTCAAAAGGTGGATTTTATTTTTTATTTTTTATTATTATATATTGATGATGCCGAAAATTGTCAGTTAGTCACGTAGTCCTCACGCGCCCAAAACAACACCTGCACAACAGAAAACGAGAAGACCTTAGAAGAGTACCAATGTGGTACCAGCCAAAAACCCTTCAATGGTTAAGTTAGACAACTTTTTTCATAACTCTAGAGTGCTAGAGCTTGGGTGAATTATGCGTACCTTTTTTTCCTGAGGGCCTTGGGTTTTTATAGTAGTGTAGAAACGACATTCGTTTCTTGCGTAAGAAGGTGTTTCTTTACGGGAAAAGATCATCATGAAAGTGCGTATATTACGGGATCCTTTTTATGTTGGGATTTTTTTTATGTTGGGATTCTATTGACTAGGGTTAATTGTGGGACGCAAGTTGTTTCCATTTAGGACTCCTTGGAACCCACTCAAAACCATGTTGGTGCCACGTGTCTTCAATATCCGTCTACCTTGCATTCATGTGACTTGAATCTGTCCATATCGAGGGACTATCCGTCACATGTTCCATCCGTCCTGTGCCCCCTTCAGTATCCGTCTACCTTCGTTTCTTGCGTAAGAAGGTGTTTCTTTACGGGAAAAGATCATCATGAATGTGCGTATATTACGGGATCCTTCCTATGTTGGGATTTTTTTCATGTTGGGATTCTATTGACTAGGGTTAATCGTGGGACGCAAGTTGTTTTCATTTAGAACTCCTTGGAGCCCACTCAAAACCATGTTGGTGCCACATGGCTTCAGTATCCGTCTACCTTGCATTCATGTGACTTGAATCCGTCCATATCGAGGGACCATCCGTCACATGTTCCATCCGTCCTGTGCCCCCTTCGTTGCCTTATCTTTAATAACCCACTAACCTTGTATCATCAGGTTTACTTGAATGGATCCATCATGCCAAATTTTGTACTCTTCAGTTGCCACGGTTTCGACTTGTCTCCTAAGAAATGTGCACAGATTGATAGGCTAGCCTAGGGTCATTAATGTCGTAGGGGTACGTGTCATTCCCCTAGTGGCCAATCTCTTGGAATGAAGCGTCCCTTCGTCTTTCGTGCCGTTCCTTCTATATAAACATGCTCTCTTACTTCTCATTTTTAACTTTCCGCAGTGAATTCATAACTAGAGCATTACCGTCTACTTGTTGCATCCGTCATCTACACCTTTCCTATTGCTCATCTTCAACTGGTAAGTACTCTTTACCTTCTGTTGAATTCTATTGTCATTCTTTAGACTTTGTACACCCGTCATCTATGTAGATCCGTCAGTGTCTTAGGGTTTACCCATCACGTGTGGGTGAGAGATGTCTAGTGTGTCAAGTAACCAATCATGTGTCCGTGAGGGGGTGGGATATGATGAGGTGTTTCCGTCAGGTCAGAACGACCCTGGCACCTCGAGTGAAGAAAGGAATCTGTCAATCACCTTTCCTTTCATAAGGGATGAGGATTTGGACACGGATAGGTCAGAGGGTGATTCTACTGATGGCCTAATTGGTGCTGAACCCCTAACCCAATCTGTCATAGGTCCTGATGGACTTAGGAAGTTCATAATACTACCCTTGTGGACGATCAATGACTTTGTTTCTACCATTAAAGAGTCAAACTTCAAAATGCTTAGGGAGAAGTACCAAATGCCCGACCACATACCCCTCTGTCTACCCTACAAATCAGAGAAGTGTTTCTGCTAGAGCGTCAAAGGCATCAAAGTCTATAAGCAAATGTTGAAAGCAGGGCTCAGATTCCCCCTGAGCGCTCTCCACCGTCGCCTCCTTCAATACTTGGGGCTGGTCGTCATCCAAATCGCCCCAAACGCCTGAAGGGTTTTTCTTAGCGTGAAGGTCTGGTATGGGGCCATGTCCGATAGGGTGCGTAGGTTGACGGTGTAAGAATTTTTTCATTGTTACTATCCGACTGAGATCGTTCAGTCCAAGGGCATGTATAGTATTATGCCCCAGAGCCTGTTGCTGAGGCTCGTGTGTGATACCCCTGACTCTAACAGGAACTGGAAGAGTCGCTATTTTTTTATGAAAGGTGACGAATGGATGTGTCACCTTGGTGACCAAGAGTTTATGCCCGTTGACAAAACATGGGGTATAATGCCCCCGCTTGGTATGCATCCGTCCACATTTAGGTTCTTAATTGTTTCAACTTTTACTTGCTTCTTTAACCGTCTCCTTTTGCAGCTCAGGACTATCCGCAAGTCTCACTTAAACAGTGGAGCTTTTTGGAAAGAATTTTCAATAAGACCCAGCTATCAGAGAGGACGTGGGCTAAGTTAGTCAACTTAGACACTCTCTACTGATATTGTGACGGACGAGAACCCACAGTTGCTGCCCGTCGATACAACTGTCAAGTTCGTCAACATAAGTCTGTTGCCCAACACCTCGGTTTCTTTTCTTTGTTCTTACATTATCTAACTCCTGATATCCGTCCACCTTTGTGTAGAAATGGAAGACAACAAGAAAAGGGCCTACATCAAGCAGCAAGCTGCTAAGAAAAAACAAAAGGGGAGTCAACCCCATAAAGGGATGGGTCCGTCCAACCCATCTACCAAAAGGAAGCCGTTGAAAAAGACTGACCGTCTTCCAAAAAAGCCCAAAGTTGTCCCCGAGCCCGTCATAGGGTTAAAGGCTGAGACCAAGAAGACAGTCCTTCTGATTGGTCAAGGAAAGGGCAAGGGACTTATGACGGGCCCTGTCCTTGTCACTGAAAAACCACCTATCCCCTTCCATGAGGATTCTAAGTATGTGTCAGAGCAGCTTTCGTCCATCATCACAACTGACGACTATGAGGACTTGAGCAACCATGCAACTGAAGCCATGGGGGAGACGGGGCTTTTTAGCATTGTATAGGTAATTGTGTTCGTCCCCTTTCTCTTTCTTTCCTTTAACTCGTTTGGCCACTAACCCCTCTTTTGTTTTTAGGCAATGCTAATGATGAAAGGGTTGATGGACCGCTGCCTAAACCACGAGACGGCATTGGACCGTGTTAGGGCGAAGGCAAGGTCGATGAAGGATGAGCTGGCTGAGCTAAAAGCCTGGAAGACAATCCAGGAGAAGAAGTTTGCTTGCTCAGAGCAAGAAAGGAGTGAGCTAGAAAAGCAGACGGAGATGTTAAGGCAAGTCCTTGAAGATAAGGAAAAAGAGATTAGTGATGCCAAGTATAAGCTCCATCAGGTAAAGGAAGATGCGATACAGGAGTATCGTGATTCTGACGCTCTTCTAGAAGAGCTCAGAGGCTCTTACGTTGACGGCTTTGATGACTACCTCTGTCAAGTCAAAGCTTCTTATCCAGACCTGGACTTATCTCATGTTTCAATTGATCCCCCGGCCTAGACACCAGCTTAGACTGTCTACTCCGAGAACACCGATGAGCTATTTGCTAATGACGCCCTTGTTGACGATCCTCGTGGTGAGGGTGAGTCTGCTCCAACTGAATGCCAAATCCAATCCGTCGAAGGTGGTGCTTGTTAACCTAAAAACGTGCAGATTATGGAAGAGAGGGATGAAGAAAACCCCCCCGTCTAGTCGTAGTTTTTCTTTTTCTTTTTTGTAAATTGTATTTTTTGGTTAAGTTGTATTTCTTCCGTCTACTCTTAAATTCGAAACACTTGCCCTCTTATGGCTTTTTATTTATTAACTTTAGTTATCCATTGCCTCTCCTTTTGTATGTAGATATTTCCTTTTATGGATCTTTATACTATTTTGGTTACATTCCTTTTGCAACACATCCATCTAATTGGAATTTTAATGTTTGTAAACGAATTCTTGCAATGAATCCGCCCTTTTTGATAAATATGAGTTATCCGTCCTATTTTATGGACTTTTTAGTGGTAACCCATCCACTTTGTGGAATAAATATGAGTTATCCTTTTACTATGAACTTGTCCACCTGGTGAACTTTATGTTTTAACTTACTCCTACTGCATGGACTTAAGAATTCAAACCACCCTTTGGACGACCCCGTCCACGATGTGGATTTAGGAATTTGAGTCACCCGTTGGGGTGAGTCCGTCCACTATATGGACTTAATATCTTGAATCATCCCTTTGGGATGAGTTCGTACTATTTGGACTAATGATTTAAGTTAACCCTTTTAGGTTGAGTCTGTCTTCTTTGGACTTACTATTTCAAATCATCCCCTTGTTATGAACCCGTCCAATTGGACTTAACACTTAAAATCACCCCTTTAGGATGAGACCCATCCGCTTTGTGGACTTGATAACTTGAATCTGTCCATTTTATGGACTTGTAATTTTGTAATTAATAATAAAACTCGTCCACTTTGTGGACTTGATGACTTGAATCCATCCATTTTATGGACTTATAATTAATAATGAAACCCTTCCACTTTGTGGACTTGATAACTTGAATCCATCCACTTTAAGGACTTATCATATGTCATCCTTTAGGAATGAGACCCGTCCACTTTACGGACTTGATAACTTGAATCCATCCACTCTATGGACTTATCATATGTCATCCTTTAGGAATGAGACCCATCCACATTGTGGACTTGATATTGTAGGAATGTAGATATAAACATGTGGCATTTCTAAATAACTCCTCTTATTATTACGGTAATTCAAGCGTAAAAATTGTTTTTAAAGGATAAAAAACCCACCCATGGGCTTAAAAGAAACTGTAGATAATAAAAATTAAATTAAAAAGAAATAAATTGAAAATAAGGAGTGTTGATGCTCGTCTACTGGTAGTACTTCTTAGGTGCTCTGTGTTTCATAGGTGATGCAACTTTTGTCTGTTCAATGTCTCTAGGTGGTTGGTTCCCTTCCTATGCCATGATGCAACTCTGTATGGTCTTTCCCAGTTAGGTTATAGCTTCCTTTGGGAGGTGTCTTTTGTGGCGCCTATCACCTTTCTCAAGACAAGATCTCAAACCTGAAAGTCCCTTTGTCTGACCTACGAGTTGTAGTGCTTAGCCATGAGATTCTGGTACCGTGCTAACCTTCGCTCAGCTATTGCTCTTACTTCGTCCACCAGATCAAGTTACAGGCGCATAGCTTCATCATTCTTACTTTCATAATGGTTCCCTACCTTGTAGCTTGTAAGTCCCACTTCAGTCGATAGGACTGCCTCGCTTCCGTATGCTAGTCGAAATGGGGTTTCCCTTGTAGGAGTTCTCACCGTTGTCCTATTCGCCCACAAAACACTTGGTAGTTCATCCAGCCATATGCCTTTTGCCCCTTCAAGTCGAGTCTTGATGATTTTGAGTAAGGATCGGTTCGTGACCTCAACTTGTCCATTGGCCTAAGGGTGAGTGGGCGATAAGTAGTGGTTCTTGATCCCTAATTGCAAGCAGAAGTCTCTGAACTCGTCATTGTCAAACTTCTTTCTGTTGTCCGAGAAAAGCACTCTAGGTATTCTGTACTTGCAGATAATGTTCTTCCATACGAAGTTATGCATATTCTTCTTTGTGATGATGGCCAAGGCTTCTACTTCTACCCATTTGGTAAAGTAGTCAATGCCAACTACCAGGAACTTCAACTGCCTAATCGCTGTTGGGAAGGAGCCCATGATATCTAACCCCCATTGAGCAAACGGCCATGAGGCCATCATTGGGGTGAGTTCCTCTATTGGTTGCCTTATGAGGTTGCCAAATCTCTGACACTTGTCGCAAGCTTTGACGTACGCATGGGTATCTTTCTGCATAGTTGGCTAGTAGTACCCTGTCCGGACTAATTTATGCACCAACGATCGTGATCGAGAGTGATTTTCGCAGACTCTTTCGTGGACTTCTCTCATGACGTAGTCTGCCTCATTGGGGACGAGGCACCTCAAGTACGGTCTAGAAAGGCCCCTATTATATAGAACATCTTTAATCAAAATAAAGTGAGCTATTTGAACCTTTAGCTTCCTTGCAGCCTCCTTGTCGTCTAGTAGCATGCCATCCTTCAGGTAAGAGGCTATTGGTGTCGTCCAATAATTCTCAAAACTTATCTCCTACATACTAGTATCATTTATTAATGATGAGGTTTGAACGAAGGATAATACCTGACTGGGGATGAGCACGTGTTCTGCTGAAGCAACTTTAGCAAATCGGCCAGCATGCTCGTTCTCCTCCCTTAAGATTTGAACAAACTTTACTCTGGAGCTGGTAACTCGATCCTTCACCAGCTCGAGGTATTTCTTCATCCATTCATTCTTGCATTCATAGTCGCCATTAACCTGACTGGTTACTACTTGGGAATCACAGTACACGACCAAATTTTCAGCTCCTACTACCTTGGCGAGGTCCAACTCTACTATCAAGGTTTTCTCCTTTCGGGCTGTGGAGTACCACACCAGCTCCACCTACTTGCCTATTGGAGGATCCGTCTGTGTGGATGCTCTACTGTTGGGTCTCTTTTGCCTCCTAGCCTTCCACGAAAGTGAATTCTACGATAAAGTCAGCTACTACTTGTCCCTTTATAGTACGGTACGGTTGATACTGTATCTCAAATTCACTCAACTTGACTGCTCATAATGCCATTCGTCTTGTGGCTTCAGGACTACTCATGGCTCTACGTAGGAGCTTATCAGTTAGGACGATTACAGTGTGCGCATGGAAATACAGCTTGAGTTTTTGTGCCACAGTTATTAACGCGAAAGTGAGCTTTTCCATCTTAGGGTACCTCTCTTCCACTCCTCAGAATACTTGGCTTGTGAAGTATATGGGCTTCTACACCCCACCCTCTTCTCTTACCAAAGCCACGCTGATAGCGGCTGGGGAGATAGCAAGGTATAGGAACAGTTCTTCTCCTGGCTTATACGAGCTTAGTAATGGCGGAGAAGAAAGATATGCCTTCAAATATTCAAACGCTTGCTAGCACTTGGTCATCCATTCAAACGACTTCCTCAATGTGTGGAAGAAAGGTAGGCAGTTATTTGTTACTCTTGAGATGAACCTATTTAATGCAGCTACCTTGCCGTTCTGGCTCTGTACCTTTTCTGGGTTGACCTCAATACCCCTTTGAGATACCATGAATCCATGAATCCCAGGAAGTTTCTTGCCGTTACCCTGAACACATACTTATTTGGATTCAGTTTCATGTTGTACGACCGCAGGGTGTCGAAGGTCTTTTAGAGGTCACTCAAGTGGTCGTCCTTCTATATGCTTTTTACCAGCATGTCGTCCACGTAAACTTACACATTCCTTCCAATCTGATGTGCGAACATCCTATTCATCAACCTTTGGTATGTGACGCCCGTGTTCTTGAGTCCAAACGGCATCACTTCGTAGCAAAAGAGCCCCTAGCTGGCGACAAATGAGGTCTTTTCCTGATCAGCTTCATTCAGTTTGATTTGGTTG